>OZ030377.1:4983639-5553503 GCA_964023945.1 Ectemnius cavifrons
GAACCGAATGTTTCAAAAAGTGCATGCGAACGCGGATTGAAAACTTTATACATATTTTATACGTATGCTGAGCGTGCGAAGTGGAAGCTTAGTGACAGAAATAGAGTAAATACGGCATGAACACTCGCGGATAGTACTGAACTGATGATAGTACTGATCCATGACGCGGAAAGACAGAGGATAGGTGAAAAGGTGGAGATGCATAAAGACAAAAAAGCTAACAAATGGAGAAGAATAAAGAAGCAAAAAGAATAAACTAGCAAATTTTTAATCAGACTTACGCTCAATGTCGCCGCACTCCAGCACGTCGACCTCCATCGGCTCTGCTTGATCTGCCATTCTATATTAATAAAGAAATAATATTGGATGTATTGGTATTTTTACACATATTTCAATCAAACAGCCGTAGACTTATTTTAATAATTAAATACTCACGTGTCAATCGGATGGATTCCAGCGATAGACTGCGGTTTCAGCTCCTCCATGCCGAAGATGGTGGGGTTTCACCGTGCGAAAGAAAGAGATGTACATGACTCTCATGTGTAAAACAGAGATGAACCTACTAATCGCGATTGCGCAGAACACTGGCGTTGTCGCATGGTTGTGTTTATACACGTGCGTCTAGAGATCACCGTGGTTGATCTCAGCGCGCGAAAAATGGGTTCAAATGAAATTAATAATGTATATGTATGTTATTGTATATATGTTGATTTTATCTCCATTCACTCTCTTGACTGTTCGAGCGAGCAGCGAGCAATATTAATAATATATTAGTACTAATAATAATTTTAAGATTCAAAATTATCAAGAACATGGTATAAAAACCATGTAAGCTAAAAATCTAAAATTTACTAAGCAAATGTTGGCTGCGAATAGCCACCATACCATTAAATTGCACATAATTAGGCGAATGCTTTATAAGATACATAAGATAGGCAAGCTATTTCCTTACTTGGTTCAATTTCAAAGTATGAGACTGGTCAAGAGAGTAGCATAAGTACCACCAAAGTTAAAAAAATGAATTTTTATGAGTAAATGCTGGCTACTAATAGCTAGTATGCCCTTAAATTGCAAATCATTAGGCCAATGCTTTATAAGATACATGAGATAGAGAAGCTGTTTTCTTATTCGGTTCAATTTCAAAGTGTGACATTTGTCAAGTGCGTAACATGACAACCACTTGAGCTACAGACCTACAACTTCCTGAATAAATGAAGGCTAGCAAAAGATAGTACACCCTACTATTCCAACCAATCAAGTCCAACACTTTATAAGATACATCAGATAGACAAGTTGGTTCCTCACTCGATTGTATTTAAAAGTATGAAAGTTGTTAAGTGCATAGCACAACAATCACTTAAGCTAAAGACCTGAGTTTTCCTGAGTGAATGCTGGTTGTCTATAGTTAGCATCCTCTTATTCCAAATAATTATTACACTAGATAGACAAGCTATATCCTTAAACTGGGTGAAAAACCACTTAAATTAATGAGCTGTAATTTGATGTGAAACCATTGATTGTCAAGGGCTAGTATGCCCTTCAGATGCAAATTATTAACCTCTCATCTTTATAAACTACATTAAATAATCCAAACCCTCATACGTAGCATAATTTTAATGTTCATAAATTGACAAGTGGATAAATTAAGATTGGTGATATGCAGTATTTAATATACGTATTAGTGACTGTACATTTAACAGTGATATATAATAGATATGATAATAGATTATGATGGCTGGCTATCGGAAACTTTGCGAAGTCATGGAGCCGAGAAGATAGATACATGTAAATGCTATAATTCCTAATCATAAAAAACAATATTTCCTTTATTTCATACTAATTTGGAATGCGAGTTTCTTCCCGAATTAAGGTTTTTTCGAAAACGAATATAATCGCTTCTCGGGAATGCATTGTAATTTTGCAGTATGGCGATATAAAGATTTCAGCTATACATAATATAGGCACGCGCGCCGCTACACATAGGCACGCGCGCCGCCGAGCAGTACACTACATGTAGTTTGAACTCTGGACTCGGCAGCAGGGTTGCCAGATTTATTAGGTGGGGTTGGGTGGTGAGGTAATGCTAGGCTTATGGGAAGTGTAAGGAAATCCTTACAAATCTGGCAACCTTGATCTGGCACGCTTGCTCATCAGTTTACGACTGACTGTTGAGCCAGGCGGCCCAGGAGTCATAGAGTTGGTAACACAGCTAACATTATATTTATTATTTTTACCCTTTTCTATTTCCTATTTCCTGTTTCCTTCTCCCTGTATCTCTTTCCTCGTCCCTATTTCCTGTTTCCCATTTTCTACTTTCCTTTCTCTATTCTTTTTTATATTTCTTTTTTTTAAAATGAAAGCAAGAATTCCGAAATTAACAGAGGACTTGCTAAGCACTCTTTCCGGTAATAGGTGGTTGGAGGATACCCACATAGATATTTTTCATTGCCTCTTGAGTGAATATGGGTATGCTCCACAGGAACCGTGGAAAGTGCAATGTCCTGATAGGATAAATGAAGTGCCACAAGATAAGCAGCATATACAAATTTTATTTAGTGGCACTTCAGATCTGGATGGACATTGGGTATGTGCTTATTACGACACAAAATCTATATTCATATATGATTCGTTAAATAAAAGGGAAATACATAATCATCATAAAATATTTTTAAAGAGATTGTTTCCCTTTTATGATTTGAATAAAAGAACTGTTATATTTCCGAAAGTTCAACAGCAACCGAATGGAAACGACTGTGGTGTATTCGCCATAGCGTTTGCAACTTCGCTGCTGTTCAATATTCGGCCAAATAAAATTGTATACGATCACGCGAAAATGCGTGGTCACCTCATTATAATGTTACAATCTCACATTATTCAGCATTTCCCGCAGGATTCAGAACACTGCAATCATATAAAAGTTCTGCCATTGCCAGTAGTACAGGCAAGACGGCAGAAAGCAGAAGAGATGCGATTAAATCGATTTCACAAGAAAAAAATCGAAATTGCGTCCGTTGGAACAGTTTGCCTAATATCTTCATCAGGCAATACTAATGATGAGGAAAAGGCATTGTCAACACAATGCGATATTATATCTCTTTCTAGTCAAAACGCACCAATCAAGTCTGTATGTAGCGACTCCTTTGCAAAGAAAAGGTGCACGTCTGTATTGAGCGACTCCTTTGCAAAGAACAATCTCACGTCTGTGTTTAGCGACTCCTTTGCAAAGAATAGGGGAAAGTCTGTGTTTAGCGACTCCTTTGCAAAGAATAGAGAAACGTCTGCGTTAAGCGACTCCTTTGCAAAGAAAAGGCCTACGTCTGTATTTAGCGACTCCTTTGCAAAGAATAGAGAAACGTCTGCGTTGAGCGACTCCTTTGCAAAGAAAAGGCCTGCGTCTGTATTTAGCGACTCCTTTGCAAAGAAAAGGCCCACGTCTGCGATTAGCGACTCCTTTGCAAAGAAAAGGGCAACAATGTCTACATTAAGCGATAATATATCAAAGACACAGCTGATGTCTGACTTAAATGAAAATTTTTCAGAGAAACAGCTGATGTCAGAATTAAGCAAAAATACTATATCAAAGACACAGTTGATGTCTGACTTAAATGAACATTTTTCAGAGAAACAGCTGATGTCAGAATTAAGCAAAAATACTATATCAAAGACACAGCTGATGTCTGACTTAAATGATATTTCAGAGAAACAGTCTTTATCTTCATCTAGCGACAAATTTAGTGAAAATGTTGAAAAAAGACTAACTCTGTCCGGGCTTAACAATAACGGAGGTAAAAAAGGTAAATTATCGAGAAGTTGTGAAAACTGTAATCGGAAATATAATATAAAAACTAAAGACCGAATAAGTATGTGGAAAAAAAAATATCGTATAGAAAATAAAGAAAACATACATATCATGAATAAAAAATTTTATACAAACAATAAAGATAAAAGGCGTATAATGATTAGAAAATATTATGTAGAAAATAAAGATAGATTACTAATAAATCACAAGAAATATTTGGAAACCAATAAAGATAAGCGAACTTTAAGTAATAAAAAGTATTATAGCAAATGTCACAAGAGTTTTCTTGTAAAAGGCAAAATGCGTATTGCACAGAAAATATGTCAGAAATATAGAAACTTCCGCATTTGTGGCAATACTATAGTTTTACAGCGAAGTGCTGAAAATTACATTCGGAAAATATCCAAACATCTTACAAGTGAAACACTTATCAGCGGAAGAATTGAGGCTGAACGAATACTAAAATGGTGTTTGTTCGTTAGACAGAATTATATATCCAATATCAGAAAGGCACTGCATAGTGTGAGAGAAAATGCTCAATTGTATTTAACACAGTTGTCAGCACTTGCTTGCGATGACATTGATAGTATTCGAAATGTGTTGTGTGGTAGCTCTAAACATACTCCTACGACGGAATCGTATTTTTCAGAGTCAGCATACGATTTTAGTATTATCAAATTAAAGGAGATGTCTCTCGTAATGAATAAGTATGGACAGGTTACAAATCTTTTACCATTAATAGAATCCAAACCCGACGTAAAGTCTAAGAAATCATGGGTTTGCAATGAATTTTGTACAGTCCAGCAGTCTGAAATACTTGAGCGATATCAGCGATTGCTTAAAGTTGTATCTGAATGTAGGCAAATAAAGAACATACCAAAACTAGTAGAGCGTTTGAAGGGATGTACGGCAAAATATACAACTAAATTGGGGCATTCGCATAGTTGTTATATAAAACCCGATATTTGTCAATCATTACCCCTGGCAATACATTTCTTGTCTCCGCACTTTCCACGAGTCAGAAGCATCGGTAGATTGATGAATCGTTTGACTGAGCAATATAAAATCCTGCAAGATTTAGATAAGGCATTGGAAGCCGGAGACGTTGTAGCCATCAGGGAAATAATTAAAAATGCAGAGGAAGTGGCATCAAAAAATTCGGTGATAGAAGAAAACAAAATTAATTTAAATGAGGATTATATCATTGATAAATATTCTACAGCGTTTAAATTATTCACGGAAAGATCTATGGACACTCCTCGAAATGCATGTATATCATGCGAGAAATTGCATTGTCGGAAAAATGTTACTTGTGTGGCAAACATGAGAAATCTAATGGTTGGAAAATATTGGGATAAGTTAATGGATTACTTAGAAAAACGCGAGATACACGTTGGCTATATCTGCCATTATTGCAAAGGTTATTTCCGTAGAAGCGCCTTGCCGCCAGTATGTGTATTAAATAATCTCTATGTAGAAAGAATGCCTGAGTCACTGTCAACGTTGAATGATTATGAAAAAATTTTGATTCAGCGTGCCAAAGCATTTCAATGTGTGCAACGATGTGGTACAGTAATGAATAAAAAGATACCACACAGGCACATGATACCAAAAATAAAAGGAAGGGTATTTCATTTACCGCTGCCAATCGAGCAGAGTTTAAAGAAAATATGCCCCGCAGAGGCTCCAATAAATCTTAATCATGAAGTTTATATATTAGTACGTGGAATTCCAACAAAATCAAAAATAGTGTGGGAGAAATTGGTGGATTTAAATAAAATTTTTCAACTTTTGGGATGGATGAAGCAAAATAACCCGTTGTACTCAAAAATTATTTTGCCCCGTTCCCACAAAGATTTATTAAGTGAAGACTTCACAGAAACAGAATTCGAGATCAATAAAGATGAAGGTGAGAAAATGGATGAGCCTGCTGCAATGCTAACGCATATTACCGACCCAGATTTGTATTATGAACATTTCTCTATATACCCTCAGTGCGAGAAAAGACAAAATAATACGTCTACTGAGCTGTATCAAATGTTGAAAGTCGAAGCCGCTCCTCTAGACAATCGTTGCCAAGATTTGGATGTTCTGTGCTTTCCAGACTTATATCCATACGGCAAGAACGGTATAAATCAGCAAAGACAAACTCCTATACGGGATTTCGACTTTGTAAAGTCGAGATTGATGTCGAAACATTCACATTTCCGCTTAAATATTCAATATTTGTTCTTTTTAATGAACAATGCCAATATGCGTCAAATCAGTAGCGGTATTTATCACAAACTCAACACTGTCAATCCACGTGTAAGATATACAGCGACTGAATTTTTAAAATCCATGTCTACAAAAGAATTGGAAGGAAATTTGGAAACTATTTTTGGAAAATTGCCAAATACAAAACAATATTGGCGTAAAGTGAGAAGTAATGTTAATGCTATGACACGCGACTATGGGCCAGCAACTTGGTTTTTAACGTTAAGTCCGGCAGAATATCTATGGTCGGACTTGGCGGAATATATCAAAGAAGTAAGTCCTAGTTTGTGCTCCATAAAATCAATAAACGAATTGGTTGCTGCCGATCCAGTATCTGCAGCTAGATTTATAGAAAACAAATTCCAAGCAATGTTAGATTTCATTTGCTCCTCCGACAATCCCGTAGGGAAAGTGAAGCATTATTTTGTGAGACGCGAGTACCAAAATAGAGGAATGCCCCACTGGCATTTGATGCTTTGGATAGAAGGTGCGCCCATAATAGGAAAATCATCCGACGAGGATGTAAAAAGTTTCATATTGCAATATGTTACTTGTACGATGCCCGATAAGAAAGTATCGCCGCAATTATATCGACGGGTCACTACTCACCAAGAGCATTACCACAACTCTTATTGTCAAAGAAAAAAGAAAACCAAGAAAGGTTTCGCAACAAAATGCCGATTTGGATTTTCACGTCCGGTGACAGACAAGATAATATTAAGAGATCTCGCAGTCTCTATAGCAAATAGAAAGCAGTTAAAAAGTAAAAATCGTCTATACGATTTGCCTCGTGGGGAACATGAGAAAAATATAAATGATTATAACCCTACCATACTCACGGCTTGGGAAGGAAATATGGATATTCAATTTATCGGTGAAAAGTCAGCTCTCTTAAATTTCTATTGTACAAAGTACACGACTAAAACGGAATGCAGCTATGGTGTGGATACTTTTAGCGTAATAAACAGTACAAAGTCTCTCCATAGCAATTTGTGGAACATTGGATTACGGAGTTTAAGCAACAGAGAATGCGGAGCCATTGAAGCCGCGGATATTCTTTTGGGAATTGCATTACACAGGACTGATCCCCATACGACATTTCGCTGGTTAGATGTCAATCAAATAAGAAGTAGGAAAATTAAAACGCGAAAGGAAATTGCTGAACTCGATTCGCAATCGACAGATATATTTTGTCACTCCTTCATTGATAATTATTATCCGAACAGACCGCAAGGGTTGGAAGCGTGGAATTTGTACGACTTTGCTAAGTGGTACGACGTTTCGCGAGTTAAAACTTCAAAGTGCACGTTAGAATTCTACGATTCAAAAACTCGCTTATACTTGAAAAAAAGAGATCGTGGTTACCTGATTAACCATTTCACATATAATAAGAACCTTAATCCAGAAAAATACTATTATTCAATGTTATTATTGTTTAAACCCTGGAGGGATTTGGACGAGTTAAAAGGATGCTACGATACTTATACCGAAGCATTTGCATCGGTAAAGTCAGAAATTATTAATGGTCTTCAGTACCATGAACGACTAGAAGAATGTCAAGCAGCTGTCGACCATGTACAAGAATTAATTAAGAAAAATATTTTAGAAAATGAACGTAAGAATGAGAAACCTGATTCATTCGATGAGATGGAATGCCAACCTCTTGAGGTGGAAGGTGCAATACTGGACTTGAAAGATATGGAGAAAAATGCAAAAATTGCTGATTGTAACATTACGCAGATGATACAAGAATTAAATCCTGATCAGAAAAGGATTTTTGAAAAGGTTACAAAGACAATTGCTACCAATTTAGACGATACGAATGATCCACTGCTGCGCTTATATGTCAGCGGAGAAGACGGAACAGGAAAAAGTTTCTTGATTAAGGCACTGCGATGTTGGACGAAACAAGTAGTAGAGAAAAATACTGTTGTATTAGCCCCTACTGGAGTAGCAGCATTCAATATCGATGGTTTAACCGCACATAGATTACTTCAACTTCCCGTTGAACACGGTCAAACTCCTAGCTATAGACCTTTATCTGATATGGTCTTGAAAACATTACGTACCGACTTAAAGAATACTGTTCTATTCATTATAGACGAAGTTTCGATGATATCGAATGTTACCTTAATGTTTATACATCTGAGACTGGCAGAAATATTCGATACAGTTGACACGAACGATGGATGGTTTGGCAGAAAGCATATTCTTCTGTTTGGTGATTTATTACAATTACCACCTGTTCACGAAGAGCCGGCATTTATCGAAATTTCGAGAGAGAAAAATGCTAAATGTTTGGGTTCGTTGGCCAGTTACAATTTGTGGACTGAGCTATTCACTTACGATGAATTGAGTATAAATATGCGACAAAAAGGTGATGATACCTGTCGTGAAATTCTTTCAAGAATTCGCCTAGGTATTGTTACGGAAGCAGATGTTTTGAAATTGCAATCGAGGAAAATTGTGTTCCTATCCAACGACACTGACACAAGGTTGAGTGAGCTTTGTAATTACATTCAAAGTTTACCGTCAGATGGAATTTGTTTACTTCCTACGTGCCATTTGTGTGATGTACTTAATGCAGCGATGCTCGAAAGAATTAACAGCGAAGAGGTGAAGCTGACTGCACGCGATGTTCTCGATTGTGCGGAGTATTTAAAGAAACGTGTGAATAAACTCTTAGATCAATATGAGGAAGACAACTCTCAGACAGCTGGCTTAAGCAGACATATAATTGTGAAAGTTGGTGCCAAAATAATGCTGAGACGTAACATTGATGTCACACTAGGCCTGGTGAATGGTGCTATTGGAGAAATTGTTGGACTTACCGAAGCAGTGGAAGCTAATGGTGATATTCAAACTATACAGTTTCGTTTATCAACTGGTCAGACATATTCATTAGAAAGAGTTACTTCGAAATTTCAAGTAATGGATAAAGCATATGTCATTCGTCATCAATTTCCAATATCTCTTAGCTATGGTATTACTATCCACAAGTGTCAGGGATTAAGTTTAAAAACAGTTATCGTCGACGCAGGTAATACTGTCTTTAGCTGCGGTCAGACGTACGTTGCACTATCACGTGTAACTTCGTTGGACGGTTTGCATTTGATTAATTTCGATCCGTACTCTATACAAGCTAATAAATTAGCTATATTGGAATATAACAGATTAAGAGGCATTTACAGACCTGATCTGGCAAATATAAATTATGTGACGGAAAGGAAGCAGAAAATTACTGACAGATATTGGGCCGGACTACCAAAAACTAGTATTGATGCATTGCATGCAGATAATACGGTAATTGTAGTACGTTCTGTTAAAGGCTTTATCAATTCCGACCATGTATCCGCATACGCTAACGTAAGTATGCAATGTATGCTTCATTGTCAGATTATTTGTGAAAAAATGCTCAATCTCCAAAAACATGATGCGCTAAAAGCTTTGGCCCAAGTCTTCATAAGTCAAGGAGTGCCACTCCTTAATTCTCTTGGTGTTAGGCAATATTTAGGTGGAACTTTCATTGAAAACATTCCACAAGATGCTGCTGAATTTTTACTCAGTGTTATAAATGGTAATAACAGTATTAGACAAACTCTGGAACACGAGTTAACTCATAAACTGCGCTGCAAAACTTGCCATCAAACGACTGCGAGTACTGAGAAAAATGTAATTTTGACACTACCATTATGTGAACTAAAAGGACAAAGTAAAGGCCTGCAAGAAATAATTAAGATGTATTCAAACTGGCATGAATTAGATGGTTCTTCGTGCACTCATTGTGGAAGTAACGCAATGATGTTTAAAACTGATGTTACGATGGCTGCAAATGTTATATTAATTCAGTTATTACCCTTTCAAAAAAGGGAACAGAGAATTATTAAGATGCAAAAATATAATATCGCAGGTGCACATACGTCAAAAATACTTATCGCGCAAAAAACATATAGAGCGATAAGCGCTATATTCTACCATGAAAAAAATAATAAAAATAATAACCACACTGGGCATTATACATGTTTTGTAAGAAATAAGAAAAATACATTCATTAATATTGATGATGAAAAGATTATACAAAAAATGCAGTGGCCGAGAGGTGCAAAAGATGCCTATCTGTTCTTTTTTGAAAAACATGGATCAAAATGATCTCATATAAAAATTTATTAACTTTGAACAGAAGTCGAGCTTATCCCCATAATAAAAAAAGTAGATAAACAGCCTATGTCTGCACCGAGCGACTCCTTTGCAAAGAACAAGGTCCCGTCTGCATTTATTTAGCGACACCTTTGCAAAGAATAAGATCCCGTCTGCATTTAGCGACTCCTTTGCAAAGAACAAGGTCCCGTCTGCATTTAGCGACACCTTTGCAAAGAGCAAGGTCCCGCTGCATTTAGCAACTCCTTTGCAAAGAACAAGGTCCCGTCTGCATTTAGCGACTCCTTTGCAAAGAACAACGTCCCGTCTGCATTTGGCGACACCTTTGCAAAGAACAAGGTCCCGTCTGCATTTAGCGACTCCTTTGCAAAGAACAAGGTCCCGTCTGCATTTAGCGACTCCTTTGCAAAGAACAAGGTCCCCTCTGCATTTAGCGACACCTTTGCAAAGAGCAAGGTCCCGTCTGCATTTAGCGACTCCTTTGCAAAGAACAACGTCCCGTCTGCATTTAGCGACACCTTTGCAAAGAACAAGGTCCCGTCTGCATTTAGCGACTCCTTTGCAAAGAACAAGGTCCCGTCTGCATTTAGCGACACCTTTGCAAAGAGCAAGGTCCCGTCTGCATTTAGCCACTCCTTTGCAAAGAACAAGGTCCCGTCTGCATTTAGCGACTCCTTTGCAAAGAACAACGTCCCGTCTGCATTTAGCGACACCTTTGCAAAGAACAAGGTCCCGTCTGTATTTATTTAGCGACACCTTTGCAAAGAACAAGGTCCCGTCTGCATTTAGCGACTCCTTTGCAAAATCATAAACAGAACTGACTACACAAAAAAATATTCCTCATTTAAAAAAAATCGTACACAAAAACAATCCTCTCACTCCTCGAAAAACATTAAAATGTAAAGAAAAAACGTCAAGTATTCTTGTCCCTTGCTCCAATTCTTAAATGAACGACCAAAAAGACATGAAATCCGTTCAAAAACATTAAAATGTAAAAAAAAGCGCCAAGTAGTCTTGTCCCTCACCCAAAAACAGATCTTGCCTCACAAAAAAATCGGCTGTATTCCACAAAAATACCACAAAAATAACGGTGTGATGAAACCAGGTCTATCAAATTGACCAAAAATGTAAATCGATATCATTGGAATGCCAAGTCCTGATTCAAATACTCTAATCCCACAAAGGAATTTAATGGTAGTGCAGGGAACACAAATATTGTGCTTAATTGAATGAATATTTAAAAAAATTAATGTCATACAGAACTTACAGAACTAAATATTCTACGAACAATCAAGAACAGGAACAGGATGTGAAAAACAAACTTCACTTAGGAATATATAACAAAGCATATGTTAAACAATCGTGAAAATTAAATGAAAAAATATATCTCTTGTGTTCGTTCAATTTATCAACGAAAACGTAATACTTGGCCCGCCCGGTTCTTCACAAATCCAGTTTCAAGTCTTTCACACGGCAAACGAATGGAATCAGGCGAAAATGCGTGGTCACCTCATCACAATGTTAAAATCCCATATTATTGAGCATTTCCAGCAAGATTCAGCACACTGTACTCTTGTGAAAGTTTTGCCATTGCCGGTAGTACAGGCAAAAAGGCAGAGAGCAAAAGAGGCGTGATTAATTCGATTTCATGAAAAAGAAATGGAAGTTGCGCCCACTGAAACAGTTTGCCTAATATCTCCATCAAGTAACACTAATAACGAGGAAAAGGCATTGTCAGCACAATGCGATATTATATCTCTCTCTAGATTTCATAATTTATTATTACAGCTATGTCCTATCATTAAGAAAGTTCCGTTCCCCTAAAAGTTCTGTCCATCGTACGTCCTAACACTAATGATACAATAGCGATTTGCGATGATGAAAGGTATCATTTGAATAATAATTTACCATCTGAGCAATCACAAAGAAAGTTACTTTTTCCAAAAAATACAGTCTATCTTACATCCTAACATTAACGATACAATAGCGATTCGTAATGATGTTAGGTATCATTTGAATAATAAGGTTGCATCCATTTGTGTGTAGACTTGAAACTGGATTTGTGAAGAACCGGGCGGGCCAAGTATTACGTTTTCGTTGATAAATTGAACGAACACAAGAGATATATTTTTTCATTTAATTTTCACGATTGTTTAACATATGCTTTGTTATATATTCCTAAGTGAAGTTTGTTTTTCACATCCTGTTCCTGTTCTTGATTGTTCGTAGAATATTTAGTTCTGTAAGTTCTGTATGACATTAATTTTTTTAAATATTCATTCAATTAAGCACAATATTTGTGTTCCCTGCACTACCATTAAATTCCTTTGTGGGATTAGAGTATTTGAATCAGGACTTGGCATTCCAATGATATCGATTTACATTTTTGGTCAATTTGATAGACCTGGTTTCATCACACCGTTATTTTTGTGGTATTTTTGTGGAATACAGCCGATTTTTTTGTGAGGCAAGATCTGTTTTTGGGTGAGGGACAAGACTACTTGGCGCTTTTTTTTACATTTTAATGTTTTTGAACGGATATGTTTATTTAGTCGTCGATCGTGATCGTGATGGGGTAACAGTAGTCAGGGAGCGTGCGGTGCTCCGTGAGGGGTTCGGGGAGTATTTCCGTTATTTCGACTGTTGAATGCGAGGGAGGCGGAGGCATGAATGTAAAAATGTGATGTCCCGAGGCATCGTGCATTTCGGCGTAGGGATGGCAGTGTCCCTCGGGTGGTTCTTCCATGAGGAATATGGGAGCATAAAGTGGGGATTCTGGCAGTTCGTTGGATGTATGAGAAGGTGGAGTGGGAATTCTTTCAGGAGTAACGAGGGGATTTGTAAGGGCCTCGCGTAATAGGTGCTCCTGATATTTCTGCCTACGCTCGCGCATTTTCTTGCCGCTACGGCGTCCTCGTTTATGCCAACGCCTGTGTGGGCCAGTAGGCTGTCGGTCAGCCGGCATGGTCCCGAATGTCCTATTGGAATACATGAGTTGGTAGTGGTCCGTACACTTTGTGCTTATGGCAGAAGTTTCATACCTGTGAGCGCTGGTTGATAGCGCTGGGTAAGCACTGAGGGCAGCGCTGGAAACGAGCGCTTTTGTAAGCGCTGGCCGGCACAAGAGGGAGGCGCTGGTTTAAGCGCCTAGGTGGAGGTTCCACTCCCTAATACGAACCAGGACCTGTACATGTTTAACCAGGGACTCTCAATAAGAACGCGGTGTCAAGGAATAATTATATATTTTAAAGTACTATTACAATAGGAGCCAACGAATTACATTTAGCCTTAATTCTAAGAGGAGGTGGAGACAATAGAATCGGGGGTATCAGGTCTAGGGGAGTTGGGAGATCGCGAAATTGGTCTAAGGTCATGTGTAGATCGGACAGGACTTGCTGGAGGTGTTGTGGAAGCTGATTAGGAGAAGGAGGGTTTTCTATTAAGGGGATTGGAGTAGTGGGTCTTGGCTCAGGGGAGTATGCTCGGGGGTCGATCGCTGCGGGCGCGTATGACGGTCCGGGCTGGTTGACATTAGTCTCCCACAACCGTAGTCGCTCGGTGCGGAGCCTTCGCTGCTCTTGGGCCCGTTGACCAGAGCGACGGCTTCGCCGCGAGGCCGGTCTTCGACGGCGAGGAGCATTCTCCTTTGGCATTCTTTAGCTGGTACGGCTTGCCGATCGCTTTGTTAAGCGCGGTCCGATGGACACCTTCGCCTACTGAGTGGCGCGGATACCAAAAGCCTGTGAACGAGAAGTAATTGATTGAAATTCCTGTTTCAGGTGCCTGCATGGATGAGTTATAGGAAGCGCGGCCTCCTGGTTCCTTCGCCTAGTAAAGGCGCGAAACTCCGATACCTTCGCTTAATATTAGGAGTTTAAGGAAAGCGCGATGCCGCAGTTCCTTCGCCTAGTAAAGGCGCGAAACATTGGTACCTTCGCTTGATGGTAAGTAGTAAAGGGATAGCGCGATGCCGTGGTTCCTTCGCCTAGTAAAGGCGCGAAACATAGGTACCTTCGCTGGTTAATTAAGGTTGTGGTAATTTGCAGGTCCATGAACAAGACTTGTGAGTTAATAATGGCATGATTTGCCTATTCAAGAACAAGTTAACATCGAATGCTTGCCAGAGAATTGCGGTCCATTGGTAAAGTTAATTAACGTGGGGAGCAGCCACGGAGTCAACACGAGATTCAGAGTGAGTATGCGGACTTACGTTAATTGAATGGTAGTAGCTTTTAGCCGTGCTTGGCACTGTCACTGGTAATAGCTCAGCTGTGCTTGGTACTGACACTGGTTACTGTCACTTGTCACTTGGTTGCTGGTTGTCACTTGCTCTGCTCACTCTGACTGCTCGATGAAGACTGAGGGCTCCTGTCCGAGGTCCCCGTAATTATACTAAGTTCGGGAATGCCACGTTAGCGATCTCACGCTACCGTGGTCCAGCGTTCGCACCTTATCGCTACCTTGCAGTTCTCACGCGTGCCTTATCTCTACTGCTGCAGTTCCCAGGTCGGGTTGCAACCTGAGACCTAGATAACGGAGCTTGGGAACTGTCGCGGTTTCTCACGCGTGCCTTATCAGAAGTAGACGAGCTGGAGCCTCGCGCGTTATCTAATACTTCGTACGTGACTTTAGTCGTTTTGTCGTGAGAATGGAATGTGGGCTATGTCTACTGGACACTTCTCGGTCGTCTTCTCGTGAGAAGCCCAAACGTAACTCTATAGCGAGCGCACGTGTGCTTGAGCACGTGGGAATCGCTGAGTATGCTAAATGCTTGGCGCGAACTCGTCTACGCGGTGTTTCGAAGTTGTATGTATTCCTATAGCTTACAATGAGTATGCCTCCGATTATCCACGATCATTATTGCTATTACCGTGTTATTGCATATTAATGTTCGTGGTTTACTGGGGCAGCCACCAAAAGACTACACTATACTAGATCAAAACAAGGTGAGTGACGCAGTGCTATGTGCCTGCGGCGTTCCGTGGAGCCGGCAACAAAAATATATAGCTAAACAGGGCGGACAGGCGTGAGACGTCACACCTCCCCCTTTACCCAGAACGAACATATTATTTAGATGTTCGTTCGCTGAGTGTCGATGGCGGAAAGTCTTTGCTGTAGTTCCTGCATGGCTCTGGTTGATTCCGTGGATGGCCTTGCCTCAGCGTAGGTTCCATCTTCGTCGGGGATACACTCGATTCTTCCTGAGTTAGGCGTGAGTGTGTGCGCTTCATTCCTTCGCATGAGGTAGTGCGCGATAGAAGACCATACGGCTCCAAGAATTCATGACTGCTGGTTTTTCAGCAGGGAAGATAAGATGGTCTCGCAGCTTATCCAAGTCGGTTTGCGAGTATATTCCGCTCGAAGTAAGCGATGCTGGCGTTAAATATTTCCATGACGGTTTTGTCATGGGTTGCAGCTGTTGTGGCTTTAAGCCTTCCGTTGGTCGTGGT
Organism: Ectemnius cavifrons; assembly: GCA_964023945.1. Taxonomy (NCBI): domain Eukaryota; kingdom Metazoa; phylum Arthropoda; class Insecta; order Hymenoptera; family Crabronidae; genus Ectemnius; species Ectemnius cavifrons. Next base: position 4,999,303 of record OZ030377.1, read on the forward strand.
GAAAACTGTATCCAGGAATCTTCGATATGGTACATCACAGGTAATAAGTGGCTGCAGTCACGCTCGCTTCCATGCTGCGTGATGATTCTCGATTTCGGTGTCAGGAAATATGATACGTTGCGAAATTCCACTGGTAGTTCCGAGTAGCAGGCATTGGTCTTCCTGACTCGTACTTCTACCGGGATACATTTTAAGATGTGCACTACTTCTGCGGTTACGGCGACTTGACCTGGTCCCTTGGACAATGAGTAGGCAAACTCGTCGGGTGCAATATTGGCGAGTGCTAATGAATTCTTCAACACTTGTTTTTTTTTCAGAGCGCAGCGCTGCTCGAGGACGTCGTTGTACAGCGAGGTCGTCTGGGATCGGCTATGCCTCTCCACATACACAAACTTGGAATTCACGTAAGTAAAATTGTCCAGGTTATCCACAGCGACTAGTTTCTTCGCCGTGAAAGTTTTTCCCTTGTTGTCTCGACTATGAATAGTTTGGGATGCTCGGTACGCATTATTGAGTATCCACATAACCGCGTTTCCTTCGTCTTCGTTAGCGCGAACGTGACGTCATTGTCCACCAACGTATACAACGTTGAGTATTGCGGTTGTGCTTCGAGTTCTTCCACCGTGGTGGCGACTCGTTCGTATAGCACGTCGTATTGATTAAATTGGCACGACGATGTTGGGACTTGTTCCCAGAAAGTGTGTCCATCTTCCATGTCAATACAATGGGCGTTTCGGTGCATTTGAAGACAGGTGGTGTAATCGACGTCCATGAGGAATTTGCCTTTTCCATTGTGGACGGCGTGATTGTGCGAGTGGCTTAGGCCACAGGCGGCGTGTTGATTGGTGAGCCGGCTATGTTCTCCAAGAATGTGCTTAGGCATTCTGGACATTCTTCTGTGAGCTGGTACTTGGTGTCGAAGTGATCGAAGCAAAATGTGCAGGTCTCTGCTGTATAGCTATCACACGTGTGACTGTGGTAATGACATTCGGTGTGTGTCTTGAGCGAACCCAAATCTTCGCAACACTCGGCGCACAGTTGATGGCCTTCTTCCATGAGGTATCCCATCGTGCGGACGCAGTTGTACTTCTGCATGTGCTGCCTGAGTAGGGTGGCTGGGTAGTACGTTATAATGCGTGGTTTCTTGGATAATTGGGGTTAGTACTTATAATAATAGTAGGCTTATACCAGGTTAATTGCTTATAATAATGGTAGGCTTATACCAGGTTAATCGCTTATAATAATGGTAGGCTTATACCAGGTTAATTGTTTATAGTAATGATGTTGAGCTATCGGTGCTAATAATAAGCTAGCTTTCGATATTGCTTGGGCTAGAGGTGTTTTCGCGTGGCTCGGAGAGCCGTCTCGCCCTTACAACTAGTTATGATAATAGTGCGTTGTAGCACTCCTGACATTGTGGTTATATACTTATTTATTTCACGTACGGGACGTTTGACGCTTCCTCTTACAACAAAATCTTTCTGATTGAATCGTCAAAGGTCTAGTACTTGTAATAGCATTGGCTAAGATTTGGTTTTGTCTGCGAGTGCTATTCGTCGCAAGTAGAAAACATTTAACTTAATTTACGTACGGGACGTTCTACGCCATCATCTTACATTTATATGTCAGTGATCAAGGCGGAGAAGGTCTAGTACATGTACGCGTTTTTCATTTATATTTTTGATAGTAGCTTATTGTACCATTAGTTTGTGGTTTCACGTATTTCATTGGTTTATTTCTCTTTAAACCGAGAATCATGTTGTTGCAGATTATAAGCGAAGTCGGGGCTTCAACAGGTAAGTTAGTATTTGATTCTAAAGTAGGCAAGGTTGTTACTTGCAGTCTTTCATAGGTACTTGGGTTTACTGCAATAATTGGAATAGTATTGGGAGGTTATAAACCGTTTCTGCGTAAAATTCCAAAAGATTCTGATGCGTTTCCGCAGACTTGGCGTGAAGATTGGAATTTTATTTGGAATTAAATTGCAGTCACTGCATAGTGTTTCTGTTAGGAATGAAGGGATTAGATAGAGGCATGAAGGCCTGGAATTAGGAGAATTGAGTTTTCATGAATGTAGTAAATGTATTGTCGCTGCGCTACAGAGAAACGGGGGCCCTCCGATTGCTCTGCATCACTTTGGACGATATTCCCCTTCTTTTGTTCTCTATGGATTCGGAGTTGGAATGCAAGAGAATTACTCAGGGAAATTCAATATCATTGAAGTGTAGAATGCCCGAACGGGCGGTGGCTATCTGAGTTTTGCTCCTCAGCGAGGAGTGGATCAGAGCAACCAAAGAAACTATTAGCGGTTCAATGACACAGAACCATTCATCTCCAAGGCGCGTGTCACCTTGAGGTAGTGGGTTTAATAAGGCATTTTCCTTATTTGGTTTTTTCGTTACATGGAAAAATCGCTCATGGCGTGTTCCTGCCCTAGGGAGGATACAGTAGCACCCCTGGCACGAATTTGCCCTGGGAACGGACTTCGTGAAGGTTAAGAGTGGACACTGGCAGATCGAACGATTAGTTCAATGTGTTGAAGAAGGTACGTACTTCCCTTTGAAAATAGAAACCAGTGCTTTTCCCAGATACGTCCCTCGTCTGGGTGGATTCAGTGGATACTGTGAATACAGTGTAAAATTCCCTATCATTGCTTCCGGATTAGCAAGATTAAAGGACATGGGAATTATTATTGAACGAGCAAGAGTTTACTGCGCAGTAGGCTCGTGGAAAGGTACGTATTTGTCTTGTACCCGAATTCGGTGATTTTTGTAGTCGACTACCGCGGTTTGCTCGGCGAAAAATGGCGAGTTTAATATTCCATCTTGGCTGATGGGCACGTTATTTTCAATTGCGTGCATTGGAATTCGACATCCGACCAGGTCGACGATTATAAGCCCTCGGGTAATAATCGGAGCTGGGGATATCCCTTGTACCGTTAGTTTCGCTCCTCTTTGCATTTGCGCGTTGGGACTCACGACTCGCTCTTTGATTAGGTTGACCTCGGTCCCTGAATCGAGCATGAGACGTACGCGTCCGAGTAGTTGTGGTGAGGAGAGCAAAACTGTGGGGACTCTGCTGTGTTTGTCTAGGCAGACGGTGGCAATCCGGTAGCCCTCGGGCCCGGCTGGCCGTTGCCCATTGTCCCTTGATGTGTTGCAGTTCGGCGGCGTCGAAGTGCGCCGGAGTGAAGGGGAACGTTTCCTATATACTGTGGACCGGCTTCTTGTGCCTTGCGATACGCGAGTTCCTTACATTCGGAAATATATGCGGCAAAATCCGCACACTACGTTCCGTGATGTATTTTCGTTACGGTCGCGATACTGGCGCAACGGTCCCGTTTCATGTGCATTGATGCGCGGTCGATATTCGCTGGGCCTATTGCTACGCGGCGGGTAAGCTTCTCGCTCACTCGGGCGGTATACTGCCTATGACGCAGCGGGTGTTCGTTCGCTCGACTATATTCGACGCGACGAATACGTTCGACAAGATTTCTTTCCGTGTGGATGATAGATCGAGTATTCGGCATGCTTTTTGTGCCGTACTCCGGTCTTGATATCTCCTCTTTTTGTCTCTCTTTGCAACAGTTACAATCCCACCGCTGCCACCAGAAAATTTAAGCCTGTTACGTCTCAGGGAGGCGTCGACCGAAGGTCGTGGTCTTCCGCAACCTATTAGTCGATCTAATTCCCAGACGTGCTTATTTTCGATTTTTATTTGCCTCTTGTGACGTCTCACGCCTGTCCGCCCTATTTAGCTATATATTTTTTCGCCGAATGCATATAACACTACGTTATTTAACTTTATTTTGATCAATAATAATTTAAGGCGCTCAGTCCCAAACATTCGAGCCCAACCACAAGAGACCACTGAGTAAGACTACCAGATACTTTTAACATTGTCTTGTAACCTTATCTTTTAACATACAATGGGTCAAAGTTATAACCGAATATTCGGGAGCGCCGCATTACAATCACGGCATAAAATAAGGTTAGTCCTTTAACAACTGCCCCAACAAACCACGAACATTAATACGCAATGATTCAGTAATGATCATGGTTAATCGGAGGCATACTCATTGTAAACTATAGGAATACATACAACTTCGAAACACCGCGTAGACGAGTTCGCGCCAAGCATTTAGCATACTCAGCGATTCCCACGTGCGCTTGCTATAGAGTTACGTTTGGGCTTCTCACGAGAAGACGACCGAGAAGTGTCCAGTAGACATAGCCGACATTCCATTCTCACGGCAAAATGACTAAAAGTCACGTACGTAGTGTTAGATAACGCGCGAGGCTCCAGCTCGTCTACTACTGATAAGGCACGCGCGGTAAAGCGTGGGATCGCCTACGCTGCATCGCACGTGGAGCGCGCCGAGCGTGGGATTGCCGACGTCAGCATTCTCGAAGTCCGCGCGGACTCGGTCGCCGACGCGATCCCAGGGCTCCGATTGGCTCCCCACTACGCGGCAACTGCGCGGCCCCATTGCGCGGAGACCCTACGAGGCTCCGGGGAGGCACCCGGACCATCAGTTCTCATCGTGCGCCTGACAGGAGTAGACCTAAACCCGCAGTGCTCCAGCTAGACTCTACCGAGTCTCCTGATAGACTTCCAACACAAGTCGAGATAGTGAACACTAGTGCTCGTGCTTCGTGGAGCATCACGGTACACCAGCTACACGGACCTCCCAATTCCTGCAAGGAACTTAGCGAACGCTGTAACCACTCGCCACATCAAACGTGAGTCCAATTAACTGTCAGAGCCGCGACAGAACTCCGTGTCCAACCGACACGTTAATTATACTTATTCTATTGTTCCGAGATTCGTTTAATTATATATTATCAGTGCGTATACTATTCGAATGTATTAACAATATAGCAGCGATTAGACTCAGTGATTGACTGCCACGTTAAACATTAAGTTCATCTATTGTTTCGAGATTCAACCAATAACTATTATATTTCGCGAGTGTACTACAATTATTTATCCAATGTACTTATTTAGTTTAAACCACATGCTATACTATTCATTCCTAATGATCGCATTACATCTATCACCCGTCACCAATGTGAACCCAATCGTATTTGAACAGTTCGTGATGTTCCTACCGTATTCTCAAAGAGTATTGAATCGGATTACAGATTTGCCCATCGTATCGCGCTGTCGCATAGCGTTGAGGAGGGCATACGCGCTGCAAGCTAGCGTAAGGAGCTGCGCTTCGGATCAGCGCCTCATCGATTTCAATCGCAATCATGAACGCGAACCATCAACCAGCCAATAGTCATTCGACCCCTCGTCGGAGTCACCGTTCTGGCAGGCGAGTCCGCGATCGCCGCCTACGATACGAACAAATCCGGTGAGATGAAGAGGAATTCTTCTTTTGGCTTATGGGAGTGCGCCTACGAGCCGGATACGCACCCCAGCCCTGTCAACCCCACTACTGATTAATAATTCCATTTTACCCCATTATCGCACTTTCGTACATTTACATACATATTAAGTACCCTTGATAACGAATCTCGAAGCAACGGAACACTAAGGGATAATATTCCCACCAGTCCTACTGTTCTACCCAAGTAAGTAGCATCTTTCAAACAAGGTGCCTGCTTTATTTCTACTACCTACCTGTAAGATTTCCTCTCCCGTGCGGATCCGGATCATAGCGCGTCCAAGCAGAGTAGTCCTCTCCGTGTAAGTCATGCCCTCTCGACTCTCTACAACAGTGCCTCATCCCAGGGTAAAGTTCAGTGCAAGCGACTGACCCGAAAAAGAGGCAAATAATAATTGAAAATAGGCGCGTCTGGGAATTGGATCGACTAGTGGGTTGCGGAGGACCGCGACCTTCGGTCGACGCCTCCCTGAGACGTAACACCTCTTTTTCGGGTCAGTCGCTTGCACTGAACTTTACCCTGGGATGAGGCACTGCTGTAGAGAGTCGAGAGGGGATAACCTAATGGAGGGGACTACTCGGCTTAGCCGCGCTATGATCCGGTTCCGCACGGGAGAGGAAATCTTACAGGTAAATAGTAGCAGTGAGACTGCAGATAACTATGTCATGGATGTTAATGTAGAACAGCGATTCAACACCGGTAGGTAAGTGTTGAAATGTGGTAAAGTAGAATAGTAGTAGGTAGGTAATGAAATATGGTAAGGTAGAATGATAGTAGGTGGGTAATAAAATGTGGTAAGGTAGAATAATAGTAGGTGGGTAATAAAATGTGGTAAGATAGAATGATAGTAGGTAGGTAATAAAAATGTGGTAAGATAGAATAATGGTAATAAAATGTGGTAAAGGTTTATCGGCTCTATTGCTTCAGAATATGTTTATTTAGTCGTCGATCGTGATCGTGATGGGGTAACAGTAGTCAGGGAGCGTGCGGTGCTCCGTGAGGGGTTCGGGGAGTATTTCCGTTATTTCGACTGTTGAATGCGAGGGAGGCGGAGGCATGAATGTAAAAATGTGATGTCCCGAGGCATCGTGCATTTCGGCGTAGGGATGGCAGTGTCCCTCGGGTGGTTCTTCCATGAGGAATATGGGAGCATAAAGTGGGGATTCTGGCAGTTCGTTGGATGTATGAGAAGGTGGAGTGGGAATTCTTTCAGGAGTAACGAGGGGATTTGTAAGGGCCTCGCGTAATAGGTGCTCCTGATATTTCTGCCTACGCTCGCGCATTTTCTTGCCGCTACGGCGTCCTCGTTTATGCCAACGCCTGTGTGGGCCAGTAGGCTGTCGGTCAGCCGGCATGGTCCCGAATGTCCTATTGGAATACATGAGTTGGTAGTGGTCCGTACACTTTGTGCTTATGGCAGAAGTTTCATACCTGTGAGCGCTGGTTGATAGCGCTGGGTAAGCACTGAGGGCAGCGCTGGAAACGAGCGCTTTTGTAAGCGCTGGCCGGCACAAGAGGGAGGCGCTGGTTTAAGCGCCTAGGTGGAGGTTCCACTCCCTAATACGAACCAGGACCTGTACATGTTTAACCAGGGACTCTCAATAAGAACGCGGTGTCAAGGAATAATTATATATTTTAAAGTACTATTACAATAGGAGCCAACGAATTACATTTAGCCTTAATTCTAAGAGGAGGTGGAGACAATAGAATCGGGGGTATCAGGTCTAGTGGGAGTTGGGAGATCGCGAAATTGGTCTAAGGTCATGTGTAGATCGGACAGGACTTGCTGGAGGTGTTGTGGAAGCTGATTAGGAGAAGGAGGGTTTTCTATTAAGGGGATTGGAGTAGTGGGTCTTGGCTCAGGGGAGTATGCTCGGGGGTCGATCGCTGCGGGCGCGTATGACGGTCCGGGCTGGTTGACATTAGTCTCCCACAACCGTAGTCGCTCGGTGCGGAGCCTTCGCTGCTCTTGGGCCCGTTGACCAGAGCGACGGCTTCGCCGCGAGGCCGGTCTTCGACGGCGAGGAGCATTCTCCTTTGGCATTCTTTAGCTGGTACGGCTTGCCGATCGCTTTGTTAAGCGCGGTCCGATGGACACCTTCGCCTACTGAGTGGCGCGGATACCAAAAGCCTGTGAACGAGAAGTAATTGATTGAAATTCCTGTTTCAGGTGCCTGCATGGATGAGTTATAGGAAGCGCGGCCTCCTGGTTCCTTCGCCTAGTAAAGGCGCGAAACTCCGATACCTTCGCTTAATATTAGGAGTTTAAGGAAAGCGCGATGCCGCAGTTCCTTCGCCTAGTAAAGGCGCGAAACATTGGTACCTTCGCTTGATGGTAAGTAGTAAAGGGATAGCGCGATGCCGTGGTTCCTTCGCCTAGTAAAGGCGCGAAACATAGGTACCTTCGCTGGTTAATTGAGGTTGTGGTAATTTGCAGGTCCATGAACAAGACTTGTGAGTTAATAATGGCATGATTTGCCTATTCAAGAACAAGTTAACATCGAATGCTTGCCAGAGAATTGCGGTCCATTGGTAAAGTTAATTAACGTGGGGAGCAGCCACGGAGTCAACACGAGATTCAGAGTGAGTATGCGGACTTACGTTAATTGAATGGTAGTAGCTTTTAGCCGTGCTTGGCACTGTCACTGGTAATAGCTCAGCTGTGCTTGGTACTGACACTGGTTACTGTCACTTGTCACTTGGTTGCTGGTTGTCACTTGCTCTGCTCACTCTGACTGCTCGATGAAGACTGAGGGCTCCTGTCCGAGGTCCCCGTAATTATACTAAGTTCGGGAATGCCACGTTAGCGATCTCACGCTACCGTGGTCCAGCGTTCGCACCTTATCGCTACCTTGCAGTTCTCACGCGTGCCTTATCTCTACTGCTGCAGTTCCCAGGTCGGGTTGCAACCTGAGACCTAGATAACGGAGCTTGGGAACTGTCGCGGTTTCTCACGCGTGCCTTATCAGAAGTAGACGAGCTGGAGCCTCGCGCGTTATCTAATACTTCGTACGTGACTTTAGTCGTTTTGTCGTGAGAATGGAATGTGGGCTATGTCTACTGGACACTTCTCGGTCGTCTTCTCGTGAGAAGCCCAAACGTAACTCTATAGCGAGCGCACGTGTGCTTGAGCACGTGGGAATCGCTGAGTATGCTAAATGCTTGGCGCGAACTCGTCTACGCGGTGTTTCGAAGTTGTATGTATTCCTATAGCTTACAATGAGTATGCCTCCGATTATCCACGATCATTATTGCTATTACCGTGTTATTGCATATTAATGTTCGTGGTTTACTGGGGCAGCCACCAAAAGACTACACTATACTAGATCAAAACAAGGTGAGTGACGCAGTGCTATGTGCCTGCGGCGTTCCGTGGAGCCGGCAACAAAAATATATAGCTAAACAGGGCGGACAGGCGTGAGACGTCACAGTTAACTAAGGACATCGAAGAAGACGTAATGGAAGGCTTTCGCGAAAGATTACCGCCCAACTTGGCCCTTCGACTTCAAGTGGAAGGATGCTCCGATTTGGAGGACGCCTTGGAGGATTCATGAAAACCGTGCAACTTGTCAAACAGATGGAGACGGAAGCAATCAAACACCATCTACCACGAAACCCTGAAGTAAAACCCTTCTATCCGCGAAGTGACTCCAATAACTATCCCGAACGTCGCCGCGATAATAGGGACCGTGTCGAACACAATCGCCGTCCCGTAAACGTACGTCGGTCAGACGATTACCAGCCACGTACTAACAACTCACACGCGTACCCGCCACGCAATAGTCGGCCAACCGAATACCGACCACGCAGCGATGAGCGAGGCGCGTATCAGCCGCGCAACAATAGGCCAAATGATTACAGGCCGCGCGTTAATACTCACGACGCCGGTCCGTCACGTGACTACCGCCATAACAATGGACAATGGCAACAAGGAAGGAGCACACAGCAAGGAATAGTGTGCAATTTCTGCAAATATCCAGGGCACGATATGTCCGAATGCAGAAAACTCGCGTATCGTAAGGCGCAAGAAGCCGCCAATAACCAGTCGGGAAACGGGGGAAGCGCTCCGACACACCCCGACGCCCGCCGGACCGCGACGCAGCAAGGGCGTCAAGGAGGGATGATGGGCGACGGCCAGCCGGGCCCGAGGGCTACCGGATTGCCACCGTCTGCCTAGACAAACACAGTAGAGTCCCCACAGTTTTGCTCTGTGCGGAACCGGATCATAGCGCGGCTAAGCCGAGTAGTCCCCTCCATTAGGATATCCCCTCTCGACTCTCTACAGCAGTGCCTCATCCCAGGGTAAAGTTCAGTGCAAGCAACTGACCCGAAAAAGAGGCAAATAATAATTGAAAATAAGCGCGTCTGGGAATTAGATCGACTAATAGGTTGCGGAAGACCACGACCTTCGGTCGACGCCTCCCTGAGACGTAACAGTAGCAAGACTCAGAGACGCTAACCTAAAACTACAACCGGATAAGTGCGAATTTCTGCGGAGAGAAGTGGCTTATCTCGGCCACATAATCAGTGAACACGGAGTAAAGCCCGACCCCAAAAAGATTGAGGCAATCGAAGCATTCCCTACTCCTAAAACATCCACGAACATAAAGGAATTCTTAGGACTCGCAGGGTACTACAGAAAGTTTATTCCACAATTTTCTAAAACCGCCAAACCACTAACAGACCTCCTCAAGAAGGACAAACCCTTTATATGGGGAGACCGACAACGAGAAGCATTCGACACCTTGAGAAAGGCATTGTGCAACGATCCGATACTACAATACCCAGACTTTTCTAAACCGTTCGTTCTGACCACGGACGCATCTGCACTCGCTATTGGAGGAGTATTAAGCCAAGGACAAGTAGGCGAAGACCTTCCAGTGGCTTACACTTCCAGAGTGTTAAATCAGGCCGAACGAAATTACTCCACCATTGAAAAGGAATGCCTGGCCATCATTTACGCCGTAAACCATTTCCGCCCATACCTGTATGGCAGGGAATTTTTCATAGTGACCGATCACAAACCTCTAGTATGGTTACACTCGATGCAAGATCCTTCGTCGAGATTATGCAAATGGCGATTAAAACTGGCCGAATACAACTACACCATACGCTATAAACAAGGCCGCATTAACTCCAACGCGGACGCACTGTCGCGAAATCCGCCTGCAATAAAACAAGTACTCCCGATACAACCGGAAGACAGGAAACGAAAAAGGAAAACAGCAATCAAATCCACTTCGTCATCTGATTTAAACATCTTCTCGCCAAGACCAGCGCGAAAGAAACGACCAGAGCGATCACCCAGTCCCATTTCGGGAGTCACAATCAGACCTAGGGATCGAAAAAGGAAAGAAAGACCTCCACCACCCAGCGTCGATGTATCCACATCGCCGAGGAGTGAGGAAGACCAACAAGAAACCAGCACCCCTCGAGTAACACGAGGAAAGGAAGCTGCGTATTTGCCAGAACCAGTCCACGAACTTCCCACGGAACGAGGAAACGATCAAGAAGAATACAACGAAACCGCATCGATTATTGCAAGCCCAGGTACCGATCGAGCAACTTCACCTGGACCAAACGTCGAAAATTCGCCGGAAGAATGCCTTGACGACTCCGATCCGTTCCCTCCCATGGAACTGACGTCGGACGTTGTCGACGAGGAAACAGAAGAGCAGCAACACTTTCAAGAAACGAACACCGCGTTCGAGGATACTGATTTGTCCAACGACACTCCACTAGACTCTGATTCAGAAACTGGTGAGAGTGAAGAAGAGGAAAATCTTTTCGAACGAGAAGTAATACCGTATGACACGCGAGGCATCCCCGCATTAAAAACAACTCGCGTACGGGATTGTCTACTTCAACGAAAGGACAATCACTGCATCTTCGTGCACCACGATGGCACTCCCTACGACGAAGGAGCAACGGAATATTCCAAAAAAGGGTTATTACCCGCGCTTGGGAATCTCCTACCCGACCGACCATTGGTGATGCCTATCGGAACCAAACATCTGATCGCTATCCCTTTAAAGGAAGCCAGCGCAACTCTAACGTCACAAGATGTAATCGCCGGTTGGAGAATGCTACGCATGGCTATAGAAGAACTACAGCTAAAATCGATCAGTATCAGGAAAACCGACACTATGGACGAACTAACATGGAGCCATATCGTCAATAAATGTAATGACGTATTAAACGACCTAAACGTCACTATCATCTTTTGTAAGGGGCTAATTCAAGAGCCGCCCGAATCACAGCGACCAGCACTCATCAAGGAAGCACATTCATCCGCGATGGGAGGACACAAAGGCGTTACCAAAACGTACACCAGACTCAAGCACCACTACTATTGGAAAACCATGAAACAAGAAATAGAGAAATTTATACGACAATGTCGAGACTGCCAAGTGAAGAAACTAACGAGGATCAAGACTAAACAGCCTATGATACTTACCGACACACCAGGAGCTGCCTTCGACAAAGTCGCACTCGACATCGTTGGAGAGTTACCTGAAACACAAAACGGAAATCGTTACATACTCACCATGCAAGATCTACTTACCAAGTTCTGTATCGCCGTCCCACTACGCGAGACAACGTCCAAAACTATCTCTGAAGCGCTCATAAAGCATCTCATATGCATATTCGGTGCTCCTAGAGCCATTCTTACGGACCAAGGAACGAATTTCACGTCCGCCTTAATGAAACATGTCGCGTGAAGATTCGGTATTAAACAATATAGTACTACCGCTTACCATCCTCAATCGAATGGATCTTTAGAAAGATCGCATCATGTGCTAGCCGAATACCTTAAAATGCACATAACGAAAAACGCCAATTGGGACGACCTATTAGACTTAGCTATGTTTTCATATAACACAAGCCAACACGAAGGCACGCGATTCACACCATACGAATTAGTCTTCGGGAAAATCGCGCGCGTACCCGCTAGTAACCCGCCGATCGAAGAGAATATAGACCTAACTTATCAGGATTACTTAGCCAACCTTTACAACCAAATACGAGACGCACAGGAGCTAGCTAGGGAAAACCTAGGTCAAGCGAAAGAACGATCTAAGGCCTACTATGATAGGCATATCAATCCTCAAAATTTCAAAGTCGGAGATTTAGTATTTTGCCTAAAGGAACCGAAACGCGGTAAATTTGCTGACCAGTACACCGGACCGCATGAGGTCTTGGAAATATTACCAAATAATAACGTCAAAATAATGATCAAAGGAAACTCACGTACAGTACACATGGACAAGCTCAAACTATCGCGCATAATTATCCACCGATCCGAATCCGACGCATAACCTGGTCATCTTCTTATGACAATATGTAATATAACCATCAGTGCAGCACTGAAACAACGCGATATTTCTATTAATTACATTACAGACTTAAGTACTGAGGCAGACGAACCGAAGGACCGATCGATCGAAAATGTCCAACCTCCTTACACACATCATGGATCTCGACGGATTCATCGTGAACAACGAGTTCTTATGCAAGGATATGGCAATCATCTCCGTCAGACCAAACGCGACCGCCATATCAGCGAACTTCGCACTAGGCAAATCCTACCGTTTGCTCTCGCGCCGCGATCAAATAACCGCAAACTACGTAACAAAGTTCCTTCACGGACTGCGATTTAACGACATAGGAACCGAGACACTACAACAAGACGACATGACAAGCGCAATTAAGGTAGCGATCAGCGATTGCGCCCAGCCTTTAATTGGCTATAAAGGTGGAAATTACGAAAGGGACATTCTAACCGACTTAGGAATCCCATCTGTGAATATTGAAACACTGGGATGTTCAAAGTTCGACCAATTAATACTCGAACACGAGCACCAGCAGCTCAAATCGACTAAACCACGGTGCAGACTGCATCGACTAATCACCGTAAAACTGGGTGGAAGAAATTTTCACTGTCCTACGTACGAAGTCACTGTATTTAGAGATTGGTATTTAGACGCGAAACCATTATTATAAACGTAATGTCACCGCAATTGGAAACCCAGTCCTAACCTACACAGACTCTGCGAAATTCTTTTTTTTTCTATACATGGTAGAGACCCAATACAGACCTACGACAATTTGGAAACCCAGACCTAACTAACTTAGACTCGGGTTAACGCTTGTTAACGTTAGGATGGCCAACCACGAGGTCGACTGGAACAACATCCACGACAATGACGACGAAGAGGTCGACTATATCGCAATATTCCGGGAATTGTTGGACCAGTACATTTGCGTCAGAATCTGGCTGCACGAGAAACTCGGCCAACGAACAATCTGCCCAGAATGTTACCACGACTTAGACGAACCGGACGGTTATAGGGAACGCATAGTCCACCTGCATACCAATCAAGGATTTTGGTGCGATGTATGCGACCTTTGTCAAGACCATGCATATTCGGAACAGCGACCCATAACTGATTGCGACGAGTGCATGCATGAACTTGTCAGGGTCATGTTCGACGGCGAAATAGCCACCAACGCACTAGCGGGATAGACGACCTATATCTAGGTTTAAGATTGCGTCAATATTCGTTACCCAGGGTTTAATAGCACCCACGGCTAGAGTTCGGGTAACATTTCGTGTTACAGAAACGAGGAAGGCCATATCGTCAGCATGTGCTTCTCCCGTGGCATGAGTACACCCGAGCGGCAGCCTCGAGCTGAACCGGACGAGGAGGAGTTCGAATGCGCACGACGATGGTACTACGTATCATCGGACCTGGAGATTGTCTGTCCGCCCTGCTATCGCGTGAGACCGAACCCGCTCGACTTTCGTCGCATCGGCGAACATTTCACGTATGGAACTTACTACGAGCACATCGCGTGCGAAGAATGCCAGCGCGTAATACCACTGCACATCCGCGGAGTTGAGGAATGCGCAGTGTGCCAAGTAACGCTAGAAACACTCGGGCGAAACGCGCTAAATCGCGCTGAAGAGTAGTGTTAGGAGGACGATGCAAGGAGGAGACCGCCGCGCCTATCGATAACCCAGCCGAAAAATCGTATCAACGAGCACGTTGCCACTAGAAGCTTAATATATAGCAATAGCGCACGTAGCCCGTGCTCATGTGCGAACCTCGACACCCTGGTCATAATGCTAGGACGCCGTTACTGCGTAACCACGTACCAGCTAGCCAGTGTATGGGACAGCAAACGAATAAGCGAGATCGGCTCTCACCTGACGCAACGCGCTTAAATCACCCGTACTAACACTCCATGTTACAGAACCATGGGTCTTCCGAGTTACGCCGTTATCTGCCTGGCGTACACTATCTCGGTCGTGTCAGGATTAATAGGATTTAACTGCGGAGGACGCCACCTCAATGTAACCACGATATCTCTTCTGTCAACTGGAGATTGCCAACCGCCTGTAATACGAACCAACTCAACGGAAGTTTATGTACAACTACTGCAGCTGTCAGAATTCGAACACACCAACGTGCTACAATGCAAGATCAAGATATCCCGCAACATCTACCACTGCGGAATGCATTCACACATTTCCGCCGTGCACAACGGCAAGGGCGAATTCCTCATGGACGTCGATTACACCACCTGTCTTCAAATGCACCGAGACGGTTCACTGAAGATTGGACCTGATGGAAGTGTCGTCACAGGACTACGCACCAATGGAACCGTAACCAGACCACTAACCTTCGCCGGGACTATTGCATTGAACGGCGCATGCCAAGGAGCCCAGTACTCAGATCCTTACGGTACATGGGACGATGTAATAGTTCAAGGAACAGTGGAGATCGCACTAAAATCAACAAGAGTGCCAGTAAGACTTCACTCTGGCAGTGTCCTACTAAAATCTGGAACGACATGCCCCTTGGCAGACGGGCACTGCATCGACATGGAAGATGGACACACATTTTGGGACCAAATTCCCACGTCTTCCTGTAAATTCAACCACTACGACGTACTGTATGAAGGCGTTGCCACAAAGATAGAAGAACTGGGAGCACAGCCGCAGTACCCAACCCTGTACACTTTGATAGACAACGATATTACATTCGCACTCACCAAAACCAAGGAGACACGAGTGTGCGGATATACTATAATGGGAACAGAACATCCAAAACTGTTCATCGTGGAAACTGTAAGAGGAAACGCGTTCATGGCAAAGAAACCAGTTGCCGTGGACAACCTGGATATCTTCACGTACGTAAACTCGAAGTTTGTGTATGTGGAACGTCACATCCGATCACAGATGACTTCGCTATACAACGACGTCCTCGAGCAACGATGCACACTGGAAAAGCAAATGCTAAAGAATTCACTGGCGCTTGCAAATGTTGCGCCCGATGAATTCGCCTACTTCCTGGGAAAAGGACCAGGACAGGTTGCCGTCACCGCTGGAGAAGTGGTGCACATATTAAAATGCATCCCTGTGGAGGTACGTGTCAGAAAAACTGATGCCTGCTACTCAGAGCTGCCAGTGGAATTCCGCAACGTGTCATACTTCTTGACACCAAAATCGCGAATAATTACACAACATGGAAGCGAAAGGGACTGCAGCCATTTCTTACCAGTGATGTACCGCATCGAGGATTCATGGATACAGTTCACCCCAGAACCTATTGAAGGAGCCACACCACAGCAACTACAACCCATGACAAAACCATCATGGAAATACTTGACGCCAGCATCCTTGGCAACAAGTGGAATATACTCGCAGACAGACTTGGACAAACTGCGAGACCACCTAATGTTTCCTGCTGAAAAACCTGCAGTGCTAAACTCTATCGCAAGAGGATTTAGCGGACGAAGTCTGACAAACCCGTCCATTTCACACAGATCTTTCCTCGACGAACAAACTATCGAGGGAATAGCCCAATCCGCAGCCAAAAGGATGTGGGAACACTTCATGACCTTCGGATCCGTGAGCGCAGGCATTATCGCCATATACGCTATATTCCGAATTATCATGATGATCGTGAGCACGATCATACACGGACTCGCTCTACATGGTGCCTACGGATGCAGCTTCTACCTCATCGGGGCAATGTGGTCTTCTATCGCGCACTATCTAATGCGAAGGAAGGAAGCGCATACGCTCACGCCTAACTCAGGAAGAATCGAGTGTATCCCCGACGAAGATGGAACCTACGCTGAGGCAAGGCCATCCACGGAATCAACCAGAGCCATACAGGAGCTTCAGCAAAGACTTTCCGCCATCGACACTCAGCGAACGAACATCTAAATAATATGTCCGTTCTGGGTAAAGGGGGAGGTGTGACGTCTCACGCCTGTCCGCCCAATTTAGCCATACATTTTTTTTTCCAACGCCACAACACGCCGCAGGCACGTAAAACTATGTTATTTCACCTTAATTTTAATCTATTATAATTTAAGGCACTCAGTCCCAAACATTCGCGCCGAACTAAAACGGTCTAACCTTTTTTTTTTTTTTTTTTTTTTTACATGGGGGAAATCCTCATGGATTTCCCGCCCCCCTGAGGAGGGGACGGGGATATGCCGGACTCTTACCGGCTAAAACCCCCATGGTGGCCAGCCTCGGGGGCCCTCCAGGGCGGACTCTGGGAACTCTGGACGAACAACATCCAGAGCCCGCCCTGCTCGGCCCCTCGGCGCGCTACGCGCTACCTCCCGGGGGGGGGCCCGTGTCGCGGACCCCTCGGTTACCTGCATTTTGGCGACTAGGCGGGCCACTCGCCTAGTCGCCCCTCATCGGGCCCTTTTCGCGGAGGGGCCCCTGTCCTCAGCAGGGACCCCCCAAGGACCGATGGAGCTTGCGCGCGACGGGGCCGTGGCTCCCCGCCGCGCGCTCTCGCAAAAAGCGAGGCTGACGCTACAAAAGAACGAGGGCAGGGGCGGTCCGGTTAGAGCCGATAGGCCCCTCGCCGGAGACGTCCGCCCCTCGCCCTCGCCCGTCCTCGGCGTCCGGGAGCTTGGCGCCGCTCCCGGTCGCGTTCGGCGGCCTCCTTCTGCGAGAGAACGGTCTCGCAGAAGGAGGCCACCGCCACCCAATTCTCCTCGCCGGCGACCATGGCTTTCACGACGGCCGCCGGCGAGAGATCCTCCCCTATCTGGCCGACCAGGACGGCACGCTCAGCGTCCCACGAGGGACACTCCTCGAGGGTGTGCTGAGCGTCGTCCCGGTCGGCACCGCAGTGGTGGCAGCGGGTGTCCGCCTCCCGCCCTATGCGCGCCAGATACCCACCGAAGCAACCATGTCCGGTGAGCATCTGGCACGCCCTGTAGGTGACGCCGTGTCTCCTACCGCTATCCGCCCATTCCGCCAACGAGGGGAGGATAGCCCCGACAGCCCTGCTAGCGGCGTGGCGCGGCTCGGACAGCCATGCTCGCCACCTCTCCAGCAGGGTCTGCCGAGCCTGGCGTTTCAGGCCCTTGACCGCCTCTGCCGCGACGGGCCCGCCCCTTCGCCGGAGGTCAGCCTGGCCGAGATACACCTCGGCCAGGTACTGAGCCTCCAATTCCCAGGGGGGAATACCCGCCACGGCGCTCGCCGCCGCACCGGAGATGGTGCGGTAGCCCCGGGCGACCCGGATGGCCACACCGCGGTGCAACCGCCCGACTAGGCGGCGACACCGCACACTGGCCACCATGTTGGTCGCCCAGACCGGGGCGCCATACATCAGTATGGACCGCACCACCCCGGCATACAGACGGCGAGCACGTCCTCCCGCTCCCCCCACGTTGGGCAACAGCCGGCAAAGCGCGCCCGCTGCAGCCTCAACGCGGGGGGCGAGGCGGTCAAAGTGCACCTCGAAGCGCCAGTGGCTGTCGAGGACGAGGCCGAGATATTTCATATCGGCCCCGACCTCGACCACGGCGTCACCCACCGACAGCCCGATCCCAGGGGGCGGACCTAGCTTCCCACGGGCGCAGAACCAAATGGCCTGTGTTTTGTGGGGAGCCACCGCCAGACCGAGCTGCCGAATGGCGACGGACACCCGCGCCACCGCCATCTCCGCAACCCGCTTGGTCCTCCTCCAGTCGCTCTCGCCGGTGATAACGAGGGTGTCGTCCGCATAGCAGACGACATCCACACCGGCGGGAAGCGACACCCGCAGAACCGCGTCGTAGGCGATGTCCCACAGGAGCGGTCCAAGCACCGACCCCTGCGGGACGCCGCGGTCCACCCTCCTCTGCCTCGACCCTCCATCCTGCCCGACAAATTCAATGTATCTGCCGGACAGGTAGGCCCCGACTACCCTCCTGAGGTACGGGGGCACTCGGTGGTATTCGAGCGCCCCCATAATCCTCTCCCAGGGTAGGGAGTTAAAGGCGTTGACGATGTCCAGCGACACCGCCAACGCCACGCCTCCCCTGGAGACCACCGCCTCCGTGAAGGACTTGACGCGGTTCACCGCATCCACGGTGGACCGTCCTCCACGGAAGCCGTACTGGCGGTCATCCAGGTCGGGACCTAGACCGACAAGGTGCTGAACAAGGCGACGAGCGATGATCCGCTCGAAGATCTTGCCAGCCTCGTCCAGCAGACATATCGGTCGGAAGGCCGAGGGAGAGTCTGCGGGCTTGCCCTCCTTTTGGAGCAGGACCAAGCGGGCCAACTTCCAGGAGGAGGGGAAAACCCCCTCCTCCAAGCATCTGTTAAAGAGGCTGAGGAGCCTGGGGCCAATCGCCCCCAATGCCAAAGACCAGGCCCTTCCCGGGATGCCGTCGGGCCCCGGTGCCTTGCCGGCACGGAGCCGTTTGGCTGCATGCCGCAGCTCTCCAGGGGTCACCTCCAGTTCCTCGGACCATGTGGACTGGCCCAATTCCCTGGAGGGGCCCGGGACACCCCCAACGGCGGCGGGCTCGACCCTCGCCCCGGCTGGGAAGAGGGTCCCCACCACCTGGTCGAGGAATCCCGGGCTTAGGGTTTCGGTGACAGGGGGGGCCCACGGCCGGAGCCTGCCCAGCACCGCCTTGTAGGCGCGCCCCCACGGATCACCGTCCACCAACCCCTGGAGCTCATCGTAGGACCTGGCCTTGGCCGCCCTGATGGCGCGCTGCAGCTGCGTGCGGGATTCACGGTATGCAGCGTACAGCGCTTCCACCCTGGTAGGGTCCGGCCGACTCACACGCCACGCTCGCGTGTACCGGCGTCTGGCCCGAACACAGGTTTCCCTGAGTTCGTTGATTTGACCAGACCACCAGTACACACAGCGCCGCGGTGGCGGGCCGCCCCTGGCCCGTGGCATCGCCACGTCGCAGACTTGCGTCATGGCGCCCCGGAGCCAGGCGGCGGTCTCCTCCACGCCAATACTGTCGGCCGGCCCTTGCGGCCACGTAACGGCCAGGGTGGCCGCCATCAAGGCGTCCTCATCCAGGCTCCTCAGCCTCCACCTCGGTGGCGGTGGTGAGGTGTTTCGTCCCCGGCTGTCGGGTCGTCTGCCCACACGCGCCCCTGTGCCGGAGAGCTCCATGGAGACGTATCGATGATCCGATAACGTCTCCACTTCACCCTCCACGCGCCAGGAGCGCAGTCTGCGCACGACGGAGGGCGAGCCCCACGTGAGGTCCACGATGGAGCCGCCCCCGCGCCGCACGCATGTGTGGGCCGACCCCCGGTTAGCGAGCCAGAGGTCGAGACCCGCCGCCCAGGCCTCCAAGGCCCGTCCCCTCGGGTTCGTCCTCGGGGAACCCCAACTCGTTGACTTCGAGTTGAAGTCCCCGATGACCAGCACCGGACGCGGCCGGCACCGCTGAACGCAGCGGGCCAGCCGGTCCAGATAGCACTGGAACTCCCCGAGGGGACAGTTGGGGGTAATATAACAACCCACCACCGCCATGTCGCCCCACAACGCCGCCACGAATCCCTCGCCCCTCTCCATCAGGGAGACGAGCGGGCATCCGGGCGGCGCGTTGCCGCCCCTGACGATCGCCACGTCCTGGCGCTCGTCCCCCATCCAGAATGGATGGGTTGGAACGCCGTAAGGCTCTGCGACGACCGCCAGGGCGACGCCTCTCTCCAGCATGGCCTGCAGGAAGAGGTCCTGAGCCGCCCGGCAACGGTTCAGGTTCGCCTGGAGAATCTTGGCCATCACTCAGCGATGTCCATGGCCTACTCCAGGCGCTCCCCCTCCCGCAGGCCCTTCTGGGGCTTCTTCTTGCCCTTCCCTTTCCCCTTCACGGCGAGAAGGGGTAGGAGAGCCTCCGCCGGAGTCTCCGATGGAGAGGGGGCAGGAGGTGCCGTGGGGCTTCCCACGGGCACCGGAGCTGGCTTCTCAGGGAGCGACGGGGTTGCCCCCGTCCGCCCCCCAGCGGGTTGCGCCGTCACCGACGGCACCCCCCTCCGCTCAGCCGCGGGCCGTTTGCACCCCCGCCCCCTCCCTTTTGCGGCGGCACAGGATGTGCCGCCCAACCTGTGAGCCGCCGGTTGCCCCCGCGCCGCGCATAGAGCGCATTTATGCGGGAGCTGGCAACCGGCGGCCATGTGGCCCGATTCGCCGCACCGGTAGCATACCCCGGAGCGGTCAACCGCTCCGGAGCACGCCGCCCTCGCGTGGCCCCACTCCAGGCACCTGAAGCACTGGAGGGGGCGCTTCTCGAGGGCCTCCACCCGGGCGGTGGACCACCCCACATGAATCTTTGTGGCTGCCGCGATCTTCTTAGCGGCCGCCAGTGGGCACTGCACCCATGCAGTGCCCAGCCCGTCGGGGGACCGACGGATCTGCCCCGTCTTAACGTCCCCCGGCGTGCACTGGCCGGCCGCCGCGATCGCTGCAGCCACTTCCTCCACCGTAACGGAGTCGTCCAGCCCCCTGACGCGCAGTTCCGCGCGCTTGGTGGGCTGGGCGACCCGCACTTCCTCTCCCGCCAACGCCTCCGTCAGGCGCTGCGAGAGCGCCTGGGCCTTGGCGAGAGAGCCTTCGCCGGGGATCTCCAGAATGAGACCCCCTGTAATGGACCGTCTGGGCCTCAGCTCCCCTATGCCGAGGTCAGCCAGCGAGACTTGACTTCTCGCCTTGGACATGACCTCGGCATAGGTCAGTTTGCCCCCCTGCGACACGGTTAGCGTCACCGCGGCCGTCTTCGGCGACCGCGGTAATCGCGCCATGCCGCCTGTGGCCGAGGTGGCCTTCGGCCCAGCTTGCAGCTGGGTCTTAGCCCCCTGGGAAGGCTTTGCCTTCGCGGCAGGCGGCTTCGCCACCGTTGCCGCCTCCTTCCTGCGGGCCTTCCGTCCCACCACCTTAGCCCACTCCTCACTTGGAGGAGTGGGAGGTGGGGGCGTGGCACCGGCTTTGCCCTGAGGGGGCAATGGAGCCTTCTTCTTCTTCTCCCCGTTGCCGCCCCTCGTCTGACCCCTCCTCTCGGAGGCGTCAGCGAGAGCGGAAACGGGGGTTTGCGCCGGCTGGCTTTTAGCCTTCGCCGGCGACGCCGCACTCGGAGGCTGCCCGAGGCCGAGAGAGGACAGCTTCCTCTCGACGATAGATTCTATCCTCGAGAGGAGAGCCCCCTCCCAGCCCGGAGCCGTCGCCGGCCCCGCCACGCAGGCGCCTGACGGTCCCGCCCCTTGGCCGCCCAGGACCTCAACCTTCCTCGAGAGGGAGAGAATCTCCCCCTCGAGCTCGGCGACCCTGGCCTCCAGGCGCCTGTTTTCGGCCTCCGTGAGGGATGCGTTGCCCCCAGAGCTGATCCTCGAGACCAACTCTGTGGTTCCCCGCACTCCCGTTCGGGCAGCCTCCTTGAAGTCGGCCTTATAAGTGCCCTTGAGGTTTTCTGACGTGGCCGCCAAATGGCAAACCACGTCCATGGCCTCAAGGACCCTGGCCGCTACGTCGGCCGTAGAGCTCACCCGCATTTGGCGAACCTTCTCGGCCTCCTCACGGAGGAGCTCGGCGGCACTCTTTTTTTTCGTCCTCACTTTTGCTTTCTTCCCCGACGCGGGAGGACCAGTCGCCTCGGGAGAGGAAACGCGCTCCGCCGCATCGGGCCGCTCGACAACCCGCCTTGCCCCGGCGGACCCCGCAGATCTCGTTGAGACCCGCGAGGCCACCGACACGAGCGAGCCGCCGGACAGGGTGGAAGAGTCGGAGTCGGTATCCGACTCCAACACCCTCGCCCTCTTACTCGCCCTCTTGTGTGGCCGATGGGGCTTGAGGAACACCCCATCGACCCCACAAGAGTCCGCACCAGCAGGCTGGGGTGCAGGCGCCGACGTCTTGTCGACATTCCCCAGGCGCTGGAGCCTCACGGTGCACTCCCCGAGGGAGCGCATCACTGGCGAGGGCGGCACCGGCGACGAGCGCAAGCCATCAGTGGCTTGAGCCGCCGCACTTTGTGCCGCTCCCGTCGTCTGCTTTGGGCTGGGAAGCCCCTCCTCCTCTCCACGGCACTTTTCGGAACATTTTTCTGTTAGTTGTCCGTCCATATTTATTTATCTCCCAAAACCAACGTCTAAATGTGTGAGTGCGTGTGTGTGTATGTTTGTATGTGTGAGTGCGATAGTGTGTTGAAACAGGATCTCGCGCAGGAAAATCCGAAACCCCCGAAACGAGGAGGGGCCGGCCACACAGCCGCGGCGGCTAAGCTTTTTTACGGCATCCACGGGTGGCCTCGGGAGAGCCCCCCGGAGCGAGCTGCAGGGTCCCATCCGGTCACCAACCGGCACTACAACCCGCCCCGAGATTATTCGCCCCTGATAGTGCAGCCTCCCCGTTGGTTAGACGGGGTTCGGGCACCTGTACTAGGGAGCGGCCCGGGAGTGCCTAACCCGGTTTATCTCCTGTACCCTCCCGTGGTACCGCCGCGGCAATACGGCCGACCATCCCCCCGCCCAGGGAGAACGGCCCCGCAACGAGATCCCGGATCGTGAGTGTGAGTGTATGTGTGTGTGTAAAATGTGAAGAGTGTGTGTATGTGTGCTTGGTGTCCTCTTAGTCTGGAGGCTCCCCTGAGACCAATCCGGCATGGTAGTACCTGCCAGGGAACGAGTCCCCGCCGGCATAGCTCTCAGGATCATTGCCCCACGCAAGCCCCTCCGCCACGACAAGGCGTGACACCATCGAAGGGGAAAACGGTCTAACCTAACAAGTATCCAACCCCGACCAACCCTGGTCCAACCCCGACCAACCCCGGTCCAACCCCGACCAACCCTGATCCAACCCCGACCAACCCTGGTTCGGCCACCGGGCCATTGGCAAAACGCTCGGACCTTTTTTTTTTTTTTTTTTTTTACATGGGGGAAATCCTCATGGATTCGCCGCCCCCCTGGGGAGGGGACGGGGATATGCCGGACTCTTACCGGCTAAAACCCCCATGGTGGCCAGCCTCTGGGGCCCTCCAGGGCGGACTCTGGGAACTCTAGACGAACAACATCCAGAGCCCGCCCTGCTCGGCCCCTCGGCGCGCTACGCGCTACCTCCCGGGGGGGGGGGGGGGGGGGGGCGTGTCGCGGACCCCCCGGTTACCTGCATTTTGGCGACTAGGCGGGCCACACGCCTAGTCGCCCCTCATCGGGCCCTTTTCGCGGAGGGGCCCCTGTCCTCAGCAGGGACCCCCCAAGGACCGATGGAGCTTGCGCGCGACGGGGCCGTGGCTCCCCGCCGCGCGCTCTCGCAAAAAGCGAGGCTGACGCTACAAAAGAACGAGGGCAGGGGCGGTCCGGTTAGAGCCGATAGGCCCCTCGCCGGAGACGTCCGCCCCTCGCCCTCGCCCGTCCTCGGCGACCGGGAGCTTGGCGCCGCTCCCGGTCGCGTTCGGCGGCCTCCTTCTGCGAGAGAACGGTCTCGCAGAAGGAGGCCACCGCCACCCAATTCTCCTCGCCGGCGACCATGGCTTTCACGACGGCCGCCGGCGAGAGATCCTCCCCTATCTGGCCGACCAGGACGGCACGCTCAGCGTCCCACGAGGGACATTCCTCGAGGGTGTGCTGAGCGTCGTCCCGGTCGGCCCCGCAGTGGTGGCAAAAACGCTCGGACCTGCCTTTTATCCAACCCAGAGCCAACCCAGGCTTAACCCTCTCCAACCCTAAGCCAACCCAGGCTTAACCCTGTCCAACCGCGACCAATGTCAATACAGAAGGGAAAACCCCCGATACATGGCATGGACGCCCAAATAACGTGTCAGGACACTCTTGACGTTTGTCTCTTAACATTTGTCTGTTAACTTCCTCTATTGACACTGTCTTATAAAACCATATGTTTTGGGACACACCGCGTCATAATCGCGATATAGATTAAGTCGTAGCCTCTAACACAACTACAACGAACCACGAGCATTTATTGGGAATGATCAGCTATTGACGATAATGATCGTGAGTCGTTGGAGGAATATTACTGTAACCATAAGAATACCTATAACTTCGGGACACCGCGTAGACGAGCTCGCGCCAAGCATTCCCACGTACTCCCGTACACGTGCGACCATAAGATAATCATTCCTAAGATTCCCAGAGGAGGATAATCAAAGAGTATCCAGTAGGCAAGACCTACATTCCATTCTCACTAAAGACAATTCAAAGTCACGTA
Organism: Ectemnius cavifrons; assembly: GCA_964023945.1. Lineage (NCBI taxonomy): Eukaryota > Metazoa > Arthropoda > Insecta > Hymenoptera > Crabronidae > Ectemnius > Ectemnius cavifrons. The sequence continues at coordinate 5,024,195 of OZ030377.1, forward strand.
CAGGAAGTGGTCAAGGCTCTAGGCCGTCTACTAGAGATAAGGCACGCGTGAGAAACCGCGACAGTTCCCAAGCTCCGTTATCTAGGTCTCAGGTTGCAACCCGACCTGGGAACTGCAGCAGTAGAGATAAGGCACGCGTGAGAACTGCAAGGTAGCGATAAGGTGCGAACGCTGGACCACGGTAGCGTGGGATCGCTAACGTGGCATTCCCGAACTTAGTATAATTACGGGGACCTCAGACAGGAGCCCTCAGTCTTCATCGAGCAGTCAGAGTGAGCAGAGCAAGTGACAACCAGCAACCAAGTGACAAGTGACAGTAACCAGTGCCAGTACCAAGCACAGCTGAGCTATTACCAGTGACAGTGCCAAGCACGGCTAAAAGCTACTGCCATTCAATTAACGTAAGTCCGCATACTCACTCTGAATCTCGTGTTGACTCCGTGGCTGCTCCCCACGTTAATTAACTTTACCAATGGACCGCAATTCTCTGGCAAGCATTCGATGTTAACTTGTTCTTGAATAGGCAAATCATGCCATTATTAACTCACAAGTCTTGTTCATGGACCTGCAAATTACCACAACCTCAATTAACCAGCGAAGGTACCTATGTTTCGCGCCTTTACTAGGCGAAGGAACCACGGCATCGCGCTATCCCTTTACTAGTTACCATCAAGCGAAGGTATCAATGTTTCGCGCCTTTACTAAGCGAAGGAACTGCGGCATCGCGCTATCCTTAAACTCCTAATATTAAGCGAAGGTACCGGAGTTTCGCGCCTTTACTAGGCGAAGGAACCAGGACGCCGCGCTTCCTATACTCATCCATGTAGGCACCTGAAACAGGAATTTCAATCAATTACTTCTCGTTCACCGTCTTTTGGTATCCGCGCCACTCAGTGGGCGAAGGTGTCCATCGGACCGCGCTTGACAAAGCGATCGGCAAGCCGCACCAGCAAAAGCTAAAGAACAGAATGCCAAAGGAGAATGCTCCTCGCCGTCGAAGACCGGCCTCGCGGCGAAGCCGTCGCTCCGGCCAACGGGCCCAAGAGCAGCGAAAGCTCCGCACCGAGCGACTACGGTTGTGGGAGACTAATGTCAACCAGCCCGGACCGTCATACGCGCCCGCAGCGATCGACCCCCGAGCATACTCCCCTGAGCCAAGACCCACTACTCCAATCCCCTTAATAGAAAACCCTCCTTCTCCTAATCAGCTTCCACAACACCTCCAGCAAGTCCTATCCGATTTGCATATGACCCTTGACCAATTTCGCGATCTCCCAACTCCCACTAGACCTGATACCCCCGATTCCATTGTTTCTACCTCCTCTTAGAATTAAGGCTAAATGTAATTCGTTGGCTCCTATTGTAAGAGAACTTTTAAAAATATATACTTATTCCTCGACACCGCGTTCTTATTGAGAGTCCCTGGTTAAACATGTACAGGTCCTGGTTCGTATTAGGGAGTGGAACATCCACCTAGGCGCTTAAACCAGCGCCTCCCTCTTGTGCCGGCCAGCGCTTACAAAAGCGCTCGTTTCCAGCGCTGCCCTCAGCGTTTACCCAGCGCTATCAACCAGCGCTCACAGGTATGAAACTTCTGCCATAAGCACAAAGTGTACGGACCACTACCAACTCATGTATTCCAATAGGACATTCGGGACCATGCCGGCTGACCGACAGCCTACTGGCCCACACAGGCGTTGGCATAAACGAGGACGCCGTAGCGGCAAGAAAATGCGCGAGCGTAGAGAAAGATATCAGGAGCACCTATTACGCGAGGCCCTTACAGATCCCCTCGTTACTCCTGAAGGAATTCCCACTCCACCTTCTCATACATCCAACGAACTGCCAGAATCCCCAGTTTATGCTCCCATATTCCTCATGGAAGAACCACCCGAGGGACACTGCCATCCCTACGCCGAAATGCACGATGCCTCGGGACATCACATTTTCACATTCATGCCTCCGCCTCCCTCACATTCAACAGTCGAAATAACGGAAATACCCCCCGAACCCCTCACGGAGCACCGCACGCTCCCTGACTACTGTTACCCCATCACGATCACGATTGACGACTAAATAAACATATTCTGAAGCAATAGAGCCGATAAAACCTTACCACATTTTATTACCCACCTACTATTATTCTACCTTACCACATTTTATTACCCACCTACTATTATTCTACCTTACCACATTTTATTACCCACCTACTATTATTCTACCTTACCACATTTTATTACCCACCTACTATTATTCTACCTTACCACATTTTATTACCCACCTACTATTATTCTACCTTACCACATTTTATTACCCACCTACTATTATTCTACCTTACCACATTTTATTACCCACCTACTATTATTCTACCTTACCATATTTCATTACCTACCTACTACTATTCTACTTTACCACATTTCAACACTTACCTACCGGTGTTGAATCGCTGTTCTACATTGACATCCATGACATAGTTATCTGCAGTCTCACTGCTACTATTTACCTGTAAGATTTCCTCTCCCGTGCGGAACCGGATCGTAGCGCGGCTAAGCCGAGTAGTCCCCTCCATTAGGTTATCCCCTCTCGACTCTCTACAGCAGTGCCTCATCCCAGGGTAAAGTTCAGTGCAAGCGACTGACCCGAAAAAGAGGCAAATAAAAATCGAAAATAAGCACGTCTGGGAATTAGATCGACTAATAGGTTGCGGAAGACCACGACCTTCGGCCGACGCCTCCCTGAGACGTAACAACGGCAAATAAATGGCATGATCTTGCAAGCAGCTACTGTTATTCGCATTCAACTGGATGCTCTGTACTTTTTACGTTATTTTACAGTGAGAGCACTCACTTTCACCAAAGCAGCAGTCCCGATCACAGATAGAGGTACGGCCTATGAATGGCATGATCTTGCAAGCAGCTACTGTTATTCGCATTCAACTGGATGCTCTGTGCTTTTTACCTTATTTGACAGTGAGAGCACTCACTTTCAGCAAAGCAGCAGTCCCGATCACAGATAAAGGTATGGCGAATAAGTGGCATGATCTTGCAAGCAGCTGCTGTTATTCGCATTCAACTTGATGCTCTGTACTTTTTACGTTATTTTACAGTGATACCACTCACTTTCAGCAAAGCAGCAGTCCCGATCACAGACAAAGGTATGGCGAATAAGTGGCATGATCTTGCAAGCAGCTACTGTTATTCGCATTCAACTGGATGCTCTGTACTTTTTACGTTATTTTACGGTGAGAGCACTCACTTTCATCAAAGCAGCAGTCCCGATCACAGATAGAGGTACGGCCAATAAATGGCATGACCTTGCAAGCAGGTCAACTTGACCTGCATTCAACTTGGTGCACTGTACTTTTTACGTTATTTTACAGTGAGAACACTCACTTTCATCAAAGCAGCAGTCCCGATCACAGATAAAGGTACGGCAAATAAATGGCATGATCTTGCAAGCAGCTGCTGTTATTCGCATTCAACTTGATGCTCTGTACTTTTTACGTTATTTTACAGTGATACCACTCACTTTCAGCAAAGCAGCAGTCCCGATCACAGACAAAGGTATGGCGAATAAGTGGCATGATCTTGCAAGCAGCTACTGTTATTCGCATTCAACTGGATGCTCTGTACTTTTTACGTTATTTTACAGTGAGAACACTCACTTTCAGCAAAGCAGCAGTCCCGATCACAGATAAAGGTATGGCGAATAAGTGGCATGATCTTGCAAGCAGCTACTGTTATTTGCATTCAACTTGATGCTCTGTACTTTTTACGTTATTTTACGGTGAGAGCACTCACTTTCATCAAAGCAGCAGTCCCGATCACAGATAAAGGTACGGCCAATAAATGGCATGATCTTGCAAGCAGGTCAGCTTGACCTGCATTCAACTTGGTGCATTGTACTTTTTACGTTATTTTACAGTGAGAACACTCACTTTCATCAAAGCAGCAGTCCCGATCACAGATAAAGGTACGGCAAATAAATGGCATGATCTTGCAAGCAGCTACTGTTATTCGCATTTGTTACGTCTCAGGGAGGCGTCGGCCGAAGGTCGTGGTCTACCGCAACCTATTAGTCGATCTAATTCCCAGACGTGCTTATTTTCAATTTTTATTTGCCTCTTTTTCGGGTCAGTCGCTTGCACTGAACTTTACCCTGGGATGAGGCACTGTTGTAGAGAGTCGAGGGGGCATGACTTACACGGAGAGGACTACTCTGCTTGGCCGCGCTATGATCCGGATCCGCACGGGAGAGGAAATCTTACAGGTAGGTAGTAGAAATAAAGCAGGCACCTTGCTTGAAAGATGCTACTTACTTGGGTAGAACAGTAGAACTGGTGGGAATTTATCCCTTAGTGTTCCGTTGTTTCGAGACTCGTTATCGAGGGTACTTAGTATGTATGTAAATGTACGAAAGTGCGATAATGGGGTAAAATGGAATTATTAATCAGTAGTGGGGTTGACAGGGCTGGGGTGCGTAATCGGCTCGTAGGCGCACTCCCATAAGCCAAAAGAGGGATTCCTCTTCATCTCGCCGGATTTGTTCGTACGGTAGGCGGCGATCGCGGACTCGCCTGCCAGAACGGTGACTCCGACAAGGGGTCGAATGACTATTGGCTGGTTGCTGGTTCGCGTTCACGATTGCGATTGAAATCGATGAGGCGCTGTTCCGAAGCGCAGCTCCTTACGCTAGCTTGCAGCGCGTATGCCCTCCTCAACGCTATACGACAGCGCGATACGATGGGTACATCTGTAATCCGATTCAATACTCTTTGAGAATACGGTAGGAACGTTACGAACTGTTCAGATACGATTGGGTTCACAGTGGTGACGGGTGATGGATGTAATGCGGTAATTAGGAATCCGTACAAAAACATTAAAATGTAAGAAAATGCGCCAAGTAGCAGTTGGATTTCCCCACAAAAATATAACAAATATAATATACAATGAAATATAACAAAAAAAAATAGATATCATACAAGAAAGCCAAGCTTTCATTCAAAGATATCTCGATTTAACTCGCATTAGCAATTAACAATAAATTAACAATAAATTACCGATTAACAATACAAAAAATCTTGGCGTGTGCGCGCTTCATTGTGAGGTAAAAAGGCAATGGAAGACTGATTTAACACTAGAACTACCGATGATTGTTATGGTGTTATATCGAACCACGTAAAAAAAAGTAATTTCGACTCGTTCGGTAGTACTGGTGTTGAACCTAACACGGACTTTACTACAATATGAGTAAATCCTAATAAATCTTTCATTTTCAATCATATATACTATATACAGCGGCCTTGTTATCCCATTTTTGCCTCCAACATAACTGACAAGGAGATCATTTTCCTCGATATTGATAAGAAGGAGGTTCTCTCAGTTCATCGCGTATATGTTTCTTTAAAAGCTTTTTAGTAATATTACCGGAGCAAGTGCCTCGAATGAAGCGCGCACACGCCAAGATTTTTTGTATTGTTAATCGGTAATTTATTGTTAATTTATTGTTAATTGCTAATGCGAGTTAAATCGAGATATCTTTGAATGAAAGCTTGGCTTTCTTGTATGATATCTATTTTTTTTTGTTATATTTCATTGTATATTATATTTGTTATATTTTTGTGGGGAAATCCAACTGCTACTTGGCGCATTTTCTTACATTTTAATGTTTTTGTACGGATTTCATGTCTTTTTGTTAGTTAATGCTTAACAATAAAGGCAATAAAATTTTTAATTATTTATCAATGGTTTAATTAATAAATATAAAAGTAAAATTTTATTAAAATGTCAAGTGCCATTTCTGTTCAAATATGCACCATCATCTATGTGCATGTTTATGTTATAATGTAACTTTAATGTTACAATGTATTTATAACTTAATCATGCACATAGGAGGAGATCTAAGAAATTGAGCTGAATGTGAGAATATAGATTCCTCAGATAATATACTTTGCACTTGACAAATTCACATTAGCAAAAGAAAAATTACCAATAGCTAGGATGCATTTAAATTGCAAATTAGATAAGCTATACCCTCACACGCACTCTAACATTGGTGTATCTTGACAGCCAAATGCGTACCTCAGGGAGCGCATAATCTAATGTAATAAAATTTGTTAAATAAGTACTGATTACCAATAGCTAGTATGTCGCTAAATGACACATGATTGATAATTATTGCTTGCTTAATTCATTTAATTCTTTAGCTGAAGTGTTCCTTGAGCGATGAACTTGACAGTCATGATCATGATACAACTAAATTAGATTGCCTATGAGCATTCTGCTTGGTTTATATATTATAATTCTAAAGCGTTAAATCAAATAATGATTCAGAGTAGCAAAAGAGAGGTTCCCAATAGCTATAATATATTGAAATTTTAAATGATTGGACTTAACACTTTACAAATTATTCCTGACTGTCAAATACCTAGCTCACGAAGCGCAAACCTAAAGTAATGAAATTTACTAAGCAAGCACTGATTATCAATAGATAGTATATCGCTTAATGACACATGATTGATAATTATTGCTTGCTTGATTCATTTTATTCTTTAGCTGAAGTGTTCCTTGAGCGATGAACTTGACAGTCATGATCATAATACAACTAAATTAGATTGCCTATGAGCATTCTGCTTGGTTTATATATTATAATTCTGAAGCGTTAAATCAAATAATGATTCAGAGTAGCAAAAGAGAGGTTCCCAATAGCTATAATATATTGAAATTTTAAATGATTGGACTTAACACTTTACAAATTATTCCTGACTGTCAAATACCTAGCTGACGGAGCGCAAACCTAATGTACTGAAATTAGTTTGAGCAAGTACTGATTATTAATACCGAGCATTCCCTTGAACTGTAAATAAATAATTGCTAATATTGCTTTAAAGATAAATATGCTACACTCTTGACAATTTTAATTATTGGAAATCAGCACTCGTTCACCAAACACATTTGACACTTCATAATTCTTAATAATGACAAGATTACAGGGACAGGGGCAAGGACACTATACTCTTTTATTAACTAAATAAAAGCATGGAATCTGGAATAAAATAAAATAATAAAATTGGACTGTATCACATAACCATTATGACACATAACCAGCCATAGCATAACTGGCTTAACCAATGTGTCGGTATGACACAGATTACAGATTATAGATCGGTAACGTAAATACGATATTCCCGTTTGCTGCCATCTCGTATGAGAAAAGTGAAAACCACATTTTTAGGAATTAGTTCCCCTGATGAATCTTAATTTGCCTTGCCGTTTTCACGAGAAGAATAAGCAGGAGAAATCCATATCTCTTGAACGACTGAACCGATTCGCTTGATTCTTAGCTCATTCGATTCAGAAAAATCAACGAAAAAATACAAAATTTAGAAATAAATCCTTGGAGCTGTAACTTTTCCATAAATCGAGGTGAAAGTTTTATAGCGGACGAAAACCGCTACACTTCGGGATAAGTATCCTCAGTAGTCGCGCGCTGTACTATATATATAACTACTACTTGGCGCGAGACTCTACCGAGTCTCCTGATGAATAGTATGGCATGTGGTTTAAACTAAATAAGTATATTGGACAAATAGTTGTAGTACACTCGCGAAATATAATAGTTACTGGTTGAATCTCGGAACAATGGATGAACGTAATGTTTAACGTGACAGTCAATCACTGAGTCTAATCGCGGCTATATTGTTAATACATTCGAATAGTATACGCACTGATATTATATAATTAAACGAATCTCGGAACAATAGAATAAGTATAATTAACGTGTCGTTTGGACACGGAGTTCTATCGCGGATCTGGCAGTTAATTGGACTCACGTTTAATGTGGCAAGTGGTTGCAGTGTTCGCTAAGTTCCTTGCAGGAATTGGGAGGTCCGTGTAGCTGGTGTACCGTGATGCTCCACGAAGCACGAGCACTAGTGTTCACTACGCTCGACTTGTGTTAGAAGACTATTCTGAACTCTATAGAGTATAGCTGGAGCACTGCGGGTTTAGGTCTACTGCTGTCAGGCGCACGATGAGAACTGATGGTCCGAGTGACTCTTCGGAGCCTCGTAGGGTCTCCGCGCAATGGGGCCGCGCAGTTGCCGCGTAGTGGGGAGCCAATCGGAGCCCCGGGATCGCGTCGGCGACCGAGTCCGCGCGGACTTCGAAAATGCTGACGTCGGCAATCCCACGCTCGGCGCGCTCCACGTGCGATGCAGCGTAGGCGATTCCACGCTGGACCGCGCGTGCCTTATCGCTTGTAGACGAGCTGGAGCCTCGCGCGTTATCTAACACTTCGTACGTGACTTTTAGTCATTTTGCCGTGAGAGTGGAATGTGGGCTATGTCTACTGGACACTTCTCGGTCGTCTTCTCGTGAGAAACCCAAACGTAACTCTATAGCGAGCGCACGTGTGCTTGAGCACGTGGGAATCGCTGAGTATGCTAAATGCTTGGCGCGAACTCGTCTACGCGGTGTTTCGAAGTTGTGTGTATTCCTATAGCTTACAATGAGTATGCCTCCGATTATCCACGATCATTATTGCCATTACTGCGTTATTGCATATTAATGTTCGTGGTTTATTGGGGCAGTTATTAAAAGACTACATTATAATAGATGAAAATAAGGTGAGATAACGTAGTGTTATGTGCCTTCGGCGGAAAAATATATAGCTAAATAGGGCGGACAGGCGTGAGACGTCACACATTCAACTGGATGCTCTGTACTTTTTACGTTATTTTACGGTGAGAGCACTCACTTTCATCAAAGCAGCAGTCCCGATCACAGATAGAGGTACGGCCAATAAATGGCATGACCTTGCAAGCAGGTCAACTTGACCTGCATTCAACTTGGTGCACTGTACTTTTTACGTTATTTTACAGTGAGAACACTCACTTTCAGCAAAGCAGCAGTCCCGATCACAGACAAAGGTATGGCGAATAAGTGGCATGATCTTGCAAGCAGCTGCTGTTATTCGCATTCAACTTGATGCTCTGTACTTTTTACGTTATTTTACAGTGATACCACTCACTTTCAGCAAAGCAGCAGTCCCGATCACAGATAAAGGTACGGCCTATAAATGGCATGATCTTGCAAGCAGCTACTGATATTCGCATTCAACTGGATGCTCTGTAATTTTTACGCTATTTTACAGTGATAGCACTCACTTTCATCAAAGCAGCAGTCCCGATCACAGATAAAGGTACGGCCTATAAATGGCATGATCTTGCAAGCAGTTACTGTTATTCGCATTCAACTGGATGCTCTGTAATTTTTACGCTATTTTACAGTGATAGCACTCACTTTCATCAAAGCAGCAGTCCCGATCACAGATAAAGGTACGGCAAATAAATGGCATGATCTTGCAAGCAGCTACTGATATTCGCATTCAACTGGATGCTCTGTAATTTTTACGCTATTTTACAGTGATAGCACTCACTTTCATCAAAGCAGCAGTCCCGATCACAGATAAAGGTACGGCCTATAAATGGCATGATCTTGCAAGCAGCTACTGTTATTCGCATTCAACTGGATGCTCTGTAATTTTTACGCTATTTTACAGTGATAGCACTCACTTTCATCAAAGCAGCAGTCCCGATCACAGATAAAGGTACGGCAAATAAATGGCATGATCTTGCAAGCAGCTACTGTTATTCGCATTCAACTTGATGCTCTGTACTTTCTACTGGACTTTACAGTGAGAGCACTCACTTTCATCAAAGCAGCAGTCCTGATCACGGATAAAGGTATGGCCAATAAATGGCATGACCTTGCAAGCAGGTCAACTTGACCTGCATTCAACTTGATGCACTGTACTTTTTACGTTATTTTACAGTGAGAACACTCACTTTCAGCAAAGCAGCAGTCCCGATCACAGATAAAGGTATGGCGAATAAGTGGCATGATCTTGCAAGCAGCTGCTGTTATTCGCATTCAACTTGATGCTATGTACTTTTTACGTTATTTTACAGTGATACCACTCACTTTCATCAAAGCAGCAGTCCCGATCACAGATAAAGGTACGGCAAATAAATGGCATGATCTTGCAAGCAGCTACTGATATTCGCATTCAACTGGATGCTCTGTACTTTTTACGTTATTTTACGGTGAGAGCACTCACTTTCATCAAAGCAGCAGTCCCGATCACAGATAGAGGTACGGCCAATAAATGGCATGACCTTGCAAGCAGGTCAACTTGACCTGCATTCAACTTGGTGCACTGTACTTTTTACGTTATTTTACAGTGAGAACACTCACTTTCAGCAAAGCAGCAGTCCCGATCACAGACAAAGGTATGGCGAATAAGTGGCATGATCTTGCAAGCAGCTGCTGTTATTCGCATTCAACTGGATGCTCTGTAATTTTTACGCTATTTTACAGTGATAGCACTCACTTTCATCAAAGCAGCAGTCCCGATCACAGATAAAGGTACGGCCTATAAATGGCATGATCTTGCAAGCAGCTACTGTTATTCGCATTCAACTGGATGCTCTGTAATTTTTACGCTATTTTACAGTGATAGCACTCACTTTCATCAAAGCAGCAGTCCCGATCACAGATAAAGGTACGGCAAATAAATGGCATGATCTTGCAAGCAGCTACTGTTATTCGCATTCAACTTGATGCTCTGTACTTTCTATTGGACTTTACAGTGAGAGCACTCACTTTCATCAAAGCAGCAGTCCTGATCACGGATAAAGGTATGGCCAATAAATGGCATGACCTTGCAAGCAGGTCAACTTGACCTGCATTCAACTTGATGCACTGTACTTTTTACGTTATTTTACAGTGAGAACACTCACTTTCAGCAAAGCAGCAGTCCCGATCACAGATAAAGGTATGGCGAATAAGTGGCATGATCTTGCAAGCAGCTGCTGTTATTCGCATTCAACTTGATGCTCTGTCCTTTTTACCTTATTTTACAGTGAGAGCACTCACTTTCATCAAAGCAGCAGTCCCGATCACAGATAAAGGTATGGCGTGTTACGTCTGTCGTTCGGATCCCGGATGCGTCGACGGGACACAACAGCGTAGGAAGGGGATCTTGCCTCGCCGTCCAAGTGTATCGCACCGAGGTGCCACTGCATGGACGCAATGGAGGCTGTCGGGGAGGCTTGGTAGCCGAAGGAGGCGAAGGGGGTATAAAAAGAGGAGGGGAGCGTTTCGTCTTGGAGTCGACCACAGACTCATCAGTAGGGCTGCGTGGCCGACCCCTGCCCTAGACGCTGGGGATACTAGAGGATGCTTGGGAACTTGTATATATTCGATCGCAGGCTGTAGCGAGTACTTGCGAGAAAGTAGTAGATCAGTGAGACAGTGAGAACTCTAGCGGCGGCGCTCTGAACTATCCGCCTGCCAGCGTGGGCGCGTGACTGGGACGTCACAGGCGAATAAGTGGCATGATCTTGCAAGCAGCTGCTGTTATTCGCATTCAACTTGATGCTCTGTACTCTTTACCTTATTTTACAGTGATACCACTCACTTTCATCAAAGCAGCAGTCCCGATCACAGATAAAGGTACGGCAAATAAATGGCATGATCTTGCAAGCAGCTACTGATATTCGCATTCAACTGGATGCTCTGTACTTTTTACCTTATTTGACAGTGAGAGCACTCACTTTCATCAAAGCAGCAGTCCCGATCACAGATAAAGGTACGGCCTATAAATGGCATGATCTTGCAAGCAGCTACTGTTATTCGCATTCAACTGGATGCTCTGTAATTTTTACGCTATTTTACAGTGATAGCACTCACTTTCATCAAAGCAGCAGTCCCGATCACAGATAAAGGTACGGCAAATAAATGGCATGATCTTGCAAGCAGCTACTGTTATTCGCATTCAACTGGATGCTCTGTACTTTTTACGTTATTTTACGGTGAGAGCACTCACTTTCATCAAAGCAGCAGTCCCGATCACAGATAGAGGTACGGCCAATAAATGGCATGACCTTGCAAGCAGGTCAACTTGACCTGCATTCAACTTGGTGCACTGTACTTTTTACGTTATTTTACAGTGAGAACACTCACTTTCAGCAAAGCAGCAGTCCCGATCACAGACAAAGGTATGGCGAATAAGTGGCATGATCTTGCAAGCAGCTACTGTTATTCGCATTCAACTGGATGCTCTGTACTTTTTACCTTATTTGACAGTGAGAGCACTCACTTTCATCAAAGCAGCAGTCCCGATCACAGATAAAGGTACGGCCTATAAATGGCATGATCTTGCAAGCAGCTACTGTTATTCGCATTCAACTGGATGCTCTGTAATTTTTACGCTATTTTACAGTGATAGCACTCACTTTCATCAAAGCAGCAGTCCCGATCACAGATAAAGGTACGGCAAATAAATGGCATGATCTTGCAAGCAGCTACTGTTATTCGCATTCAACTGGATGCTCTGTACTTTTTACGTTATTTTACGGTGAGAGCACTCACTTTCATCAAAGCAGCAGTCCCGATCACAGATAGAGGTACGGCCAATAAATGGCATGACCTTGCAAGCAGGTCAACTTGACCTGCATTCAACTTGGTGCACTGTACTTTTTACGTTATTTTACAGTGAGAACACTCACTTTCAGCAAAGCAGCAGTCCCGATCACAGACAAAGGTATGGCGAATAAGTGGCATGATCTTGCAAGCAGCTACTGTTATTCGCATTCAACTGGATGCTCTGTACTTTTTACGTTATTTTACAGTGAGAACACTCACTTTCAGCAAAGCAGCAGTCCCGATCACAGATAAAGGTATGGCGAATAAGTGGCATGATCTTGCAAGCAGGTCAGCTTGACCTGCATTCAACTTGGTGCATTGTACTTTTTACGTTATTTTACACTGAGAACACTCACTTTCATCAAAGCAGCAGTCCCGATCACAGATAAAGGTACGGCAAATAAATGGCATGATCTTGCAAGCAGCTACTGTTATTCGCATTCAACTGGATGCTCTGTACTTTTTACGTTATTTTACGGTGAGAGCACTCACTTTCATCAAAGCAGCAGTCCCGATCACAGATAGAGGTACGGCCAATAAATGGCATGACCTTGCAAGCAGGTCAACTTGACCTGCATTCAACTTGGTGCACTGTACTTTTTACGTTATTTTACAGTGAGAACACTCACTTTCAGCAAAGCAGCAGTCCCGATCACAGACAAAGGTATGGCGAATAAGTGGCATGATCTTGCAAGCAGCTGCTGTTATTCGCATTCAACTTGATGCTCTGTACTTTTTACGTTATTTTACAGTGATACCACTCACTTTCATCAAAGCAGCAGTCCCGATCACAGATAAAGGTACGGCAAATAAATGGCATGATCTTGCAAGCAGCTACTGATATTCGCATTCAACTGGATGCTCTGTAATTTTTACGCTATTTTACAGTGATAGCACTCACTTTCATCAAAGCAGCAGTCCCGATCACAGATAAAGGTACGGCCTATAAATGGCATGATCTTGCAAGCAGTTACTGTTATTCGCATTCAACTGGATGCTCTGTAATTTTTACGCTATTTTACAGTGATAGCACTCACTTTCATCAAAGCAGCAGTCCCGATCACAGATAAAGGTACGGCAAATAAATGGCATGATCTTGCAAGCAGCTACTGATATTCGCATTCAACTGGATGCTCTGTAATTTTTACGCTATTTTACAGTGATAGCACTCACTTTCATCAAAGCAGCAGTCCCGATCACAGATAAAGGTACGGCCTATAAATGGCATGATCTTGCAAGCAGCTACTGTTATTCGCATTCAACTGGATGCTCTGTAATTTTTACGCTATTTTACAGTGATAGCACTCACTTTCATCAAAGCAGCAGTCCCGATCACAGATAAAGGTACGGCAAATAAATGGCATGATCTTGCAAGCAGCTACTGTTATTCGCATTCAACTTGATGCTCTGTACTTTCTACTGGACTTTACAGTGAGAGCACTCACTTTCATCAAAGCAGCAGTCCTGATCACGGATAAAGGTATGGCCAATAAATGGCATGACCTTGCAAGCAGGTCAACTTGACCTGCATTCAACTTGATGCACTGTACTTTTTACGTTATTTTACAGTGAGAACACTCACTTTCAGCAAAGCAGCAGTCCCGATCACAGATAAAGGTATGGCGAATAAGTGGCATGATCTTGCAAGCAGCTGCTGTTATTCGCATTCAACTTGATGCTCTGTCCTTTTTACCTTATTTTACAGTGAGAGCACTCACTTTCATCAAAGCAGCAGTCCCGATCACAGATAAAGGTATGGCGAATAAGTGGCATGATCTTGCAAGCAGCTGCTGTTATTCGCATTCAACTTGATGCTCTGTACTCTTTACCTTATTTTACAGTGAGAGCACTCACTTTCATCAAAGCAGCAGTCCCGATCACAGATAAAGGTACGGCCTATAAATGGCATGATCTTGCAAGCAGCTACTGTTATTCGCATTCAACTGGATGCTCTGTACTTTTTACGTTATTTTACAGTGATACCACTCACTTTCATCAAAGCAGCCGTCCCGATCACAGATAAAGGTTGGGCCAATAAATGGCATGATCTTGCAAGCAGCTACTGTTATTCGCATTCAACTTGATGCTCTGTACTTTTTACGTTATTTTACGGTGAGAGCACTCACTTTCATCAAAGCAGCAGTTCCGATCGCAGATAAAGGTACGGCAAATAAATGGCATGACCTTGCAAGCAGGTCAACTTGACCCGCATTCAACTTGATGCTCTGTACTTTTTACGTAATTTTACGGTGAGAGCACTCACTTTCATCAAAGCAGCAGTTCCGATCGCAGATAAAGGTACGGCAAATAAATGGCATGACCTTGCAAGCAGGTCAACTTGACCCGCATTCAACTTGATGCTCTGTACTTTTTACGTAATTTTACAGTGAGAGCACTCACTTTCATCAAAGCAGCAGTCCCGATCACAGATAAAGGTACGGCAAATAAATGGCATGACCTTGCAAGCAGGTCAACTTGACCCGCATTCAACTTGATGCTCTGTACTTTTTACGTAATTTTACAGTGAGAGCACTCACTTTCATCAAAGCAGCAGTCCCGATCACAGATAAAGGTACGGCAAATAAATGGCATGACCTTGCAAGCAGGTCAACTTGACCCGCATTCAACTTGATGCTCTGTACTTTTTACGTAATTTTACAGTGAGAGCACTCACTTTCATCAAAGCAGCAGTCCCGATCACAGATAAAGGTACGGCCAATAAATGGCATGACCTTGCAAGCAGGTCAACTTGACCCGCATTCAACTTGATGCTCTGTACTTTTTCCGTAATTTTACAGTGAGAGCACTCACTTTCATCAAAGCAGCAGTCCCGATCACAGATAAAGGTTGGGCCAATAAATGGCATGACCTTGCAAGCAGGTCAACTTGACCTGCATTCAACTTGGTGCACTGTACTTTTTACGTTATTTTACAGTGAGAACACTCACTTTCAGCAAAGCAGCAGTCCCGATCACAGACAAAGGTATGGCGAATAAGTGGCATGATCTTGCAAGCAGCTACTGTTATTCGCATTCAACTGGATGCTCTGTACTTTTTACCTTATTTGACAGTGAGAGCACTCACTTTCAGCAAAGCAGCAGTCCCGATCACAGATAAAGGTATGGCGAATAAGTGGCATGATCTTGCAAGCAGCTGCTGTTATTCGCATTCAACTTGATGCTCTGTACTTTTTACGTTATTTTACAGTGATACCACTCACTTTCATCAAAGCAGCAGTCCCGATCACAGATAAAGGTACGGCAAATAAATGGCATGATCTTGCAAGCAGCTACTGATATTCGCATTCAACTGGATGCTCTGTACTTTTTACCTTATTTGACAGTGAGAGCACTCACTTTCATCAAAGCAGCAGTCCCGATCACAGATAAAGGTACGGCCTATAAATGGCATGATCTTGCAAGCAGCTACTGTTATTCGCATTCAACTGGATGCTCTGTAATTTTTACGCTATTTTACAGTGATAGCACTCACTTTCATCAAAGCAGCAGTCCCGATCACAGATAAAGGTACGGCAAATAAATGGCATGATCTTGCAAGCAGCTACTGTTATTCGCATTCAACTGGATGCTCTGTACTTTTTACGTTATTTTACGGTGAGAGCACTCACTTTCATCAAAGCAGCAGTCCCGATCACAGATAGAGGTACGGCCAATAAATGGCATGACCTTGCAAGCAGGTCAACTTGACCTGCATTCAACTTGGTGCACTGTACTTTTTACGTTATTTTACAGTGAGAACACTCACTTTCAGCAAAGCAGCAGTCCCGATCACAGACAAAGGTATGGCGAATAAGTGGCATGATCTTGCAAGCAGCTACTGTTATTCGCATTCAACTTGATGCTCTGTACTTTTTACGTTATTTTACAGTGAGAGCACTCACTTTCACCAAAGCAGCCGTCCCGATCACAGATAGAGGTACGGCCAATAAATGGCATGATCTGGCAAGCAGCTACTGTTATTCGCATTCAACTTGATGCTCTGTACTTTTTACGTTATTTTACAGTGATAGCACTCACTTTCATCAAAGCAACAGTCCCGATCACAGATAAAGGTTGGGCCAATAAATGGCATGATCTTGCAAGCAGGTCAACTTGACCCGCATTCAACTTGATGCTCTGTACTTTTTACGTAATTTTACAGTGAGAGCACTCACTTTCATCAAAGCAGCAGTCCCGATCACAGATAAAGGTACGGCCAATAAATGGCATGACCTTGCAAGCAGGTCAGCTTGACCTGCATTCAACTTGGTGCACTGTACTTTTTACGTTATTTTACAGTGATAGCACTCACTTTCATCAAAGCAGCAGTCCCGATCACAGATAAAGGTTGGGCCAATAAATGGCATGATCTTGCAAGCAGCTACTGTTATTCGCATTCAACTTGATGCTCTGTACTTTTTACGTTATTTGACAGTGATAGCACCCACTTTCATCAAAGCAGCAGTCCCGATCACAGATAAAGGTACGGCAAATAAATGGCATGATCTTGCAAGCAGCTACTGTTATTCGCATTCAACTGGATGCTCTGTACTTTTTACGTTATTTTACAGTGAGAGCACTCACTTTCATCAAAGAAGCAGTCCCGATCACAGATAAAGGTACGGCCTATAAATGGCATGATCTTGCAAGCAGCTACTGTTATTCGCATTCAACTGGATGCTCTGTACTTTTTACGTTATTTTACAGTGAGAGCACTCACTTTCATCAAAGCAGCAGTCCCGATCACAGATAAAGGTACGGCCAATAAATGGCATGATCTTGCAAGCAGCTACTGTTATTCGCATTCAACTTGATGCTCTGTACTTTTTACGTGATTTTACAGTGAGAGCACTCACTTTCACCAAAGCAGCCGTCCCGATCACAGATAGAGGTACGGCCAATAAATGGCATGACCTTGCAAGCAGGTCAGCTTGACCTGCATTCAACTTGGTGCACTGTACTTTTTACGTTATTTTACAGTGAGAACACTCACTTTCAGCAAAGCAGCAGTCCCGATCACAGATAAAGGTACGGCCTATAAATGGCATGATCTTGCAAGCAGCTACTGTTATTCGCATTCAACTGGATGCTCTGTAATTTTTACGCTATTTTACAGTGATAGCACTCAGTTTCATCAAAGCAGCAGTCCCGATCACAGATAAAGGTACGGCCTATAAATGGCATGATCTTGCAAGCAGCTACTGTTATTCGCATTCAACTGGATGCTCTGTAATTTTTACGCTATTTTACAGTGAGAGCACTCACTTTCATCAAAGCAGCAGTCCCGATCACAGATAAAGGTACGGCAAATAAATGGCATGATCTTGCAAGCAGGTCAACTTGACCCGCATTCAACTTGATGCTCTGTACTTTTTCCGTAATTTTACAGTGAGAGCACTCACTTTCATCAAAGCAGCAGTCCCGATCACAGATAAAGGTTGGGCCAATAAATGGCATGACCTTGCAAGCAGGTCAACTTGACCTGCATTCAACTTGGTGCACTGTACTTTTTACGTTATTTTACAGTGAGAACACTCACTTTCAGCAAAGCAGCAGTCCCGATCACAGACAAAGGTATGGCGAATAAGTGGCATGATCTTGCAAGCAGCTACTGTTATTCGCATTCAACTGGATGCTCTGTACTTTTTACGTTATTTTACAGTGAGAGCACTCACTTTCAGCAAAGCAGCAGTCCCGATCACAGATAAAGGTATGGCGAATAAGTGGCATGATCTTGCAAGGAGCTGCTGTTATTCGCATTCAACTTGATGCTCTGTACTTTTTACGTTATTTTACAGTGATACCACTCACTTTCATCAAAGCAGCAGTCCCGATCACAGATAAAGGTACGGCAAATAAATGGCATGATCTTGCAAGCAGCTACTGATATTCGCATTCAACTGGATGCTCTGTAATTTTTACGCTATTTTACAGTGATAGCACTCACTTTCATCAAAGCAGCAGTCCCGATCACAGATAAAGGTACGGCAAATAAATGGCATGATCTTGCAAGCAGCTACTGTTATTCGCATTCAACTGGATGCTCTGTACTTTTTACCTTATTTGACAGTGAGAGCACTCACTTTCATCAAAGCAGCAGTCCCGATCACAGATAAAGGTACGGCCTATAAATGGCATGATCTTGCAAGCAGCTACTGTTATTCGCATTCAACTGGATGCTCTGTAATTTTTACGCTATTTTACAGTGATAGCACTCACTTTCATCAAAGCAGCAGTCCCGATCACAGATAAAGGTACGGCAAATAAATGGCATGATCTTGCAAGCAGCTACTGTTATTCGCATTCAACTGGATGCTCTGTACTTTTTACGCTATTTTACGGTGAGAGCACTCACTTTCATCAAAGCAGCAGTCCCGATCACAGATAGAGGTACGGCCAATAAATGGCATGACCTTGCAAGCAGGTCAACTTGACCTGCATTCAACTTGGTGCACTGTACTTTTTACGTTATTTTACAGTGAGAACACTCACTTTCAGCAAAGCAGCAGTCCCGATCACAGACAAAGGTATGGCGAATAAGTGGCATGATCTTGCAAGCAGCTACTGTTATTCGCATTCAACTTGATGCTCTGTACTTTTTACGTTATTTTACGGTGAGAGCACTCACTTTCAGCAAATCAGCAGTCCCGATCACAGATAAAGGTATGGCGAATAAGTGGCATGATCTTGCAAGCAGCTGCTGTTATTCGCATTCAACTTGATGCTCTGTCCTTTTTACCTTATTTTACAGTGAGAGCACTCACTTTCATCAAAGCAGCAGTCCCGATCACAGATAAAGGTATGGCGAATAAGGGGCATGATCTTGCAAGCAGCTGCTGTTATTCGCATTCAACTGGATGCTCTGTACTTTTTACGTTATTTTACAGTGAGAACACTCACTTTCAGCAAAGCAGCAGTCCCGATCACAGATAAAGGTACGGCAAATAAATGGCATGATCTTGCAAGCAGCTACTGATATTCGCATTCAACTGGATGCTCTGTACTTTTTACCTTATTTGACAGTGAGAGCACTCACTTTCATCAAAGCAGCAGTCCCGATCACAGATAAAGGTACGGCCTATAAATGGCATGATCTTGCAAGCAGCTACTGTTATTCGCATTCAACTGGATGCTCTGTAATTTTTACGCTATTTTACAGTGATAGCACTCACTTTAATCAAAGCAGCAGTCCCGATCACAGATAAAGGTACGGCAAATAAATGGCATGATCTTGCAAGCAGCTACTGTTATTCGCATTCAACTGGATGCTCTGTACTTTTTACGTTATTTTACGGTGAGAGCACTCACTTTCATCAAAGCAGCAGTCCCGATCACAGATAGAGGTACGGCCAATAAATGGCATGACCTTGCAAGCAGGTCAACTTGACCTGCATTCAACTTGGTGCACTGTACTTTTCACGTTATTTTACAGTGAGAACACTCACTTTCAGCAAAGCAGCAGTCCCGATCACAGACAAAGGTATGGCGAATAAGTGGCATGATCTTGCAAGCAGCTACTGTTATTCGCATTCAACTTGATGCTCTGTACTTTTTACGTTATTTTACAGTGAGAGCACTCACTTTCACCAAAGCAGCCGTCCCGATCACAGATAGAGGTACGGCCAATAAATGGCATGATCTGGCAAGCAGCTACTGTTATTCGCATTCAACTTGATGCTCTGTACTTTTTACGTTATTTTACAGTGATAGCACTCACTTTCATCAAAGCAACAGTCCCGATCACAGATAAAGGTTGGGCCAATAAATGGCATGATCTTGCAAGCAGGTCAACTTGACCCGCATTCAACTTGATGCTCTGTACTTTTTACGTAATTTTACAGTGAGAGCACTCACTTTCATCAAAGCAGCAGTCCCGATCACAGATAAAGGTACGGCCAATAAATGGCATGACCTTGCAAGCAGGTCAGCTTGACCTGCATTCAACTTGGTGCACTGTACTTTTTACGTTATTTTACAGTGATAGCACTCACTTTCATCAAAGCAGCAGTCCCGATCACAGATAAAGGTTGGGCCAATAAATGGCATGATCTTGCAAGCAGCTACTGTTATTCGCATTCAACTTGATGCTCTGTACTTTTTACGTTATTTGACAGTGATAGCACCCACTTTCATCAAAGCAGCAGTCCCGATCACAGATAAAGGTACGGCAAATAAATGGCATGATCTTGCAAGCAGCTACTGTTATTCGCATTCAACTGGATGCTCTGTACTTTTTACGTTATTTTACAGTGAGAGCACTCACTTTCATCAAAGAAGCAGTCCCGATCACAGATAAAGGTACGGCCTATAAATGGCATGATCTTGCAAGCAGCTACTGTTATTCGCATTCAACTGGATGCTCTGTACTTTTTACGTTATTTTACAGTGAGAGCACTCACTTTCATCAAAGCAGCAGTCCCGATCACAGATAAAGGTACGGCCAATAAATGGCATGATCTTGCAAGCAGCTACTGTTATTCGCATTCAACTTGATGCTCTGTACTTTTTACGTGATTTTACAGTGAGAGCACTCACTTTCACCAAAGCAGCCGTCCCGATCACAGATAGAGGTACGGCCAATAAATGGCATGACCTTGCAAGCAGGTCAGCTTGACCTGCATTCAACTTGGTGCACTGTACTTTTTACGTTATTTTACAGTGAGAACACTCACTTTCAGCAAAGCAGCAGTCCCGATCACAGATAAAGGTACGGCCTATAAATGGCATGATCTTGCAAGCAGCTACTGTTATTCGCATTCAACTGGATGCTCTGTAATTTTTACGCTATTTTACAGTGATAGCACTCAGTTTCATCAAAGCAGCAGTCCCGATCACAGATAAAGGTACGGCCTATAAATGGCATGATCTTGCAAGCAGCTACTGTTATTCGCATTCAACTGGATGCTCTGTAATTTTTACGCTATTTTACAGTGAGAGCACTCACTTTCATCAAAGCAGCAGTCCCGATCACAGATAAAGGTACGGCAAATAAATTGCATGATCTTGCAAGCAGGTCAACTTGACCCGCATTCAACTTGATGCTCTGTACTTTTTCCGTAATTTTACAGTGAGAGCACTCACTTTCATCAAAGCAGCAGTCCCGATCACAGATAAAGGTTGGGCCAATAAATGGCATGACCTTGCAAGCAGGTCAACTTGACCTGCATTCAACTTGGTGCACTGTACTTTTTACGTTATTTTACAGTGAGAACACTCACTTTCAGCAAAGCAGCAGTCCCGATCACAGACAAAGGTATGGCGAATAAGTGGCATGATCTTGCAAGCAGCTACTGTTATTCGCATTCAACTGGATGCTCTGTACTTTTTACGTTATTTTACAGTGAGAGCACTCACTTTCAGCAAAGCAGCAGTCCCGATCACAGATAAAGGTATGGCGAATAAGTGGCATGATCTTGCAAGCAGCTGCTGTTATTCGCATTCAACTTGATGCTCTGTACTTTTTACGTTATTTTACAGTGATACCACTCACTTTCATCAAAGCAGCAGTCCCGATCACAGATAAAGGTACGGCAAATAAATGGCATGATCTTGCAAGCAGCTACTGATATTCGCATTCAACTGGATGCTCTGTTCTTTTTACCTTATTTGACAGTGAGAGCACTCACTTTCATCAAAGCAGCAGTCCCGATCACAGATAAAGGTACGGCCTATAAATGGCATGATCTTGCAAGCAGCTACTGTTATTCGCATTCAACTGGATGCTCTGTAATTTTTACGCTATTTTACAGTGATAGCACTCACTTTCATCAAAGCAGCAGTCCCGATCACAGATAAAGGTACGGCAAATAAATGGCATGATCTTGCAAGCAGCTACTGTTATTCGCATTCAACTGGATGCTCTGTACTTTTTACGTTATTTTACGGTGAGAGCACTCACTTTCATCAAAGCAGCAGTCCCGATCACAGATAGAGGTACGGCCAATAAATGGCATGACCTTGCAAGCAGGTCAACTTGACCTGCATTCAACTTGGTGCACTGTACTTTTTACGTTATTTTACAGTGAGAACACTCACTTTCAGCAAAGCAGCAGTCCCGATCACAGACAAAGGTATGGCGAATAAGTGGCATGATCTTGCAAGCAGCTACTGTTATTCGCATTCAACTTGATGCTCTGTACTTTTTACGTTATTTTACGGTGAGAGCACTCACTTTCAGCAAAGCAGCAGTCCCGATCACAGATAAAGGTATGGCGAATAAGTGGCATGATCTTGCAAGCAGCTGCTGTTATTCGCATTCAACTTGATGCTCTGTCCTTTTTACCTTATTTTACAGTGAGAGCACTCACTTTCATCAAAGCAGCAGTCCCGATCACAGATAAAGGTATGGCGAATAAGTGGCATGATCTTGCAAGCAGCTGCTGTTATTCGCATTCAACTTGATGCTCTGTACTCTTTACCTTATTTTACAGTGAGAGCACTCACTTTCATCAAAGCAGCAGTCCCGATCACAGATAAAGGTACGGCCTATAAATGGCATGATCTTGCAAGCAGCTACTGTTATTCGCATTCAACTGGATGCTCTGTACTTTTTACGTTATTTTACAGTGATACCACTCACTTTCATCAAAGCAGCCGTCCCGATCACAGATAAAGGTTGGGCCAATAAATGGCATGATCTTGTGTTACGTCCGGGATTGGGTGTAACTTATAATTTGCGCGACCGAGCGGTAAGGTTATGATTTTATGAAATTATATTGATCCCGGGACGTAATGATTTTAGAATGCCATTTGATGACATGGAAATGT
Organism: Ectemnius cavifrons; assembly: GCA_964023945.1. Lineage (NCBI taxonomy): Eukaryota > Metazoa > Arthropoda > Insecta > Hymenoptera > Crabronidae > Ectemnius > Ectemnius cavifrons. The sequence goes on from OZ030377.1 coordinate 5,047,449, forward strand.
AAAGGAAATTAAAGATTCGGGGTCATGGCTAGGAGACAGTCGGCCTTAAGCAGGCTCGACATAATTTACGCAAATAGCGTATTTCTTATTATGTATTTAGGAACTAGTATATAAGTACTGAGGATCTGGATATCCTTTAGGAAACTGAAATATATGTATATATAACACAAATAAATAAATAGATATTCTTGGAGGATTAAGGAAAAAAAAATGGTAACGGAACTTAGTCCAACGTAATAACGGGGATTTCATTATTATTATTATTGGGATCTTTGTTGCGTTGAAGGGTTTTAGAATCTTTATTAGCTCGTAATAAGTTTCTAAGCAACACATTCCGACGAAGATCTGTGGTTTTAACCTTGACAATTTTATAAGTGTATGACTTCATTCTCGGAGGCGTTGTGAACTTATGCGCCGTTATTGGCGTAGGAACGTAAATCTCCTTATAAACCGGTTGGCGGGCAGTTTCGGGTTCCGGAACTGGAACAGGTACAGAAGGTACGGGCGGTGGCGTGGATGAGGTGGAAGGTGGTGATTGATCCCTCGGGAGACCTTCGTCGAGGTTTGGCTTCTTAAGAGTCTTCTCCTTTAGAGCGGTTATTATATGCTCTAACCCCAACTTACCAGCATCGGCAATCTTGACGGTAGATAAGTGGCAAGATGGATGTTGGATAATAAGAACATCCTTAACCTGGGGTTTTGCGGGACGTGGGTTGAAGACGGAGGGGTCGAACTGACCCCCGGAATGAAAGGAGGCTAGGAGCCGCTTTGCCCGGACGCGTTGTCCGGCTCTATGCCTTTTCCTCGGCATGGATAAGTTTTATCCTTATAAAGCAGAGGGTGGATGGATAGGCACGTCTAACAGTCGTCGAAAATATGGGGTCAAGCGTGCAAATGCCTGAGGCGCCTTATCTGGTCGCTCCGAGGCTGCTTGGTCAACAAGTAGGAAAAATATGACAAGAGGTAGAGAATGCAGTAATATGTAACCCAGTGTAATATTCAACGTAATATACTTATATTGTCACCTTCATACTTACGACACAAAAGTACTTGTACTGACACTGGAATTCCGTCACTAACTACTATATCGTAGTGTACTCACTATGCTGATACTGCTGGTGATCCCGATCTGAACTGACTACCGAAGTGCGCTGACTCCCTTAAGGTAACTTCCATACCGATTCTCCTAGCGAGAATGGAGGTGCGCTGGTTTAGCCACCTAGCGGCGGAATCCCTAACTACATAATATGGTACTGGTTTCCAGTGTCAGGCAATACAATAGTTTGTACATAGTGATTGGTAAGAATCGCGAGTTTATAATAATAATAATAGTCTTAATAATTAATTTGTTAGTTAGTACGCAGGTTAAGTACGAATATACCTATTATAATATGGTATGTGCGAGTCCTTGTCTTCTGGACATAGCTTTTATACATTAAATAGTGCACTAAAGATGATAAATATTAATATAGGAGTTGTTAAATAATGTTTAAGTAATATATTATGTATAGAGATGTAACTTATATATAAGTTTCGAAATTGATTTAGCAGACTGGACCGGGGTGCTATGGGTAGAGCATCGGACCAGCACGTATTTGGCCGGGGTTCGAATCCACACACAATAATTCCCAGGACGGATTTTTATATGGGCTACGCCACTCTCGGAGGACAAGGACTTCACCACGATATGAGAAATGCCAGTGCCGACCATGGGAATGACGCTAGTCCGTTTTGACACAGCACTCAGCCCGATGCAAAGGGGCGTTCACACCGATACCCTCCAGAGACGAACAGTCACTGCAATGGGGACTTAGAAACTTGGCTCACCGGCGGACGACATCACCTGGACGACTATGAGGGACTTGCGCATCGAAGGATGACATCGCCTGGCCAATTTCGAGGGACTTTGGCATCGAAGGACGACATCGCCTGGACAGCTTCGAGGGACTTAGAGTTTAACAGGGGACTACGGAAATTCGTCTCTGGCGTGGATATCATCGGAGTGACTTTGCGCTGGGATGAAATCGAACTTGGAACTAGATTCTAGATTACTATACGGGATTTTGCTAACTTAAACTAGGTTTCGTGACGGAATAATATATACATATTTACAAAGGTACATGTTACAATATTTAGAACTTAATTTCAGTCGTTTATTCCAGTCGCGCGAGGAACTAATAGTCGAACCATTGAGAAGGTTTGTTGGCGCACGCTGTACAAAGTGACGGCATAAACTACGTCACGAGGTGCTAGAATTGGCGAAAACTTCGGGCAGGTGAAGTCCTCGGGACGTAACACCTCCCCCCTTTGAAAAAGAAAATTGAGATTCTAGATTCGAGATTTTCGATAACAACGGGTTATATAACTTAGGTATTTTTAGGGTGGGCTTATTGGGGCGACGTCGTGTTGATGTCTCTGTTGGTGTCCTTGCTATTGTCCATCCTGGCTTCCTTCAGTTTATTCGGGTGCACAATTCTCGAACGCCCGTCGACAGATATACAGAGGTTTCCATTGTCCAGCCTTGTCAGAATTTTGTACGGTCCTGAATACTGGGCAGAGAACTTTCCCTTTTGCGGTTCTCTTAAAAGGAATACATAGTCGCCTTCTTGAAATTCCCGGACGTTTAAGTTTCTGTCGTAGTATTGCTTGGATTTCTCTTTGGCGTATGTTAGATTGTCATTGGCGATTTTCTGAATTTCTTGTAACTTCATAGTTAACCGGAGAAGGTAGGAATTGTATGTTTCGTCTTCGTATGCTTCTGCAAGAATTCTATTTGTTGGGGTTCGAGCTAGTCGGCCGAAGACAAGTTCGTGAGGAGTAAATTTAGTTCCTTCGTGAACCGAGTGTATTGTATGAGAGCATAGCTAGTGATAGCCAGTTATCCCAGTCATCGTCTTTCTGTGCATACATTTTTAAGTATTCGATTAGAACGTGGTGTGATCTCTCTAATGATCCGTTTGATTGCGGGTGGTAAGCTGTTGTCTTGATTTGTTTTATCTGGAATTTCTTAGCTATGCGTTTGAATAAGGAACTCATAAAGTTTGAGCTTTGGTCAGTCAATATACATTTCGGTATTCCGAATGTACAGATGAATCTTTCGATGAATCCATGGGCAACTGATTCGGCTGTGGTGTCAATCAATGGGATACCGAGCGAGTACTTAGTAAGGAGATCCTGTATAGTAAGGATGTATGTGCTTCCTCGCGATGTGGTCGGTAATGGACCGACTATATCTAACGCAACCTTGTCGAAAGCTGAGCCAGGGGTGTCCGTTATTATCATTGGTTGTTTAGTTTTTAGCCTCACCAATTTCTTGCGTTGGCAATCTAAACATTGTTGTATATAGAGCTGGATATCCGATTTTAAACTGTCCCAGTAGTAGTGGCCTCTAATGCGTTTGTAGGTCTTGGTAACCCCTTTATGACCTCCTATGGGGTTCTTATGGAACTCTTGGATGATATTTGGTCTATCTTCCTTATCTGGTATTTCCACGAGATGGTGGCAGATGGTTAGGGTAATAGCAAGTTCCCCTAACATATTTTTTATAATGTTCCATAGTGACGTCCAGTCTAGAGATTCAAATTCTGGAGTTTTGGAAATGCTGAACGACGTCAGATTTAATTCAGTTGCTACGTCAATCACAGCGGAGATAGCTTCATTCAGTATTTCAACGTCGAGGGATGTGTGGGGGGATTCCTTTACAGGTAGAGCGATAGTATAGTGCCCAAATTTCTTGAAAACCTTCGCTCGGGCCAGGGTGAGATCCTGAAGGTGTGGGACCTTGCCACGATTGAATAGATCTTGTGCCCCTTTGTCCAAGGGGAGACCATTCTTCGATACGAAGATTATTACGTTATCCTTTCGTAGCGACAACGGATCTCGACTTTCCTTTACCTGTAGACCATTCGCGTTCCTCGGTAGTTCCTCAAGGGAGGATGATCGTTCGGGATTTTCGGTGGGATCCGGTAGTGTATCGCGGACGACTGTAGGGTCCTGAAGCGCATTTTCATTGTCAAAGATCTCGTTTCTTAATGATTTGTTCTGTAATGGGCTGGGAGATATCTCAGAAGTGGTGGATTCTGAAACTCCGTGTTCCTTTCGTTTGGAGGGACGATCGAATATCTGTTCGTCCGATGATGAGTCCAAATCGTCTGTTAGTAGCTGATGTGGTCGTTTGGGAGACGGTTCACGTTGTTGATCGTCAGAATGAGATGAATCTCGTCGGCGGATTGGAAACACCTTGATTCCTGTCTCGGGAACGTTGCGAGAAAGTGCGTCAGCGACATAGTTCGTTTTCCCTGGTTGGTGTTGGATAGCGTATTCATACTCAAGCAGTTTGAGTCGCCAGCGGACTAGTCTTGATGATGGGTCTTCGAAATTATGCAACCATATGAGGGGTCTATGGTCGGTTACTAGGGTAAACTTGCGTCCATAGAGGTATGGGCGGAAGTGCTTGACGCTGTAAACGATTGCCAACAGTTCCTTCTCTATGGTAGCGTAATTGATTTCGGCAGGCTTCAGTAGACGTGAGCAAAAAGCTATGGGAAGATTCTTCCCGGTATGATCTTGGCTTAGTACCGAGCCAATAGCTATTTTCGATGCGTCAGTTGTTAAGACGAATTGTTTAGAAAAATCGGGATGTTGCAATACTGGTTCGCTGCAAATACTAGTTTTTAAGGCCTCAAAAGCTCCTACTTGTTCGTCTGACCAAAGAAAGCGTGAACTTGGTTTTAGAAGGGTGAATAATGGCTTGGCTATTTGTGAGAACATCGGAACGAAACGTCGATAGAAACCCGCTAATCCAAGAAATTGTCGAATTTGTTTAGTGTTTTTGGGCTCTGGGTACATTTTAACAGCGTGAATCTTACTGGGATCGGGTTTAACCCCGTTCTCGGTGATAATATGTCCCAAATACATGTGTGACGTCTCACGCCGTCCCTGATATTCGTACAGTTTTTTTTCTCTCTTCTCTTTTAATTCACGAACTTCAATCATTTGGTAATTCCAAGCACACGAACTTCCAAGCGCCCAACCAGCTGGGCCAAAGGCCCAGCTGCTCTTCCCGCGGCCTTCGGCCGCGGGAGTTTTTGAAAAATCGCTCAAGGTCATCTCGAATTTCGCCGAGTCAGCATATATTTTCTTATCGATATATCGCTAAGAAAAATTGCTGACGTTGCATATATCAGTCGAGGCCCGTTAAATTCCAAAATGGCCGAAGGCCATCATAACGCATGAAATTTTCATACTATCAATAACACCAGTGAAAATAGCGATCCAAGCTCTTCGACATTGAGCCCAGCTTAAAGTAAGATTAATTAAACATCGTATTATAGCCACTGCGTAAGATGAGCATAGTCCTTCATTTATTATACTGTCCCAATGAACCACGAACATATATATGTAATGATTCAGAAATGATCGTGAGTCGTTGGAGGAATATTACTATAACCATAAGAATACCTATAGCTTCGGAACACCGCGTAGACGAGCTCGCGCCAAGCATTTAGTATTATCAGCGTTCCCACGTACTCCTGTACACGTGCGACCGTGAGATAATCATTCGTAAGCTTCCCAGAGGAGGATGATCAAAGAGTATCCAGTAGGCAAGACCTGCATTCCATTCTCACGAGAGAAAAGCTTAAAGTCACGTACGAGGTATTAGATAACGCGCGAGGCTCCAGCTCGTCTACTACTGATAAGGCACGCGCGGTCCAGCGTGGGATCGCCTACGCTGCATCGCACGTGGAGCCCGCCGAGCGTGGGATTGCCGACGTCAGCATTCTTGAAGTCCGCGCGGACTCGGTCGCCGACGCGATCCCAGGCCTCCGATTGGCTCCCCACTACGCGGGCGCTGCGCGGAGACCTACGAGGCTCCGGAGAGTCAGTCGAATGATCAGTCTTCATCGTGCGCTCTGAGTGAACAGCAGCAACCTTCGAGAGTTCCCTTCAAGCTCCAATACTTAATTCGACTTGGAGTTCAGTATAGTAGTGACAAGGCAGTGATACTTAGTGGTTCTTCGCCACATCCCAGGGCAACCCTTGCTTAGCGCCTGCCACTCCGAAGCGACTTGTCCAGCGCTCCTAAACGTAAGTCGTTTGTCACTCAATATAGCCGCGATTAGACTCCGTGACTGACTCCCACGTTAAACTTTAAGTCCACCCATTGTTCCGAGATTCAGGCATCTGCCTTTATTATTACTATTATACGCCAGTGTATCCTAAATATTCATCCAATATACTTATTGTCTTGACGAGAGTGTTGCCATTCAAACATAATGGCCAACCATCTTCCCTTACCTATCCTTACAGTGAACCTAAACGACTCCGAATTATCCATAGACCGCCTGTCTATTGTATTTTCAAAGTGTGTTCTATCGGATTATAGATCTGTCACTATACGCGCTTCCAACAAGCGTAAGGAGCAGCGCTACGGTAGAGCGCCTCATCGATCCAAGCTCTCAATCATGAATCGGGAAAGCGGACATAAACGCTCCACACCCCGTCGGAGCCACCGTTCGGGCAGGCGAGTCCGAGACCGCCGCCAACAATACTACGAACGAATTCGGCAACAAGAGGAGGAATTCCTCTACTGGTATCTTGGAGTGCGACTACGGAACGGATACGCACCCTACGTCTGCCGCCAAGACCACCCTACGGCTCCTCCTTGCTCAAACAGACGGCCAACACGCCGAGCAGGACGCCGAGCCCGTGAACAACGCGTACCCGCCCCCAGTGCACCTGTCCAGGATCACGCTGGGAACGGCGAAGCGGATAGTGTTAATTATATTAACTACGCTCCCCGAACTGGCCCCGATATGCCACCACCGGAAGCTTATTCTCCTGTACCGGATTCTTCCCTTCAGGAGGAAAATCCGCAGCTTCCCGATCTTCCTCCAGAACCCTCAAACAGCAACCTCTATTATATCCCTCTCCCTCGATCCTCGTCTCAGGAGGATCGCCAATTTGTCGTCAACAACCCAGTTGTGACCGAGTTATTAAGGGATGCAACTACCCATACCTTCCAATTCTATCCTCCTCCGTCCTCTATTGTAATTGAGGAAATATTCAGCGAAGACGATGATGTTATCATACTAGATTAATTACTGAAGTTCAATTCCAATCATGTGACTACTCATTTTATACACCTATATATATATACACTCAGCTTGTCGAATAAATCCATCTTACCCGATATTGCACTCACATATTTCTATTTCCTTGAGAATGTATCTCGAAGCAACGGAAGCCTATTACTTTATCTCTGCTTTCCTTAGCAAGTAAGCACACTCGTAGCATAAGCGACTTTCGGGCATAATAGTCAGCCGAATAGCGTGTCTTGTGTAAATCGCGTTTCCGCGGCCCTAAAGTGACAGCACCCCATCCCAGGTAAATTGCATATAAGCGCATTGACCGTAGGGAGGTAATTTAATGTTTCACCTCACGCCCCGGTAAATGGGTCGTTCCGATCTTTGACTACGACAAGCTGTGGTCATTCAAACAGATTCGGTGGAAATACTTTCTACCTTACCGAACTTTCCTACCTGTTTTACCATTATTCTACCTAACCTGCATTTTTCACTACTTACCTACCACTTACCTTCTTTACCATACTCTACTACTTACCTACCACTTACCTTCTTTACCATACTTTATTACTTACCTCATAATCCTACTACTTACCTATCGGCGTTGAACCGCTGTCCTACATTAACATCCATGACATAGTTATCTGCAGTCTCACTGCTACTATTTACCTGTAAGATTTCCTCTCCCTTGCGGAACCGGATAATAGCGCGGCTAAGCCGAGTAGTCCCCTCCATTAGGTTATCCCCTCTCGACTCTCTACAGCAGTGCCTCATCCCAGGGTAAAGTTCAGTGCAAGCGACTGACCCGAAAAAGAGGCAAATAAAAATCGAAAATAAGCACGTCTGGGAATTAGATCGACTAATAGGTTGCGGAAGACCACGACCTTCGGCCGACGCCTCCCTGAGACGTAACACATGACTTCCTTGCGCAAAAATTCACACTTTCCTGGTTGGAGTCTGAGGTTCGCGGCTTCGAGACGACTGGCAAGTTTTCGGAATTTGATCTCGTGCTCCTGAAGCGAGCTGGAATAAATGACGATATCGTCTAGGTAGACAAACATCTCGGAGCCTTGTAGATCGGTTAACACGTTATTCATAAGTCGTTGGAATGTTGAAGGCGCGTTTTTTAATCCGAATGGCATTCTGTTGAAATGGTAGTGACCATAAGGGGTTGAAAATGCTGTTTTCTCCGCATCGTTCGGGTCCATTGGAATTTGGTGAAACCCGGAGGCGAGGTCTAAAATCGAAAAGTATTTGGCACCACCAAGTTGGTCCAATATTTCACAAATATTTGGGAGTGGATAAGCATCTCCTATTGTCTTATCATTAAGTTTTCGGTAGTCTACTACGAGGCGCCAACGCTTATTTCCGTCGCTATCGGGTTTCTTCGATACAATCCATAACGGCGAGTTATAAGGTGATGTAGAAGGAGTAACAATACTTGATTCCAACATTTCCTTGACCTGACGATTTATTTCTGTTTTATGGATTGGGGGAAATCGGTATTGTTTCGTCGCAATGGGGATGCTATCAGTGGTAGTAATTTTGTGCGTAATGACGCTTGTGTGTCCTAACGGTTCGTTAGGTAGATGGAACAAATGACTGAAATCACGCAAGAGCCCTTCCACGCTTTGTCTCTCTTCGGAATTTAGATGGTCAAGCCGTAGAAGATTCTGGACTTCTTTCGCCCGCTCAGGATTTGGTTTGACGTGGAACAATCTGGTTTCCATTGCGTCACCACTGTTATGGACATAAACTGGCGACATAGAAATATTTAAGTTATGATTTGTTGTGCGGTGATGGGTGCTACCTGATATAGGAAATATTTGGGCAATAGGGCTTTCAAAAGTTTGGTGTAAGAATGACCTAGGAATTAGAATAGGAACAGCAAAAGATGATATGTTATTACTATCTTCGAGCTCAAAACGCGAATCAGAATCTCGAGGTTGATTTGTCGCAGGTCTATTATAGGTTTCAGTCGGTGGTTTCTCCTTAGGTCGAGAACCGTAGGATTCTGGGTTATTATACTGAGAAAGTTTCGAGGGACCGGGATCGATATTTTCTTTTAGTAAACGATTGGGGTTATGCAGATTGTTTTCATCCCGAGGATTGTCTGAGATTTCGAGATTTTTAGGATCCTGTATTAAGGGTTTAGGAGAATTAGGGGAAGTCATCTTATTTTTACTGCCGAGATTATTGGGAGTTTCGCGTGATAGTGTCGGCAAGAGATTTATTTTTGATTTAGAAAAATCACAAAGCGGTTGTGGAAGAGATTTAGGAGAATCAGCAACCGCTGTTGTGGAGTCCGGTGCCCCGAATGAAGTGTTCTCTTCAGGTTTCGGATTTGAGGAATGTGGAATTCCGGATGAGGGGGAATCTCCAACATCGTTCAGCACAGGAATAGGCTTTGGAGAGACTTCAGCATACCTGGCGTAAGATAATGATACGGATGTTTGCGCATTTGGCGACGACGAAGATTTAGGAAACGATTTAGGAAACGATTTAGGACTGCAAGATTGGGTAAAAGACTCAATTTCTGAGTTCTTATTATTTTGTAGAAAATTAAGAGTAGTCTCATTTGTTATAGTACTATCGACAAAACTATTTTTAAGCGAATAGGTAAATGGTATTTTGTTATTCTGGAACTCGAGATGTTCGTCAGAATAATTTATAGTGGCCTTATTATGTATTAAGAACTCTGAACCCAATATGCCGTCTTGGCTTATGGGAAAATTTTCAGGAACTAAATGGAACCTGGCGCAACAGCCATTTGTACTTATATTAATACTACCTATTGTAGAAACTAAACCATCGGTAATGCCCGATAGAACCCATATTTCGTCATTATTAACAGGAATACTAGAGCTAATGCAATTAATCTTAAGTAAATTTATTTCTGCCCCGGAATCGACCATGAATGTACGAGGAGCATTTAACTGAAGAGAAGTAAGTTTTATGGTTGGGACAAGATTACCTGTGCGAGTTGCGATTTTTGTTACTCTCTGGGCTTTGTTACATCTGTCGTCTCGACTAGGATTTGCTTTTCGAGTGGACGAATATGATGTATTGCTTGTCCCTTCCGTTCGTCCGAATGCGGGAGGGGCCGCTGGACGTTTCCCGAATTGCGGCGTTCATTATTGTAAGCCCGTTTCCGACAATCAGCAATGACATGACCGGGCTTTTTACAATAGTTACAAATGAGTGAACGACTGTTTGATGGAGATACTGCATGATCGTTACGTGATTGGGATGATAAGCTACGATTTGGTTCTGCGGATTGATTAGAGCGATTTGTAAATTGATAACATTTGTTTGCGGTATGCCCTTGCTTGCCGCAAATCTGACAAGTCAAGCTTGTTCGATTGCTATTTTGTGGTTGACCAAAACGTCCACGATCCAACTCTACTTGTTTAGTTGCAATTATAGCTGAATCGAATGCCTCGTGCAAGTTAGTATAGCCAATGTGACCCAGTTGCGCCCTAATATTCGGAGGAAGACCACTGACGAATGATTCGAGGGTCATTTTGTCGATATTTTTCTTTAATTCTGGGAAAACAGAAGCATAAAGTTCCTGTTCGCCTTCTAGTATTTCAGCTCGCAAGTCCTTGACACGACTGATGTAATCCAGTATGTCTTCGGATTGTCGCTTGACAATGTTTGCTAATTCGCCTCGATACTGATTTGTGGACACGACAGGAGAAAACACGTGTTTTAATCGAGCAATTAATTCGTCTACTGTATTGATCGTGCGATCTTCAACCGCGAGGTACGCATGACTTTGTAGCTTATTTTGTAATAATTGGGTTAATTGAGATTCTGCGCGTGCTGGAAGCATGGATTTAGCACGTTTGCAAGCTCTGGCAAATTGTGAGACTGGTATATTTTTACCGTTGAATTCAGGCACCATTTCGACCGCATCCCTAAGAGTAATTTGAGGGATGTTAGCTGAAGGTTCAACACGTAAGCGCTCGCGATCTGCCTTTGGAGTACTTGTTGCAGTTGGTAGTCGAAGGGTAAGTGCTTCTAAAGATGCTCTGATTTCGCTGAGTTGTAATTTAATTCGTTCTTCGGTAGATGGATCAAAAGTAGGGTTAGTGGAGGATCCGTATCCGGAGGTAGTTGGTTCACGTATATTTGACATGTCTGATTGATCGATAATGATTCTGGGGTCTGTGGAATCCTGGATCTCTGAGGGATTCATTTTGTATTGAGGACTCCAAATAAACGGAAAAGGGCAAAGGTATGCCTTATTAGCGAAGAAAGGAACTCGTATTGGTAGGAAGAAATACGTATAACACGTACATAGATTCGTATCCCACCGCTGTCACCATTTGTTACGTCCGGGATTGGGTGTAACTTATAATTTGCGCGACCGAGCGGTAAGGTTATGATTTTATGAAATTATATTGATCCCGGGACGTAATGATTTTAGAATGCCATTTGATGACATGGAAATGTAAAGGAAATTAAAGATTCGGGGTCATGGCTAGGAGACAGTCGGCCTTAAGCAGGCTCGACATAATTTACGCAAATAGCGTATTTCTTATTATGTATTTAGGAACTAGTATATAAGTACTGAGGATCTGGATATCCTTTAGGAAACTGAAATATATGTATATATAACACAAATAAATAAATAGATATTCTTGGAGGATTAAGGAAAAAAAAATGGTAACGGAACTTAGTCCAACGTAATAACGGGGATTTCATTATTATTATTATTGGGATCTTTGTTGCGTTGAAGGGTTTTAGAATCTTTATTAGCTCGTAATAAGTTTCTAAGCAACACATTCCGACGAAGATCTGTGGTTTTAACCTTGACAATTTTATAAGTGTATGACTTCATTCTCGGAGGCGTTGTGAACTTATGCGCCGTTATTGGCGTAGGAACGTAAATCTCCTTATAAACCGGTTGGCGGGCAGTTTCGGGTTCCGGAACTGGAACAGGTACAGAAGGTACGGGCGGTGGCGTGGATGAGGTGGAAGGTGGTGATTGATCCCTCGGGAGACCTTCGTCGAGGTTTGGCTTCTTAAGAGTCTTCTCCTTTAGAGCGGTTATTATATGCTCTAACCCCAACTTACCAGCATCGGCAATCTTGACGGTAGATAAGTGGCAAGATGGATGTTGGATAATAAGAACATCCTTAACCTGGGGTTTTGCGGGACGTGGGTTGAAGACGGAGGGGTCGAACTGACCCCCGGAATGAAAGGAGGCTAGGAGCCGCTTTGCCCGGACGCGTTGTCCGGCTCTATGCCTTTTCCTCGGCATGGATAAGTTTTATCCTTATAAAGCAGAGGGTGGATGGATAGGCACGTCTAACAGTCGTCGAAAATATGGGGTCAAGCGTGCAAATGCCTGAGGCGCCTTATCTGGTCGCTCCGAGGCTGCTTGGTCAACAAGTAGGAAAAATATGACAAGAGGTAGAGAATGCAGTAATATGTAACCCAGTGTAATATTCAACGTAATATACTTATATTGTCACCTTCATACTTACGACACAAAAGTACTTGTACTGACACTGGAATTCCGTCACTAACTACTATATCGTAGTGTACTCACTATGCTGATACTGCTGGTGATCCCGATCTGAACTGACTACCGAAGTGCGCTGACTCCCTTAAGGTAACTTCCATACCGATTCTCCTAGCGAGAATGGAGGTGCGCTGGTTTAGCCACCTAGCGGCGGAATCCCTAACTACATAATATGGTACTGGTTTCCAGTGTCAGGCAATACAATAGTTTGTACATAGTGATTGGTAAGAATCGCGAGTTTATAATAATAATAATAGACTTAATAATTAATTTGTTAGTTAGTACGCAGGTTAAGTACGAATATACCTATTATAATATGGTATGTGCGAGTCCTTGTCTTCTGGACATAGCTTTTATACATTAAATAGTGCACTAAAGATGATAAATATTAATATAGGAGTTGTTAAATAATGTTTAAGTAATATATTATGTATAGAGATGTAACTTATATATAAGTTTCGAAATTGATTTAGCAGACTGGACCGGGGTGCTATGGGTAGAGCATCGGACCAGCACGTATTTGGCCGGGGTTCGAATCCACACACAATAATTCCCAGGACGGATTTTTATATGGGCTACGCCACTCTCGGAGGACAAGGACTTCACCACGATATGAGAAATGCCAGTGCCGACCATGGGAATGACGCTAGTCCGTTTTGACACAGCACTCAGCCCGATGCAAAGGGGCGTTCACACCGATACCCTCCAGAGACGAACAGTCACTGCAATGGGGACTTAGAAACTTGGCTCACCGGCGGACGACATCACCTGGACGACTATGAGGGACTTGCGCATCGAAGGATGACATCGCCTGGCCAATTTCGAGGGACTTTGGCATCGAAGGACGACATCGCCTGGACAGCTTCGAGGGACTTAGAGTTTAACAGGGGACTACGGAAATTCGTCTCTGGCGTGGATATCATCGGAGTGACTTTGCGCTGGGATGAATTCGAACTTGGAACTAGATTCTAGATTACTATACGGGATTTTGCTAACTTAAACTAGGTTTCGTGACGGAATAATATATACATATTTACAAAGGTACATGTTACAATATTTAGAACTTAATTTCAGTCGTTTATTCCAGTCGCGCGAGGAACTAATAGTCGAACCATTGAGAAGGTTTGTTGGCGCACGCTGTACAAAGTGACGGCATAAACTACGTCACGAGGAGCTAGAATTGGCGAAAACTTCGGGCAGGTGAAGTCCTCGGGACGTAACACTTGCAAGCAGCTACTGTTATTCGCATTCAACTTGATGCTCTGTACTTTTTACGTTATTTTACGGTGAGAGCACTCACTTTCATCAAAGCAGCAGTTCCGATCGCAGATAAAGGTACGGCAAATAAATGGCATGACCTTGCAAGCAGGTCAACTTGACCCGCATTCAACTTGATGCTCTGTACTTTTTACGTAATTTTACAGTGAGAGCACTCACTTTCATTAAAGCAGCAGTCCCGATCACAGATAAAGGTTGGGCCAATAAATGGCATGATCTTGCAAGCAGCTACTGTTATTCGCATTCAACTGGATGCTCTGTACTTTTTACGTTATTTTACAGTGAGAGCACTCACTTTCATCAAAGCAGCAGTCCCGATCACAGATAAAGGTACGGCCAATAAATGGCATGACCTTGCAAGCAGGTCAACTTGACCCGCATTCAACTTGATGCTCTGTACTTTTTCCGTAATTTTACAGTGAGAGCACTCACTTTCATCAAAGCAGCAGTCCCGATCACAGATAAAGGTTGGGCCAATAAATGGCATGACCTTGCAAGCAGGTCAACTTGACCTGCATTCAACTTGGTGCACTGTACTTTTTACGTTATTTTACAGTGAGAACACTCACTTTCAGCAAAGCAGCAGTCCCGATCACAGACAAAGGTATGGCGAATAAGTGGCATGATCTTGCAAGCAGCTCCTGTTATTCGCATTCAACTGGATGCTCTGTACTTTTTACCTTATTTGACAGTGAGAGCACTCACTTTCAGCAAAGCAGCAGTCCCGATCACAGATAAAGGTATGGCGAATAAGTGGCATGATCTTGCAAGCAGCTGCTGTTATTCGCATTCAACTTGATGCTCTGTACTTTTTACTGGACTTTACAGTGAGAGCACTCACTTTCATCAAAGCAGCAGTCCTGATCACGGATAAAGGTATGGCCAATAAATGGCATGACCTTGCAAGCAGGTCAACTTGACCTGCATTCAACTTGATGCACAGTACTTTTTACGTTATTTTACAGTGAGAACACTCACTTTCAGCAAAGCAGCAGTCCCGATCACAGATAAAGGTATGGCGAATAAGTGGCATGATCTTGCAAGCAGCTGCTGTTATTCGCATTCAACTTGATGCTCTGTACTCTTTACCTTATTTTACAGTGAGAGCACTCACTTTCATCAAAGCAGCAGTCCCGATCACAGATAAAGGTACGGCCTATAAATGGCACGATCTTGCAAGCAGCTACTGTTATTCGCATTCAACTGGATGCTCTGTACTTTTTACGTTATTTTACAGTGATACCACTCACTTTCATCAAAGCAGCCGTCCCGATCACAGATAAAGGTTGGGCCAATAAATGGCATGATCTTGCAAGCAGCTACTGTTATTCGCATTCAACTTGATGCTCTGTACTTTTTACGTTATTTTACGGTGAGAGCACTCACTTTCATCAAAGCAGCAGTTCCGATCGCAGATAAAGGTACGGCAAATAAATGGCATGACCTTGCAAGCAGGTCAACTTGACCCGCATTCAACTTGATGCTCTGTACTTTTTACGTAATTTTACAGTGAGAGCACTCACTTTCATCAAAGCAGCAGTCCCGATCACAGATAAAGGTACGGCAAATAAATGGCATGACCTTGCAAGCAGGTCAACTTGACCCGCATTCAACTTGATGCTCTGTACTTTTTACGTAATTTTACAGTGAGAGCACTCACTTTCATTAAAGCAGCAGTCCCGATCACAGATAAAGGTTGGGCCAATAAATGGCATGATCTTGCAAGCAGCTACTGTTATTCGCATTCAACTGGATGCTCTGTACTTTTTACGTTATTTTACAGTGAGAGCACTCACTTTCATCAAAGCAGCAGTCCCGATCACAGATAAAGGTATGGCGAATAAGTGGCATGATCTTGCAAGCAGCTGCTGTTATTCGCATTCAACTTGATGCTCTGTCCTTTTTACCTTATTTTACAGTGAGAGCACTCACTTTCATCAAAGCAGCAGTCCCGATCACAGATAAAGGTTGGGCCAATAAATGGCATGATCTTGCAAGCAGCTACTGTTATTCGCATTCAACTGGATGCTCTGTACTTTTTACGTTATTTTACAGTGAGAGCACTCACTTTCATCAAAGCAGCAGTCCCGATCACAGATAAAGGTACGGCCAATAAATGGCATGACCTTGCAAGCAGGTCAACTTGACCCGCATTCAACTTGATGCTCTGTACTTTTTCCGTAATTTTACAGTGAGAGCACTCACTTTCATCAAAGCAGCAGTCCCGATCACAGATAAAGGTTGGGCCAATAAATGGCATGACCTTGCAAGCAGGTCAACTTGACCTGCATTCAACTTGGTGCACTGTACTTTTTACGTTATTTTACAGTGAGAACACTCACTTTCAGCAAAGCAGCAGTCCCGATCACAGACAAAGGTATGGCGAATAAGTGGCATGATCTTGCAAGCAGCTACTGTTATTCGCATTCAACTGGATGCTCTGTACTTTTTACCTTATTTGACAGTGAGAGCACTCACTTTCAGCAAAGCAGCAGTCCCGATCACAGATAAAGGTATGGCGAATAAGTGGCATGATCTTGCAAGCAGCTGCTGTTATTCGCATTCAACTTGATGCTCTGTACTTTTTACGTTATTTTACAGTGATACCACTCACTTTCATCAAAGCAGCAGTCCCGATCACAGATAAAGGTACGGCAAATAAATGGCATGATCTTGCAAGCAGCTACTGATATTCGCATTCAACTGGATGCTCTGTACTTTTTACCTTATTTGACAGTGAGAGCACTCACTTTCATCAAAGCAGCAGTCCCGATCACAGATAAAGGTACGGCCTATAAATGGCATGATCTTGCAAGCAGCTACTGTTATTCGCATTCAACTGGATGCTCTGTAATTTTTACGCTATTTTACAGTGATAGCACTCACTTTCATCAAAGCAGCAGTCCCGATCACAGATAAAGGTACGGCAAATAAATGGCATGATCTTGCAAGCAGCTACTGTTATTCGCATTCAACTGGATGCTCTGTACTTTTTACGTTATTTTACGGTGAGAGCACTCACTTTCATCAAAGCAGCAGTCCCGATCACAGATAGAGGTACGGCCAATAAATGGCATGATCTTGCAAGCAGCTACTGTTATTCGCATTTGTTACGTCTCAGGGAGGCGTCGGCCGAAGGTCGTGGTCTTCCGCAACCTATTAGTCGATCTAATTCCCAGACGTGCTTATTTTCGATTTTTATTTGCCTCTTTTTCGGGTCAGTCGCTTGCACTGAACTTTACCCTGGGATGAGGCACTGCTGTAGAGAGTCGAGAGGGGATAACCTAATGGAGGGGACTACTCGGCTTAGCCGCGCTATGATCCGGTTCCGCACGGGAGAGGAAATCTTACAGGTAAATAGTAGCAGTGAGACTGCAGATAACTATGTCATGGATGTTAATGTAGAACAGCGATTCAACACCGGTAGGTAAGTGTTGAAATGTGGTAAAGTAGAATAGTAGTAGGTAGGTAATGAAATATGGTAAGGTAGAATAATAGTAGGTGGGTAATAAAATGTGGTAAGGTAGAATGATAGTAGGTAGGTAATAAAAATGTGGTAAGATAGAATAATGGTAATAAAATGTGGTAAAGGTTTATCGGCTCTATTGCTTCAGAATATGTTTATTTAATCGTCGATCGTGATCGTGATGGGGTAACAGTAGTCAGGGAGCGTGCGGTGCTCCGTGAGGGGTTCGGGGGGTATTTCCGTTATTTCGACTGTTGAATGTGAGGGAGGCGGAGGCATGAATGTGAAAATGTGATGTCCCGAGGCATCGTGCATTTCGGCGTAGGGATGGCAGTATCCCTCGGGTGGTTCCTCCATGAGGAATATGGGAGCATAAAGTGGTGTTGATTCTGGGAGTTCGTCGTGGGGTGTATGAGAAGGTGGAGTGGGAATTCTTTCAGGAGAAACGAGGGGATTTGTAAGGGCCTCGCGTAATAGGTGCTCCTGATATCTTTGTCTACGCTCGCGCATTTTCTTGCCGCTACGGCGTCCTCGTTTATGCCAACGCCTGTGTGGGCCAGTAGGCTGTCGGTCAGCAGGCATGATCCCGAATGTCCTATTGGAATACATGAGTTGGTAGTGGTCCGTACACTTTGTGCTTATGGCAGAAGTTTCATACCTGTGAGCGCTGGTTGATAGCGCTGGGTAAGCGCTGAGGGCAGCGCTGGAAACGAGCGCTTTTGTAAGCGCTGGCCGGCACAAGAGGGAGGCGCTGGTTTAAGCGCCTAGGTGGATGTTCCACTCCCTAATACGAACCAGGACCTGTACATGTTTAACCAGGGACTCTCAATAAGAACGCGGTGTCAAGGAATAATTATATATTTTAAAGTACTATTACAATAGGAGCCAACGAATTACATTTTAGCCTTAATTCTAAGAGGAGGTGGAGACAATAGAATCGGGGGTTTCAGGTCGAGTGGGAGTTGGGAGATCGCGAAACTGGTCTAGGGTCATATATAAGTCGGATAGGACTTGCTGGAGGTGTTGTGGAAGTTGATTGGGAGAAGGAGAGTTTTGTACCAAGGGGATTGGTGTAGTGGGTCTTGGCACAGGGGAGTATGCTCGGGGGTCGATCGCCGCGGGCGCGTACGACGGTCCGGGCTGGTCGTCGTTAGTCTCCCACAACCGTAGTCGCTCAGTGCGGAGCCTTCGCTGCTCTTGGGCCCGTTGACCGGAGCGACGGCTTCGCCGGGAGGCCGGCCTTCGACGGCGAGGAGCATTCTCCTTTGGCATTCTTTAGCTGGTACGGCTTGCCGATCGCTTTGTTAAGCGCGGTCCGATGGGCACCTTCGCCTACTGAGTGGCGCGGATACCAAAAGCCTGTGAACGAGAAGTAATTGATTGAAATTCCTGTTTCAGGTGCCTGTGTTACATATTCATCCTCATCGGACTACTTTTCTTAGCCTTATGTCACACGTAGATTCAATAATTTTAACTCGCTAGTCTCCTACATAGTTTTCCCATGCGTATTTTTCGAACCTTAAAACTGTGACTTCGACTCTTTCGTTCCGTCTTATCTCAAAAACACAATCCTTCGTTAGGGATCATCACAGCGTGCTCTTAACGAACTCTGCAGCTGTGCACTTAGTGCATCTCATAAATTCTTAGAACTCCAGCGTAGTCTCAGACTTCTGGCGTCTCTATCCCTACCTATGCCCCTTTTCACTGGATTTTTCGGGTATATAAACCCTTAATTTCTGGAGCAAAGGGGGAATCAGTTCCGAACTCTCATCGACGGCGAAGCTCTGTCAATCGGACCAGCGAAGAACACCGTAGTAGATCGAGCACTAGTCTCCTTCGAAGCAGTCACAATTACCGTACGTACATCGTGTCTCATCGCGATCGTTAGGCAAGTCACAGTTCTTTCGTTAGTTTTCCCCCGTTCAAATCGTAACGTAAAACGAACTCATATAATTTTGTAACAACATCTCAAAACCACAGAAACTCTCATTGTATATTTTGTGTTTGTATTATTTGTTCATTCAGAATATATTACATTATTCTAGTTTTCATTAAGAAACCATTTGTGTCATCATTACTGAATTCCTGTTTGGTCAACCTTGTTTCAAATAAGCATAACAAGGAAAAGAATAACAAAAGATCCCACGAGGATACATCTTTACCGCTCGAGGTGTATCCGGCGAGCCATAGTAAGGTTTAACGATCTTAGAGCATATTTTAGGACTCGCGAAGCCTGGCTCGTAACAAATTGGTGACAGCGGTGGGATACTCAGATTTTATCAGTTCACAAACTGCCTAGTAAAGTTGTTTTTCTCCTTGCGCTTAGTTGAATTACATTATTAGAATGGCTAAACAGGAGTCTGATATTAATGTTCTTATGTAAGAGTTGAAACTCAAATCAACCATTCAGAAATTTGTTCAAGATATTCCTAATTTCGATGGAAAAAGAAATGAACTTAAATATTTTGTTCAATGTGTTGAGGACGGTGCAGATGGTTTGCCGTCGGCTTTAGAAACAAAATATTTAAGCGCTGTAATTAAAAAGTTAAAAGGTACCGCTAGAGAGAGCGTGGATGGTGAGACGTTCACAAGCATGAATGCTTTGTTACACCATTTAAAGAAATGTTTTGCCCCGGGTAGAAGTCTGTGGTCTTTTCAAGACGAAATTACGCGATTACGGATCTACCGGGATGAAAGTGTACAAGATTACATAGACAGAACGCGTCACGTAACGCATAATGCTCGCGCGGCAGTGAATCAAGAGTATGAAGAGGAACATAGAGCAGCTGCATTAAAGTTTTTGGAACGCGGTGTAATTGATAAATTTATATACGGGTTACCGGAACGGTACTTGTCGCGAGTGAACCCGAAGAATTATAAGAAGATAGAAGAAGCGTTTGAAGAGGTCATGGAGATCACTCGAGGATGGAGTGAGCATAATCGGAGCTCGAATGGTTACCGTTATCGAAATAACGACGGGCCCCGACACTTTAACAACCAGCGACCATTCAATCCGAACTGGAGCCGACACCATGGATCCCAAACGGAAACTACATCTAGTGTGGAGGAAAACCCACGGGGTTACGGCAAACCGACCGCCTTCGCTGTAGAGCGTGGCAGACCAAGGACCCCGGGTGTCATAAATTTCCCCCATCAGCAGTTTCAACAACAGCATCCAAGGCAACCAGAAAGGGTCGAAAGGTATCAGAACCACGAGAGCTGTAAGTGCTGCAATTGCATGCACAAAAGCTGCGATGGCAATTATCATAATTTTAAGAACCAACCAAATTTTGCCCAGATGAGTAATAACTATGCTCAGCCTGGTAGTTCGTACGCTCAGCCGAGCAATGATATTAAGTCAAAAAATGCGCAGCATTTAAACTTCGATCGCGTTCACCGTGTTGGCGATCAGGTGAACAGAAGCGAACAAACTCGCCAGCAACATGTACGATTCCAAGAGAATCCCCAAAGAAAGCAGTAATTAAGGAAGCCCCGATTCCAAAAATTCGTGTAAAGGTACCGGAATTAAAAGGAGGGCTTGGAGAATTTTTAGTAGACGGAGGAGCGTCCGTAAATTTAATAACGTTTGAAGCTTTGAATTTACAAGAAGTAAGGATTCATAAAGAAGAAATTGAAGTAACTGGAGTTGCATCTATTCCAATTCTCACAACGGGAACCGTAACTCTTCACATCAATGAGACACCTTGTCTATTCTATGTGATAAAGAATCTTCAATTGCCAGCCAGTGGTTTACTCGGTAGCGCCTATCTATTACAAGAAGAGGCTGAAATTTCGTATTTCCATAAAACCCTCGTAATTAGAGATAGACCGACAAAACCCATAGGGTTCATAAATTATCGAAGCCCAGAGGAAGAAGAAAATCAATCTACGAAGAAGCAACATTTGATACCGGCACGAAGCAGTCAGTGCATTACAGTTCGGTTAGCGAACACAACTCTCCGCGAAGGTTATTTACCACGAATAAAAACTCAAGACGACGTTTATATCGGAGAAGCAGCAGTTTCCAACAACAATGGCACTTGCCACGTAATGGCAACTAACACAAGTGACCAAGATGTTCGATTTGATTTACCACCTCAAGAAATTTATCCGTACGATTTTATTAGTTCATCCGAAGAAGATTATTACATGAAGAATTCTGGACATAAGTTTATATCACCTCAAGAACGAGTCAAGGAAATTAAAAAGACCCTTGATATGGACCACATGAATAGTGAAGAAAGGCAACATGTGCTACAACTCGTGCAAGAATACTCGGACAGGTTCTTTCTACCTGGAGACAATTTGGGAAAGGCACCCAACTTCCAACACTCCATTCACACTACGGACAATATACCCATAAATACCCGGCAGTACAGGTATCCGCCAGTGCATCAAAAAGAGATCGACGATCAGGTAAAGGCTTTGCTTAAAGAAGGAATAATTAAACCTTCCAGTTCTCCTTACAATTCACCTTTATGGATAGTACCAAAGAAACCAGATGCCCAAGGTAACAAGCGTTGGCGTATGGTTATAGATTTCAGAGCTCTTAATAACAAAACAGTTAGCGATAAATTCCCGTTACCACAAATAACCGAAATTTTAGATAGATTAGGAGGAGCTAAATATTTTTCAGTGTTCGACTTAGCTAATGGTTTTCATCAAATAGAAATGAATCCGCAAGATCGTTCAAAAACAGCATTTACTACTCCCACTGGTCATTATGAATTTGCTCGCATGCCTTTTGGTTTGAAAAATGCACCACCTACTTTCCAACGTCTTATGAATCAAGTTTTAACCGGATTACAAGGAACTGAATTGTTTGTATACCTTGATGATATTGTTGTTTATTCTTCATCTTTGAGAGAACATGAAATTAAAATTCGAAAATTAATGAATAGATTGCGTGAAAATGGATTAACTTTACAAACCAGTAAATGTCAATTTCTCCGTAAGGAAGTTGGTTATTTAGGACACATTATTTCTGAACAAGGCGTTAGACCAGATCCGAAAAAGTTAGAATCTGTTGAAAAATTCCCAGTACCAACTAATCAAAAATGTATTCGTCAATTTCTTGGATTAGCAGGTTATTACCGACGTTTTATTGAAAATTTTACTACAAAAGCTAAACCATTAGTAGGTTTATTAGGAAAAGGAATTAGATTTGTTTGGAATGAAGAACAACAACTGAGTTTTGATCAATTGCGCAAAGAGCTTTGTCAACAACCAATTTTACAATATCCTGACTTTTCAAAACCTTTCGTTATTACCACTGATGCATCCGAATTCGCAGTAGGAGCAATTCTTAGTCAAGGCGAAATAGGAAAAGATTTACCAATTGCATATGCTTCACGTACGCTAAATAAAGCTGAGAAAAATTATTCAGCTGTTGAAAAAGAATGTCTCGCTATGGTATATGCAGTACAACATTTTCGACCTTACGTATATGGCACTAAATTTACTTTGGTCACCGATCATAGACCGTTAGTTTGGTTACACTCAGTTAAAGATCCTACCTCTCGTTTAATGAAATGGAGATTAAGACTTCTAGAATTTGAATATGATGTAGTTTATAAAGCAGGAAAGATCAATCAAAATGCAGATGCTTTGTCTAGAAACCCAGTTCATTGTTTGCCGTTGATCCCTAAAGATGATGATCCAGATTTCAAGATACAAATTCCTAAAGCTCCAGCAAACCCTGAAGGTATTGGTAGTCGTATTAAACAGTTAACACGTGACAGGCAAAAGAGACCTTTAGTCAGACACTCAGAAAGTGAATCAGATGGAAGCAATTCAGACAACGACCGTCCTCGTAGATACCCTTTTAAGCCAAGTTTTCTTCCCAGCACGGAGAATTTCCGCCCAAACACTCGTCTTTCAGATCCTATACATCCATCTGGTAATAATATCCTTCCCGGCGACCTGATGTCCTTCAATGAAGCGCCCAGTAATTCTACGCCCATTCCTGCGCAGAGTCTAGATGACACAGAGATTTACAATCGTTCCGCCAACACTTCACGATCCACTTCTTTACCCTTAGATGACACAGACCAGACTGTTCTTTTACCTGAACCCCTTGTACCCATGCAGGCTGCCTCACATAACTTAAACCCTCAAATTGCATCCCCCAGAATTTCGGATACTCTCCTTGACTTTAAAGAACATACCCTTTCAACCGATAGAAATAGCGATAGTGAGGACACGGAAGGTTTCCAGATGACCTTTTCCCCAACTCCTCTCTTGTCCCGCAAAGCAAACTTTGTTCACTTTATCTCAGCCGACTGTAATTCGAACACTCCAATCACTAAATCCTTAGAAGAAATGGACTATTTAGATATCGAATCCATTAGGAGTCAGTCCCCTTCTAAGAATCAGGTCTTGATCTCTGACAGGAATAATAGGAGGATTGTGAGTGTGATCGCCACCAAACATTTTTATGATCAATTAAGTAAAGAGAAATTACTGAAAGGTTTAGAAGTTTTACGTAGTACTCTCAAAAAGTCGAAGATTTATTCGTTTAGGATCTCCGCAGTAGGAGATGGTCATGATCATATCCCACATAAAGAATTTGGAGAACTTGTGAGGAAAGTGTTCCAACACTCCAATGTTAACATCGTTATTTGTACGTCTAATGTTATTGTTCCACCCACTGAAAATAGACAATTAATAATTGAAGAAGCTCATAGTAGTTTGTTAGGAGGACACAAAGGTGTCACTAAAACTTATAATCGTTTGCGACCACACTATTCTTGGCCTGAAATGAAAACCGATATACAAAATTTTATTCGTACTTGTACTAGTTGCCAAGAACAGAAGTTAGTTAGATTGAAAACCTGCCAACCAATGCTTATTACTGACACACCATCTGAACCCTTTGAAAAGATTTCTTTAGATACAGTTGGGCCTTTGCCGATATCACACAATGGAAATAAACATATTCTTACTATGCAAGATAATTTGACTAAATATTGCCTGGCGGTACCAATTCCTGATATCCGTGCAACAACAATAGCAGATGCCTTTGCTCGTAATTTCATCGCCATATATGGAGCGCCTAAAGCAATTCTTACTGATAGAGGAAGCAGTTTCATTGGAAAGGTTCTGAGCCAGTTAGCAGAGACCTTCAAAATCAAGCAAGTGACCACTTCTGGTTACCGCCCACAAACGAATGGAGCCCTCGAGAGAAGTCATATCGTACTCACAGAATATTTAAAGCATTACATGGAATCCTACCAAGATTGGGATCACCTTTTACCATTTGCCATGTTGTCCTACAACACATCAGTTCATGAAGCAACTGGTTTCACTCCATACGAATTAATATTCGGAAAACTCGCAAGATTACCATCAGCTTTTCCATCAGAAGAGAAATTAAAAACCTACAGCTCATATATGATAGATCTAGTTACCCGACTAGAGGATATGAGATTCATAGCAGCAAACAAACTAATTGAAGCCAAACGTCGTTCCAAACATTACTACGATAGACATGCGAATCCTGTCACTTTCAAACCCGGTGATTCTGTATATGTACTCAAAGAACCTCGTCTTAGTAAATTTGATCCACACTATGTGGGACCTTATACAATCATTAACGTAACAGATTTGAACAATATAGTTTTACAAACGTCTGAAAATAAAATTTTGACCAAACACGCGGATAAATTAAAAATAGCTCACACAACAAGAAACTTATAATAGTATATTTTTATTATAGGTTTTCGCCATGAGTTCCATAGTACTATTGTGTGTACTCTTACTCGCACCTTTCCAGTCAAGCGCAACCACCGAGTACAATATTACCCAGTTCAAACACAATACCGGTTTATTCTACGAACAAATGCAAGATATAAAGATCTTTTCCTTGCAGTGGAAATTAGTAACTTCAATCGATTTAGAAGATTTTCTTTCACATCGGCCCAATGTAAGGAGCTATATGAGTCTCGCACAAAATCTATGCGACGAAGCAGGCGTCAGCAGTAAAGACTGTCAAGTATATATGCGTGGAGAAGAATGGTACAATCGTCTTGATACCACTAAGCGTTATAGCGAGATGATTGAAGCTACTTTAAAAGCTACTACTTTTAAGAGAAATCGCACCAGGCGAAATGCCCCGTTAGGTATTATAGGCAGCATTCAAAAATCATTATTTGGCGTTCTAACCGACGAAGATGCGGATTATTACAATGGTGAAATAGATAAAATGTACGCAGATCAGAAGGAGATGGCTAAGCTATTGGAAAAACAGACCTTTGTCATGCGTTCAGAATTCAAAAACAACCAACAGCAATTTCTTGAAATTGAAAAACAAATTGAACAAGCAGTTAATTTTACTATTAAATTCTCAAAAGAATATAAAAAGCAGAAAAATAAGGATATTCAAGATTCGTTCCAGTTTTCCATGAGTCAATGGGCCTATCATCTCTATAATTCTTTTGAAGAATACCAACGCGATCTCATTTTAATCACTGATGCTATCCTTTTTGCGAAACAGGGAATGCTTCATCCCGTTTTCCTAGCACCAAAACAGTTAGTCAAAGCAGCCCAAGACTTACGGGATTCGACGTCTTTTGAATTCCCTTTATCAAATCAAGAATTGTTAGCTCAGCATATAGAAAAGATTTCGACCCTCAACCTAAGTTTTTTGAATGGAAGAATTATTCTGGAAATTAGTTTTCCATTATTAGATCGTACCACGTACAACCTTTTCAGGATTTATCCAGCCCCTTCTCTTCAAGCGTTCGGCAATAGGCATGTTGCAGCTTATGTTGAACCCGAAAGCAACTACATAGCAATATCTTTAGATCGTAGGAATTATTTTATCCCGAACGAAGACTACCTCCGAAAGGCCTATCATTTACATAATCTGTTAATAGCCGAAGCTAATTTACCATTAATTCGCGTAGAATCACAACCTATCTGTGTAATTCAATTGTTAGTGGAGCCAACAACTGAAGCCTGGAATCATTGTAATATCAAACTACTTTCTTCACCTGGTATTTTCTGGCAACCTCTCTTAAAACCAGCAACCTGGTTATATTACTCACAAAACAAAGAAAGAATTAGAATCCTTTGTCAAGGACATGCCACCGATATGGATTATATCCTCGGTACTGGAATTATTCAATTAGCAAAAGGTTGCTCCATAATAACTGATTCTACACAGTTAATATCTACTCGAACTTTCGACTCCGAGATAAGTCACTCTTATAAACCTTCATCTTCCTTGAATTTAACGTTACTTAGTCCTAAGATTAATACACACCATGAGACTGCGTTAGACATTTTAAATGCGACAAAAGTAAATTTAACATCCTGGAAAATGGATACATTTTCCATACCACTGCGAGAAATTGAGCATCAAGCGAAGATTCTACAAGGACATCATCGGCTAAGCTACCATATCTATTCTTCATGGTCGGTGATTGGGCTCATCATCCTGTCATCCATAGTCGTTTATAGTCTCTACATTTACTTTAAACTGAGACGTAGGAGCAAAATTGCTACTCCAACCACCAACTTAACAGTCGCATTCACGAAAGACGAAGCAGAACCTTTGGCTACACAATCTAAGGAAGGAGTATCTGTCAAACCTTCAATTGGCATCGTTTAAGAGGAAGGAAAATGGGAGGATCAACCATCCCAGTGGAGGACACTCCTTCCTTCAGGATCCCGTTTCTGCACAACCAAGGTCGCCCCGAAAAGGGAAGGGTACCGACACCAGAAACTACTCCTAATTGGTCCCCTGACCTTCCCATTTTCCCTCTCCCTCTCTCCTCTAACCTACCCCACTAGTTCAGGGTAGCTACAAAAGCAGCTTCCTAGACCAGTCTTGTGACTTTCGTTTACGAATTCACCCAGACAAACCATGTCACTCTCCAACCTCGCATACGAAGACCGACGCGCGCTGGAGTTATATTATTTGACCTCCACCTGTGTTCGCGGCGTCGTCTATATCAATGAGGACGACGACAGTCTCTGCAAAGACTGCTACGCCGAGAGGGGCTTTCCGACCAACTACGTGGATTGTGACACCCACGATTGGTTTTACAAGCAGAGCGATTTCTTCGACTGCCATGCCTGCGGTCTTTACGCTTTCCTGGACACCCGGCCAGCCCAGCAATGCCGCCTGTGCAGGGAGAGCATCAAGAGGCTGCACCTCAAATTAAAGAGGGAAAACACCACCCTGGACGCCTTCTTCCACCCCAGTCGCCTGGTCCTGAGGAACGTGCCCGTCTCGGGACCCCTGACTCAACTTCCGTTGGACATTTCAACGTGGTACTCGCATTAATCCTGAACCACCACCGTATACAACCATCACCGTCAACCACATCAACTGCAATTCAAACCGACCGATACCTTGTAAGCTTCGCGTTTACCTTCATTTTGTTTGCACTAAACAGTCTCATGGGCCTGTTTAAGAAAATTCGTCCGATTTCTTTTATGAAGCATCACGATTTGCGCGATGTTCAATCTAAGGGGGGAGGTGTTACATATTCATCCTCATCGGACTACTTTTCTTAGCCTTATGTCACACGTAGATTCAATAATTTTAACTCGCTAGTCTCCTACATAGTTTTCCCATGCGTATTTTTCGAACCTTAAAACTGTGACTTCGACTCTTTCGTTCCGTCTTATCTCAAAAACACAATCCTTCGTTAGGGATCATCACAGCGTGCTCTTAACGAACTCTGCAGCTGTGCACTTAGTGCATCTCATAAATTCTTAGAACTCCAGCGTAGTCTCAGACTTCTGGCGTCTCTATCCCTACCTATGCCCCTTTTCACTGGATTTTTCGGGTATATAAACCCTTAATTTCTGGAGCAAAGGGGGAATCAGTTCCGAACTCTCATCGACGGCGAAGCTCTGTCAATCGGACCAGCGAAGAACACCGTAGTAGATCGAGCACTAGTCTCCTTCGAAGCAGTCACAATTACCGTACGTACATCGTGTCTCATCGCGATCGTTAGGCAAGTCACAGTTCTTTCGTTAGTTTTCCCCCGTTCAAATCGTAACGTAAAACGAACTCATATAATTTTGTAACAACATCTCAAAACCACAGAAACTCTCATTGTATATTTTGTGTTTGTATTATTTGTTCATTCAGAATATATTACATTATTCTAGTTTTCATTAAGAAACCATTTGTGTCATCATTACTGAATTCCTGTTTGGTCAACCTTGTTTCAAATAAGCATAACAAGGAAAAGAATAACAAAAGATCCCACGAGGATACATCTTTACCGCTCGAGGTGTATCCGGCGAGCCATAGTAAGGTTTAACGATCTTAGAGCATATTTTAGGACTCGCGAAGCCTGGCTCGTAACACCTGCATGGATGAGTTATAGGAAGCGCGGCGTCCTGGTTCCTTCGCCTAGTAAAGGCGCGAAACTCCGGTACCTTCGCTTAATATTAGGAGTTTAAGGATAGCGCGATGCCGCAGTTCCTTCGCTTAGTAAAGGCGCGAAACATTGATACCTTCGCTTGATGGTAAGTAGTAAAGGGATAGCGCGATGCCGTGGTTCCTTCGCCTAGTAAAGGCGCGAAACATAGGTACCTTCGCTGGTTAATTAAGGTTGTGGTAATTTGCAGGTCCATGAACAAGACTTGTGAGTTAATAATGGCATGATTTGCCTATTCAAGAACAAGTTAACATCGAATGCTTGCCAGAGAATTGCGGTCCATTGGTAAAGTTAATTAACGTGGGGAGCAGCCACGGAGTCAACACGAGACTCAGAGTGAGTATGCGGACTTACGTTAATTGAATGGTAGTAGCTTTTAGCCGTGCTTGGCACTGTCACTGGTAATAGCTCAGCTGTGCTTGGTACTGACACTGGTTACTGTCACTTGTCACTTGGTTGCTGGTTGTCACTTGCTCTGCTCACTCTGACTGCTCGATGAAGACTGAGGGCTCCTGTCCGAGGTCCCCGTAATTATACTAAGTTCGGGAATGCCACGTTAGCGATCCCACGCTACCGTGGTCCAGCGTTCGCACCTTATCGCTACCTTGCAGTTCTCACGCGTGCCTTATCTCTACTGCTGCAGTTCCCAGGTCGGGTTGCAACCTGAGACCTAGATAACGGAGCTTGGGAACTGTCGCGGTTTCTCACGCGTGCTTTATCTCTAGTAGACGGCCTAGAGCCTCGCGCGTTATCTAATACTTCGTACGTGACTTTAGTCATTTTGCCGTGAGAATGGAATGTGGGCTATGTCTACTGGACACTTCTCGGTCGTCTTCTCGTGAGAAGCCCAAACGTAACTCTATAGCGAGCGCACGTGTGCTTGAGCACGTGGGAATCGCTGAGTATGCTAAATGCCTGGCGCGAACACGTCTACGCGGTGTTTCGAAGTTGTATGTATTCCTATAGCTTACAGTGAGTATGCCTCCGATTATCCACGATCATTATTGCCATTACTGCGTTATTGCTGTTAATGTTCGTGGTTTATTGGGGCAGTTATTAAAAGACTACATTATAATAGATGAAAATAAGGTGAGATAACGTAGTGTTATGTGCCTTCGGCGGAAAAATATATAGCTAAATAGGGCGGACAGGCGTGAGACGTCACACATTCAACTTGATGCTCTGTACTTTTTACGTTATTTTACAGTGAGAACACTCACTTTCAGCAAAGCAGCAGTCCCTATCACAGATAAAGGTACGGCCAATAAATGGCATGATCTTGCAAGCAGCTACTGTTATTCGCATTCAACTTGATGCTCTGTACTTTTTACGTTATTTTACAGTGAGAGCACTCACTTTCACCAAAGCAGCCGTCCCGATCACAGATAGAGGTACGGCCAATAAATGGCATGATCTGGCAAGCAGCTACTGTTATTCGCATTCAACTTGATGCTCTGTACTTTTTACGTTATTTTACAGTGATAGCACTCACTTTCATCAAAGCAACAGTCCCGATCACAGATAAAGGTTGGGCCAATAAATGGCATGATCTGGCAAGCAGCTACTGTTATTCGCATTCAACTTGATGCTCTGTACTTTTTACGTTATTTTACAGTGATAGCACTCACTTTCATCAAAGCAACAGTACCGATCACAGATAAAGGTTGGGCCAATAAATGGCATGATCTTGCAAGCAGGTCAACTTGACCCGCATTCAACTTGATGCTCTGTACTTTTTACGTAATTTTACAGTGAGAGTGTTACGTCTGTCGTTCGGATCCCGGATGCGTCGACGGGACACAACAGGGTAGGAAGGGGATCTTGCCTCGCCGTCCAAGTGTATCGCACCGAGGTGCCACTGCATGGACGCAATGGAGGCTGTCGGGGAGGCTTGGTAGCTGAAGGAGGCGAAGGGGTATGAAAAGAGGAGGGGAGCGTTTCGTCTTGGAGTCGACCACAGACTCATCAGTAGGGCTGCGTGGCCGACCCCTGCCCTAGACGCTGGGGGATACTAGAGGATGCTTGGAACTTGTATATATTCGATCGCAGGCTGTAGCAAGCACTTGCGAGAAAGTAGTAGATCAGTGAGACAGTGAGACCTCTAGTGGCGGCGCTCTGAACTATCCGCCTGCCAGCGTGGGCGCGTGACTGGGACGTCACAGAGAGCACTCACTTTCATCAAAGCAGCAGTCCCGATCACAGATAAAGGTACGGCCAATAAATGGCATGACCTTGCAAGCAGGTCAGCTTGACCTGCATTCAACTTGGTGCACTGTACTTTTTACGTTATTTTACAGTGATAGCACTCACTTTCATCAAAGCAGCAGTCCCGATCACAGATAAAGGTTGGGCCAATAAATGGCATGATCTTGCAAGCAGCTACTGTTATTCGCATTCAACTGGATGCTCTGTACTTTTTACGTTATTTTACAGTGAGAGCACTCACTTTCATCAAAGAAGCAGTCCCGATCACAGATAAAGGTACGGCCTATAAATGGCATGATCTTGCAAGCAGCTACTGTTATTCGCATTCAACTGGATGCTCTGTACTTTTTACGTTATTTTACAGTGAGAGCACTCACTTTCATCAAAGCAGCAGTCCCGATCACAGATAAAGGTACGGCCAATAAATGGCATGATCTTGCAAGCAGCTACTGTTATTCGCATTCAACTTGATGCTCTGTACTTTTTACGTGATTTTACAGTGAGAGCACTCACTTTCACCAAAGCAGCCGTCCCGATCACAGATAGAGGTACGGCCAATAAATGGCATGACCTTGCAAGCAGGTCAGCTTGATCTGCATTCAACTTGGTGCACTGTACTTTTTACGTTATTTTACAGTGAGAACACTCACTTTCAGCAAAGCAGCAGTCCCGATCACAGATAAAGGTACGGCCTATAAATGGCATGATCTTGCAAGCAGCTACTGTTATTCGCATTCAACTGGATGCTCTGTAATTTTTACGCTATTTTACAGTGATAGCACTCAGTTTCATCAAAGCAGCAGTCCCGATCACAGATAAAGGTACGGCCTATAAATGGCATGATCTTGCAAGCAGCTACTGTTATTCGCATTCAACTGGCTGCTCTGTAATTTTTACGCTATTTTACAGTGAGAGCACTCACTTTCACCAAAGCAGCAGTCCCGATCACAGATAGAGGTACGGCCTATAAATGGCATGATCTTGCAAGCAGCTACTGTTATTCG
This sequence comes from Ectemnius cavifrons, assembly GCA_964023945.1. Lineage (NCBI taxonomy): Eukaryota > Metazoa > Arthropoda > Insecta > Hymenoptera > Crabronidae > Ectemnius > Ectemnius cavifrons. Next base: position 5,079,422 of record OZ030377.1, read on the forward strand.
CATTCAACTGGATGCTCTGTACTTTTTACGTTATTTTACAGTGATACCACTCACTTTCATCAAAGCAGCCGTCCCGATCACAGATAAAGGTTGGGCCAATAAGTGGCATGATCTTGCAAGCAGCTACTGTTATTCGCATTCAACTTGATGCTCTGTCCTTTTTACCTTATTTTACAGTGAGAGCACTCACTTTCATCAAAGCAGCAGTCCCGATCACAGATAAAGGTTGGGCCAATAAGTGGCATGATCTTGCAAGCAGCTACTGTTATTCGCATTCAACTTGATGCTCTGTACTTTTTACGTTATTTTACAGTGATAGCACTCACTTTCATCAAAGCAGCAGTCCCGATCACAGATAAAGGTACGGCAAATAAATGGCATGATCTTGCAAGCAGCTACTGTTATTCGCATTCAACTGGATGCTCTGTACTTTTTACGTTATTTTACAGTGAGAGCACTCACTTTCACCAAAGCAGCAGTCCCGATCACAGATAGAGGTACGGCCTATAAATGGCATGATCTTGCAAGCAGCTACTGTTATTCGCATTCAACTGAATGCTCTGTACTTTTTACGTTATTTTACAGTGATACCACTCACTTTCATCAAAGCAGCCGTCCCGATCACAGATAAAGGTTGGGCCAATAAGTGGCATGATCTTGCAAGCAGCTACTGTTATTCGCATTCAACTTGATGCTCTGTCCTTTTTACCTTATTTTACAGTGAGAGCACTCACTTTCATCAAAGCAGCAGTCCCGATCACAGATAAAGGTATGGCGAATAAGTGGCATAATCTTGCAAGCAGCTGCTGTTATTCGCATTCAACTTGATGCTCTGTACTCTTTACCTTATTTTACAGTGAGAGCACTCACTTTCATCAAAGCAGCAGTCCCGATCACAGATAAAGGTTGGGCCAATAAATGGCATGATCTTGCAAGCAGCTACTGTTATTCGCATTCAACTGGATGCTCTGTACCTTTTACGTTATTTTACAGTGATACCACTCACTTTCATCAAAGCAGCCGTCCCGATCACAGATAAAGGTTGGGCCAATAAGTGGCATGATCTTGCAAGCAGCTACTGTTATTCGCATTCAACTTGATGCTCTGTCCTTTTTACCTTATTTTACAGTGATACCACTCACTTTCATCAAAGCAGCCGTCCCGATCACAGATAAAGGTTGGGCCAATAAGTGGCATGATCTTGCAAGCAGCTACTGTTATTCGCATTCAACTTGATGCTCTGTCCTTTTTACCTTATTTTACAGTGAGAGCACTCACTTTCATCAAAGCAACAGTCCCGATCACAGATAAAGGTTGCGCCAATAAATGGCATGATCTTGCAAGCAGGTCAACTTGACCCGCATTCAACTTGATGCTCTGTACTTTTTACGTAATTTTACAGTGAGAGCACTCACTTTCATCAAAACAGCAGTCCCGATCACAGATAAAGGTACGGCCAATAAATGGCATGACCTTGCAAGCAGGTCAGCTTGACCTGCATTCAACTTGGTGCACTGTACTTTTTACGTTATTTTACAGTGATAGCACTCACTTTCATCAAAGCAGCAGTCCCGATCACAGATAAAGGTACGGCAAATAAATGGCATGATCTTGCAAGCAGCTACTGTTATTCGCATTCAACTGGATGCTCTGTACTTTTTACGTTATTTTACAGTGAGAGCACTCACTTTCATCAAAGCAGCAGTCCCGATCACAGATAAAGGTACGGCAAATAAATGGCATGATCTTGCAAGCAGCTACTGTTATTCGCATTCAACTGGATGCTCTGTACTTTTTACGTTATTTTACAGTGAGAGCACTCACTTTCACCAAAGCAGCAGTCCCGATCACAGATAGAGGTACGGCCTATAAATGGCATGATCTTGCAAGCAGCTACTGTTATTCGCATTCAACTGGATGCTCTGTACTTTTTACGTTATTTTACAGTGAGAGCACTCACTTTCATCAAAGCAGCAGTCCCGATCACAGATAAAGGTATGGCGAATAAGTGGCATGATCTTGCAAGCAGCTACTGTTATTCGCATTCAACTTGATGCTCTGTACTTTTTACGTTATTTTACGGTGAGAGCACTCACTTTCATCAAAGCAGCAGTCCCGATCACAGATAAAGGTACGGCCAATAAATGGCATGATCTTGCAAGCAGGTCAGCTTGACCTGCATTCAACTTGGTGCATTGTACTTTTTACGTTATTTTACAGTGAGAACACTCACTTTCATCAAAGCAGCAGTCCCGATCACAGATAAAGGTACGGCCAATAAATGGCATGATCTTGCAAGCAGCTACTGTTATTCGCATTCAACTTGATGCTCTGTACTTTTTACGTTATTTTACAGTGAGAGCACTCACTTTCACCAAAGCAGCCGTCCCGATCACAGATAGAGGTACGGCCAATAAATGGCATGATCTGGCAAGCAGCTACTGTTATTCGCATTCAACTTGATGCTCTGTACTTTTTACGTTATTTTACAGTGATAGCACTCACTTTCATCAAAGCAACAGTCCCGATCACAGATAAAGGTTGGGCCAATAAATGGCATGATCTTGCAAGCAGGTCAACTTGACCCGCATTCAACTTGATGCTCTGTACTTTTTACGTAATTTTACAGTGAGAGCACTCACTTTCATCAAAGCAGCAGTCCCGATCACAGATAAAGGTACGGCCAATAAATGGCATGACCTTGCAAGCAGGTCAGCTTGACCTGCATTCAACTTGGTGCACTGTACTTTTTACGTTATTTTACAGTGATAGCACTCACTTTCATCAAAGCAGCAGTCCCGATCACAGATAAAGGTTGGGCCAATAAATGGCATGATCTTGCAAGCAGCTACTGTTATTCGCATTCAACTTGATGCTCTGTACTTTTTACGTTATTTGACAGTGATAGCACCCACTTTCATCAAAGCAGCAGTCCCGATCACAGATAGAGGTACGGCCAATAAATGGCATGACCTTGCAAGCAGGTGTTACGTCTGTTGCTCGGATCCCGGATGCGTCGACGGGACACAACAGCGTAGGAAAGGGGATCTTGCCTCGCCGTCCAAGTGTATCGCACCGAGGTGCCACTGCATGGACGCAATGGAGGCTGTCGGGGAGGCTTGGTAGCCGAAGGGGGTATGAAAAGAGGAGGGGAGCGTTTCGTCTTGGAGTCGACCACAGACTCATCAGTAGGGCTGCGTGGCCGACCCCTGCCCTAGACGCTGGGGATACTAGAGGATGCTTGGGAACTTGTATATATTCGATCGCAGGCTGTAGCGAGCACTTGCGAGAAAGTAGTAGATCAGTGAGACAGTGAGACCTCTAGCGGCGGCGCTCTGAACTATCCGCCTGCCAGCGTGGGCGCGTGACTGGGACGTCACACCTCCCCCTTTACCGAAGATGCCGCCCTCGGCATCGAACGCTAACTCGGTCAAAGCGCTCAGTGGAGGCCATTTACACGAGCCCTCCCCGACGATATCCCACCGCTGCCACCAAATTGTTACGTCTGTTGCTCGGATCCCGGATTCGTCGACGGGACACAACAGCGTAGGAAAGGGGATCTTGCCTCGCCGTCCAAGTGTATCGCACCGAGGTGCCACTGCATGGACGCAATGGAGGCTGTCGGGGAGGCTTGGTAGCCGAAGGGGGTATGAAAAGAGGAGGGGAGCGTTTCGTCTTGGAGTCGACCACAGACTCATCAGTAGGGCTGCGTGGCCGACCCCTGCCCTAGACGCTGGGGATACTAGAGGATGCTTGGGAACTTGTATATATTCGATCGCAGGCTGTAGCGAGCACTTGCGAGAAAGTAGTAGATCAGTGAGACAGTGAGACCTCTAGCGGCGGCGCTCTGAACTATCCGCCTGCCAGCGTGGGCGCGTGACTGGGACGTCACACAGGTCAGCTTGAGCTGCATTCAACTTGGTGCACTGTACTTTTTACGTTATTTTACAGTGAGAGCACTCACTTTCACCAAAGCAGCCGTCCCGATCACAGATAGAGGTACGGCCAATAAATGGCATGATCTTGCAAGCAGCTACTGTTATTCGCATTCAACTGGATGCTCTGTACTTTTACGTTATTTTACAGTGAGAGCACTCACTTTCATCAAAGCAGCAGTCCCGATCACAGATAAAGGTACGGCCAATAAATGGCATGACCTTGCAAGCAGGTCAGCTTGACCTGCATTCAACTTGGTGCACTGTACTTTTTACGTTATTTTACAGTGAGAACACTCACTTTCATCAAAGCAGCAGTCCCGATCACAGATAAAGGTACGGCCAATAAATGGCATGATCTTGCAAGCAGCTACTGTTATTCGCATTCAACTTGATGCTCTGTACTTTTTACGTTATTTTACAGTGAGAGCACTCACTTTCACCAAAGCAGCCGTCCCGATCACAGATAGAGGTACGGCCAATAAATGGCATGATCTTGCAAGCAGCTACTGTTATTCGCATTCAACTTGATGCTCTGTACTTTTTACGTTATTTTACAGTGATAGCACTCACTTTCATCAAAGCAGCAGTCCCGATCACAGATAAAGGTACGGCAAATAAATGGCATGATCTTGCAAGCAGCTACTGTTATTCGCATTCAACTGGATGCTCTGTACTTTTTACGTTATTTTACAGTGAGAGCACTCACTTTCACCAAAACAGCAGTCCCGATCACAGATAGAGGTACGGCCTATAAATGGCATGATCTTGCAAGCAGCTACTGTTATTCGCATTCAACTGGATGCTCTGTACTTTTTACGTTATTTTACAGTGAGAGCACTCTCTTTCATCAAAGCACCAGTCCCGATCACAGATAAAGGTACGGCGAATAAGTGGCATGATCTTGCAAGCAGCTACTGTTATTCGCATTCAACTTGATGCTCTGTACTTTTTACGCTATTTTACAGTGATAGCACTCACTTTCATCAAAGCAGCAGTCCCGATCACAGATAAAGGTACGGCAAATAAATGGCATGATCTTGCAAGCAGCTACTGTTATTCGCATTCAACTGGATGCTCTGTACTTTTTACGTTATTTTACGGTGAGAGCACTCACTTTCATCAAAGCAGCAGTCCCGATCACAGATAGAGGTACGGCCAATAAATGGCATGACCTTGCAAGCAGGTCAACTTGACCTGCATTCAACTTGGTGCACTGTACTTTTTACGTTATTTTACAGTGAGAACACTCACTTTCAGCTGTGACGTCCCAGTCACGCGCCCACGCTGGCAGGCGGATAGTTCAGAGCGCCGCCGCTAGAGGTCTCACTGTCTCACTGATCTACTACTTTCTCGCAAGTGCTCGCTACAGCCTGCGATCGAATATATACAAGTTCCCAAGCATCCTCTAGCATCCCCAGCGTCTAGGGCAGGGGTCGGCCACGCAGCCCTACTGATGAGTCTGTGGTCGACTCCAAGACGAAACGCTCCCCTCCTCTTTTCATACCCCATCGCCTCCTTCAGCTACCAAGCCTCCCCGACAGCCTCCATTGCGTCCATGCAGTGGCACCTCGGTGCGATACACTTGGACGGCGAGGCAAGATCCCCTTCCTACGCTGTTGTGTCCCGTCGACGCATCCGGGATCCGAACGACAGACGTAACAATTTGGTGGCAGCGGTGGGATATCGTCGGGGAGGGCTCGTGTAAATGGCCTCCATTGAGCGCTTTGACCGAGTTAGCGTTCGATGCCGAGGGCGGCATCTTCGGTAAAGGGGGAGGTGTGACGTCCCAGTCACGCGCCCACGCTGGCAGGCGGATAGTTCAGAGCGCCGCCGCTAGAGGTCTCACTGTCTCACTGATCTACTACTTTCTCGCAAGTGCTCGCTACAGCCTGCGATCGAATATATACAAGTTCCCAAGCATCCTCTAGTATCCCCAGCGTCTAGGGCAGGGGTCGGCCACGCAGCCCTACTGATGAGTCTGTGGTCGACTCCAAGACGAAACGCTCCCCTCCTCTTTTCATACCCCATCGCCTCCTTCAGCTACCAAGCCTCCCCGACAGCCTCCATTGCGTCCATGCAGTGGCACCTCGGTGCGATACACTTGGACGGCGAGGCAAGATCCCCTTCCTACGCTGTTGTGTCCCGTCGACGCATCCGGGATCCGAACGACAGACGTAACACAGCAAAGCAGCAGTCCCGATCACAGACAAAGGTATGGCGAATAAGTGGTGTGATGTCTCACGCCTGTCCGCCCAATTTAGCCATACATTTTTTTTTCCAACCCCACAACACGCCACAGGCACGTAATACTATGTTATCTCACCTTAATCTATTATAATTTAAGGCACTCAGTCCCAAACATTCGCGCCGAACAAAAACGGTCTAACCTAACAAGTATCCAACCCCGGCCAACCCTGGTCCAACCCCGACCAACCCTGGTTCGGCCACCGGGCCATTGGCAAAACGCTCGGACCTTTTTTTTTTTTTTTTTTTTTTATCGTGGGGAAATCCTCATGGACACCCCGCAGCCCTGGTGGGGGCGACGGGGTAGTGCCGGACTCTTACCGGCTAAAACCCCACGGTGGCCATCCTCGGCGCTTACTGGGGCGACACCGGGAACTCTGGTAGAACACTACCGGTGCCGCCCCGTGTCCGCCCCCTAAGGGGGGCTCATCTCGTGGTGGGGGAGTGGCCGTCCGCTCTCTCGCTTTCACGAGAGAGGGAGGTTTCCCCCACTACTCGCGGGGCGACACGGCTCGCCGCACTCCTTCGCCAACAGCGAAGGAGGCGGGAGCCGTGCCCCCCGCACTACCAATCCCTTCTGGGCGGGTCGTGCGACCACTACACACCCCGCCACGCCTCGGGGCCGTTATAGGCGGGCGGCAGAGCCACCACTCTGCCGCCACACGACCCCTTGGCACGCACCCGGCCCGTCAGCGGGTTGAGATCCACCGACAACGGGACCGGGGCGTCACTCTTACTGCGGGGGGACTAGATCCCCCCGCGCGGCGCGGCGGCGAGGACGGGCCCTCTCCAGGCGGGAAGGGTCCGACCCCTCTCGCCGCCGCTCCGCCTCCTCCTTGTGGAGGAGCACTTCCTCACAATAAGTGAGGAAGGCCCTCCACGCCCTCTCGCTGCCGAGGATCTCCCTGACAATCCTCGGCAGCGAGAGATCATCTCCAATATATCGGACCAGGACACGGCGCTGGTCCCTCCAGGCTGGACAATCCTGGAGGGTGTGTTGCGCCGTGTCCCGGTCCCCATCGCAGTGGTGGCACTGTGCCGTCGCCTCCTTCCCAATGCGACACAGGTACTCCCCGAAGCAGCCGTGCCCGGTGAGCACCTGCGTCGCCCGGTATGAGAGTTGCCCTCTGCCGCGACTCAGCCAAGCGTCCATGCACGGCAGAATCGCCCCGACGGCTCTGTGGCGGGAGTGGTCTGGGTTCTCCAAACGCTCCCGCCACATCTCAACAACGAGCCGCCGGGTCTGGCGCTTTAGCACCTCGACCGCCCTCTCCGTGGGGGAGGCTCCGCCCGCATCCCGGCGGAGGGCGCGAAGACCATCGTAGGTCCTCTTACTGCCCACCGCCAGGATATCAAGGGGCGGAAACCTCGCCAGCAGGGTTGCCGACGCCAGGGAGATCGTGCGGTATCCCCGCACGACCCTGACGGCCATCCGCCGCTGCACCCGAAAGAGCAGGGTGCGATTGCGCGGATTGGCCGCCAGGTCGTCCGCCCAGACTGGTGCCCCGTAGAGCACCATGGAACGGACGACTCCCGCGTACAGGCGCCGGACCCCTTCCCACGGTCCCCCGATATTAGGCAGCAGGCGACCCAGACTGCCTGCTGCCTTCTCGACTCGGGGGATGAGCCGGCCAAAGTGCTCGTTGAAGCGCCAGAGGCCGTCCAGGGTGAGCCCGAGATACCTCATGGTATCGCTCACCCGGACACGGGCACCTCCTACCGCGATCCACCGCTGGGCGGGCGGCCCCGCAGACCGACGACGATCGTAGAGCCAGATCGCCTCGGTCTTTTCGGGGGCCACCCGCAGGCCCAGTCGGTGGATCCGGGCGACGACACAGGCCACCGCCATCTCCGCGACGCGGCTGGTCCTCACTCCGTCCTCCCCGCTGGACACCACGAGGGTGTCATCGGCGTAGCAGATAAGTGCTACGCCAGCGGGGAGGCCGGCCCGCAGGACGTAGTCGTAGCCGAGGTCCCATAGCAGGGGGCCCAACACGGACCCCTGCGGAACCCCGGCGTACGTCTCCCTCACGTTCTGTTGCGTCCGACCCATATACTCGATGTACCTGTCGGCGAGGTAGTCCTCGACGACGGCCCTCAACTCAGGGGGCACTCGATGGTGATCGAGTGCCTCCCTGATGACCCACCAGGGCAGGGTGTTGAAAGCGTTGACTATATCCAAGGATATAGCCAGACACACCCTGCCCTGGGCTGCAGCCGACTCCGCCAGGGACCGCAGACGCAAGACCGCGTCCACGGTTGAGCGTCCCCGGCGGAAGCCGAACTGCCCGTCGTCGAGGTCCGGACCTGTCGCCGACAGGTGCTGAACGAGGCGGTTGGCGATAACTCGCTCGAAGAGTTTGCCCGCCTCGTCCAACAAACAAATGGGCCGGTACGCGGAGGGAGAGTCCGCGGGCCGTCCACCCTTCCGGAGGAGGACCAGCCGCGCCCGCTTCCAGCAGCGGGGGAACCTACCGCGCCTCAGACAGCTGTTAAATAGTTGCCCGAGGCGCGGGGCCAGGACGCTCATGGCCATGGCCAAGGCCCTGCCCGGGATAAAACGCTCGGACCTGCCTTTTATCCAAGCCAGAGCCAACCCAGGCTTAACCCTCTCCAACCCTAAGCCAACCCAGACTTAACCCTGTCCAACCGCGACCAATGTCAATACAGAAGGGAAAACCCCCGATACATGGCATGGACGCCCAAATAACGTGTCAGGACACTCTTGACATTTGTCTCTTAACATTTGTCTTTTAACTTTCTCTATTGACACTGTCTTATTACACCACATGTTCTGGGACACCGCGTCATAATCGCGATATAGGTTAAGTCGTAGCCTCTAACACAACTACAACGAACCACGAGCATTTATTGGGAATGATCAGCTATTGACGATAATGATCGTGAGTCGTTGGAGGAATATTACTGTAACCATAAGAATACCTATAACTTCGGGACACCGCGTAGACGAGCTCGCGCCAAGCATTTAGTATTATCAGCGTTGCCACGTACTCCTGTACACGTGCGACCGTGAGATAATCATTCGTAAGCTTCCCAGAGGAGGATGATCAAAGAGTATCCAGTAGGCAAGACCTGCATTCCATTCTCACGAGAGAAAAGCTTAAAGTCACGTACGAGGTATTAGATAACGCGCGAGGCTCCAGCTCGTCTACTACTGATAAGGCACGCGCGGTCCAGCGTGGAATCGCCTACGCTGCATCGCACGTGGAGCCCGCCGAGCGTGGGATTGCCGACGTCAGCATTCTTGAAGTCCGCGCGGACTCTGTCGCCGACGCGATCCCAGGCCTCCGATTGGCTCCCCACTACGCGGGCGCTGCGCGGCCCCACTGCGCGGAGACCTACGAGGCTCCGGAGAGTCAGTCGAATGATCAGTCTTCATCGTGCGCTCTTAGTGAACGGCAGCAACCTTCTCTTCAAGCTCCAATACTTGACTTAGAATTCAGTTCAGTGGTGACAGCCAGTGATACTTAGTGCTTCTTCGCCACATCCCAGGGCAACCCTTGCCTTGCGCCTGCCATTCCGAAGCCACTTCTCCATCACTTGCAACGTAAGTCGATTGTCACTCAATATTGCCGCGATTAGACTCCGTGACTGACTCCCACGTTAAACTTTAAGTCCACCCATTGTTCCGAGATTCAGGCATCTGCCTTTATTATTACTATTATACGCCAGTGTATCCTAAATATTCATTCAATATACTTGTTGCCTTGACGAGAGTGTTCCCATTCAAACACAATGGCCAACCATCTTCCCTTACCTATCCTTACAGTGAACCTAGACGACTCCGAATTATCCATAGACCGCCTGTCTATTGTATTTTCAAAGTGTGTTCTATCGGATTATAGATCTGTCACTATACGCGCTTTCAACAAGCGTAAGGAGCAGCGCTACGGTAGAGCGCCTCACCGATCCGAACCGATCATCCCAATCATGAACGCGAATCGAGGAGGCGGACACGAACGCCCTACACCCCGCCGGAGCCACCGTTCCGGCAGGCGAGTACGAGACCGCCGCCAGCAATATTATGAACGGATTCGGCAACAAGAGGAGGAATTCCTCTATTGGTATCTTGGAGTGCGACTACGAAACGGATACGCACCCTACGTCTGCCGCCAAGACCACCGTACGGCTCCTCCTTTCCCAAGCAGACGGCCAACACGCCGAGCAGGACGCAGAGCCCGGGAACAACGCGAATCCGCCCCCAGTGCACCTGTCATGGATCACGCTGGGAATGGCGAAACGGAACACGTGAATTACGCTCCCCGAACTGGCCCCGATATGCCACCACCGGAAGCTTATTCTCCTGTACCGGATTCGTCCCTTCAGGAGGAAAATCCGCAGCTTCCCGATCTTCCTCCAGAACCCTCAAACAGTAACCTCTATTATATCCCTCTCCCTCGATCCTCGTCTCAGGAGGATCGCCAATTTATCGTCAACAACCCTGTTGTGACCGAACTATTAAGGAACGCCACCAACCATACGTTCCAATTTTGTCCTCCTTCATCCTCTATTATAATAGAAGAAGTGTTCAGCGAGGACGATGATATTATTATATTGGATTAATTATTGGAACCTAATGCTAATCATGTAATCATTCATTTTATACACCTATATATATATACACTCAGCTTGTCGAATAAATCCATCTTACCCGATATTGCACTCACATATTTCTATTTCCTTGAGAATGTATCTCGAAGCAACGGAAGCCTATTACTTTATCTCTGCTTTCCTTAGCAAGTAAGCACACTCGTAGCATAAGCGACTTTCGGGCATAATAGTCAGCCGAATAGCGTGTCTTGTGTAAATCGCGTTTCCGCGGCCCTAAAGTGACAGCACCCCATCCCAGGTAAATTGCATATAAGCGCATTGACCGTAGGGAGGTAATTTAATGTTTCACCTCACGCCCCGGTAAATGGGTCGTTCCGATCTTTGACTACGACAAGCTGTGGTCATTCAAACAGATTCGGTGGAAATACTTTCTACCTTACCGAACTTTCCTACCTGTTTTACCATTATTCTACCTAACCTGCATTTTCACTACTTATCTACTACTTACCTTCTTTACCATACTCTACTACTTACCTACTACTTACCTTCTTTACCATACTCTACTACTTACCTACTACTTACCATCTTTACCATACTCTACTACTTACCTACTACTTACCTTCTTTACCACATTTTATTACTATTTATCTACCTTACCATACTTTGTTACTTACCTCATAATCCTACTACTTACCTATCGGCGTTGAACCACTGTTCTACATTAACATCCATAACATAGTTATCTGCAGTCTCACTGCTACTATTTACCTGTAAGATTTCCTCTCCCGTGCGGAACCGGATCATAGCGCGGCTAAGCCGAGTAGTCCCCTCCATTAGGTTATCCCCTCTCGACTCTCTACAGCAGTGCCTCATCCCAGGGTAAAGTTCAGTGCAAGCGACTGACCCGAAAAAGAGGCAAATAAAAATCGAAAATAAGCACGTCTGGGAATTAGATCGACTAATAGGTTGCGGAAGACCACGACCTTCGGCCGACGCCTCCCTGAGACGTAACAGCTTAAATTTTCTGGTGGCAGCGGTGGGATTGTAACTGTTGCAAAGAGAGACAAAAAGAGGAGACATCGACACCGGAGTACGGCACAAAAAGCATGCCGAATACCAGATCCACCACCCACACTGAAAGGAATCTTGCCGAGCGAGAACAGCGAATCCAGGAGTTAGAAGAACAGGTGACTGAGACCGGACAACGGGTTTTGGACGAACACCAAAGGATAGCGCAACAAACCTCTGCTATGGAGGACATCCAACGCGTTATGCAGTCCTTGGAGGACCTGCGTTTAGAAGTGGCCAACGTGAAGCAATGGCAAGAGAGCCGTTTGGACTCTACAATCGGGACTTGTGACGTCTCACGCCTGTCCGCCCTATTTAGCTATATATTTTTTCGCCGAATGCATATAACACTACGTTATTTCACTTTATTTTAATCAATAATAATTTAAGGCGCTCAGTCCCAAACATTCGAGCCCAGCCACAAGAGAACACTGAGTAAGACTACCAGATACTTTTAACATTGTCTTGTAACCTTATCTTTTAACATACAATGGGTCAAAGTTATAACCGAATATTCGGGAGCGCCGCATTACAATCACGGCATAAAATAAGGTTAGTCCTTTAACAACTGCCCCAACAAACCACGAACATTAATACGCAATGATTCAGTAATGATCATGGTTAATCGGAGGCATACTCATTGTAAACTATAGGAATACATACAACTTCGAAACACCGCGTAGACGAGTTCGCGCCAAGCATTTAGCATACTCAGCGATTCCCACGTGCTCAAGCACACGTGCGCTTGCTATAGAGTTACGTTTGGGCTTCTCACGAGAAGACGACCGAGAAGTGTCCAGTAGACATAGCCGACATTTCATTCTCACGGCAAAATGGCTAAAAGTCACGTACGAAGTGTTAGATAACGCGCGAGGCTCCAGCTCGTCTACTACTGATAAGGCACGCGCGGTCCAGCGTGGGATCGCCTACGCTGCATCGCACGTGGAGCGCGCCGAGCGTGGGATTGCCGACGTCAGCAGTTTCGAAGTCCGCGCGGACTCGGTCGCCGACGCGATCCCGGGGCTCCGATTGGCTCCCCACTACGCGGGCACTGCGCGGCCCCATTGCGCGGAGACCCTACGAGGCTCCGGAGAGTCACCCGGACCATCAGTTCTCATCGTGCGCCTGACAGGAGTAGACCTAAACCCGCAGTGCTCCAGCTAGACTCTACCGAGTCTCCTGATAGACTTCCAACACAAGTCGAGATAGTGAACACTAGTGCTCGTGCTTCGTGGAGCATCACGGTGCACCAGCTACACGGACCTCCAGATTCCTGCAAGGAACTTAGCGAACACTGCAACCACTCGCCACATCAAACGTGAGTGCAATTAACTGTCAGACCGCGATAGAACTCCGTGTCCAACCGACACGTTAATTATACTTGTTCTATTCTTCCGAGATTCGTTTAATTATATATTATCAGTGCGTATACTATTCGAATGTTTTAACAATATAGCCGCGATTAGACTCAGTGATTGACTGCCACGTTAAACATTACGTTCATCTATTGTTTCGAGATTCAACCAATAACTATTATATTTCGCGAGTGTACTCCAACTATTTATCCAATATACTTATTTAGTTTAAACCAGACGTTATACTATTCATTCCTAATGACCGCATTACATCCATCACCCGTCACCAATGTGAACCCAATCGTATCTGAACAGTTCGTGATGTACCTACCGTATTCTCAAAGAGTATTGAATCGGATTACAAATTTGCCCATCGTATCGCGCTGTCGCATAGCGTTGAGTTGGGCATACGCGCTGCAAGCTAGCGTAAGGAGCTGCGCTTCGGATCAGCGCCTCATCGATTTCAATCGCAATCATGAACGCGAACCATCAACCAGCCAATAGTCATTCGACCCCTCGTCGGAGTCACCGTTCTGGCAGGCGAGTCCGCGATCGCCGCCTACGATACGAACAAATCCGGTGAGATGAAGAGGAATTCTTCTTTTGGCTTATGGGAGTGCGCCTACGAGCCGACTACGCACCCCAGCCCTGTCAACCCCACTACTGATTAATAATTCCATTTTACCCCATTATCGCACTTTCGTACATTTACATACATATTGAGTACCCTCGGTAACGAATCTCGAAGCAACGGAACAATAAGGAATAATATTCCCACCAGTCCTACTGTTCTACCCAAGTAAGTAGCATCTTCCAAACAAGGTGCCTGCTTTATTTCTACTACCTACCTGTAAGATTTCCTCTCCCTTGCGGATCCGGATCATAGCGCGGCCAAGCAGAGTAGTCCTCTCCGTGTAAGTCATGCCCTCTCGACTCTCTACAACAGTGCCTCATCCCAGGGTAAAGTTCAGTGCAAGCGACTGACCCGAAAAAGAGGCAAATAATAATTGAAAATAAGCGCGTCTGGGAATTAGATCGACTAATAGGTTGCGGAAGACCACGACCTTCGGCCGACGCCTCCCTGAGACGTAACAGGCTTAAATTTTCTGGTGGCAGCGGTGGGATTGTAACTGTTGCAAAGAGAGACAAAAAGAGGAGATATCGAGACCGGAGTACGGTACAAAAAGTATGCCGAATACCAGATCCACCACCCACACTGAAAGAAATCTTGTCGAACGTAATCGTCGCGTCGGATACATTCGAGCGAATGAATACCCGCCGCGTAGCATATAGGCTGTAGATATAGGCCCAGCGAATATCGACCGCGCATCAATGCACATGAAGCGAGATTTTGCCGCTTCCCGGGGCACCATATTTCCGAATGTAGGAAACTCGCGTAACGCAAAGCCCAGGAAACCGGTCAACAGCGTACGGAAAACGCACCCAGAACTCCGGCACACTTCGACGCCGCCGGACTGCAACACAGCAAGGGACGATGGGCGACGGCCAGCCGGGCCCGAGGGCTACCAGATTCCCGCCGTCTGCCTCAACAAACACAGCATAGTCCCCACAGTTTTGCTCTCCTCACCACAACTACCCGGACGCGTTCGTCTCATGCTTGATTCAGGGACCGAGGTCAACCTGATCAAAGAGCGAGTCGTAAGTCCCAACGCGCAAATGCAAAGAGGAGCGAAACTAACGCTACAAGGGATATCCCCAGTTCCGATTATTACCCGAGGGCTTATAATCGTCGACCTGGTCGGATGTCGAATTCCAATGCACGCAATTGAAAATAACGTGCCCATCAGCCAAGATGGAAATATTAGACTCGCAATTTTTCGCCGAGAAAACAGCGGTAGTCGACTACAAAACTCACCGAATTCTGGTACAAGGCAAATACGTACCTTTCCACGAGCCTACTGCGCAGTAAACTCTTGCTCGTTAAATAATAATTCCCATGCCCATAAATCTTGCTAATCCGGAAGCAATGATAGGGAATCTTACACTGTATTCACAGTATCTGCTGAATCCACCCAGACGAGGGACGTATCTGGAAAAAGCACTGGTTCCTATTTTCAAAGGGAAGAGCGTACCTTCCTCATCACATCGAGCTAATCGTTCGATCTGCCAGTGTCCACTCTTAACCTTCACGAAGTCCGTTCCCAGAGCAAATTCGTACTAGCCGTGCTACTGTATCCTCCCCAGGGCAGGAACACGCCATGAACGATTTTTCCATGTAACAGAAAAATCAAATAAGGAAAATGCCTTATTAAACCCACTATCTCAAGGTGACACGCGCCTTGGAGATGAATGGTTCCGTGTCATTGAACCGCTAATAGTTTCTTTGGTTGCTCTGATCCACTCCTCGCTGAGGAGCAAAACTCAGATAGCCACCGCCCGTTCGGGCATTCTCCACTTCAATGATATTGAAGTTCCCTGAGTAATTCTCTTGCATTCCAACTCCGAATCCATAGAGAATAAAAGAAGGGGAATATCGTCGAAAGTGCTGCAGAGCAATCGGAGGGCCCCCGTTTCTCTGTAGCGCAGCGACAATACATTTACTACATTCTCGAAAAATCAATTCTGCTAATTCCAAGCCTTCATGCCTCTATCTAATCTCTTCATTCCTAATAGAAACACTATGCAGTGACTGCAATTTAATTCCAAATAAAATTCCAACCCTCACGCCAAGTCTGCGGAAACGCAGCAGAATCTTCTGGAATTTTACGCAGAGACGGTTAATAACCTACCAATTCCATTCTAATTATTGCAGTAAACCCAAGTACCTATCAAAAACTGCAAGTAACAACATTGCCTACCTTAGAATCAAATACTAACTTACCTGTTGAAGCCCCGACTTCACTTATAATCTGCAACGATATGATTCTCGGTTTAAAGAGAAATAAACCAATGAAATACGTGAAACCACAAATTAACGGTACAATAAGCTACTATCAAAAATATAAATGAAAAACGCGTACTTATGTACTAGACCTTCTCCGCCTTGATCACTGAGATATAGATGTAAGATGATGGCGTAGAACGTCCCGTACGAAAATTAAGTTAAATGTTTTCTACTTGCGACGAATAACACTCGCATACAAAAACAAATCTTAGCCAATGCTATTACAAGTACTAGACCTTTGACGATTCAATCAGAAAGATTTTGTTGTAAGAGGAAGCGTCAAACGTCCCGTACGTGAAATATATAAGTATATAACTGCAATGTCAGGAGTGCTACAGTGCACTATTATCATAATTAGTTGTAAGAGCGAGACGGCTGTCCGTGCCACGCGAATAAACCACTAGCCCGAGCAATTCCGAAAGCTAGCTTATTATTAGCACCGATAGCTTAAGATCATTATTATAAACAATTAACCTGGTATAAGCCTACCATTATTATAAGTACTAACCCTAATCATTCACGCATCATAACGGATTACCCAGCCACTCTACTCGGGCAGCACATGCAGAAGTACAACTGCGTCCGCACGATGGGATACCTCATGGAAGAAGGCCATCAACTGTGCGCCGAGTGTTGCGAAGATTTGGTACGCTCAAGACACACGCCGAGTGTCATTACCACAGTCACACGTGTGATAGCTGTACAGCAGAGACCTGCACATTCTGCTTCGATCACTTCGACACCAAGTACCAGCTCACAGAAGAATGTCCAGAATGCCTAAGCATATTCTTGGAGAACCTAGCCGGCGCACCAATCAATACACCGCCTGTGGTCTAAGCCACTCGCACAATCACGCCGTCCACAATGGAAAGGGTAAATTTCTCATGGACGTCGATTACACCACCTGTCTTCAAATGCACCGAGACGGCCACTGCATCGACATGGAAGATGGACACACATTTTGGGACCAAATTCCCACGTCTTCCTGTAAATTCAACCACTACGACGTGCTGCATGAAGGAGTCGCCACCAAGGTGGAAGAACTCGAAGCACAACCGCAATACCCAACGTTGTATACGTTGGTAGATAATGACGTCACGTTCGCGCTAGCGAAGACGAAGGAAACGCGCCTATGTGGATACGCAATAATGCGTACCGAGCATCCCAAACTATTCATAGTTGAGACAACAAGAGGAAAAACTTTCACGGCGAAGAAGCTAGTCGCTGTGGATAACCTGGACAATTTTACTTACGTGAATTCCAAGTTTGTGTATGTGGAGAGGCATAGCCGATCCCAGACGACCTCGCTGTACAACGACGTCCTCGAGCAGCGCTGCGCTCTGAAAAAAAAAACAAAACAATTGTTGAAGAATTCATTAGCACTCGCCAATGTTGCACCCGACGAGTTTGCCTACTCATTGTCCAAGGGACCAGGGCAAGTCGCCGTAACCGCAGAAGTAGTGCACATCTTAAAATGTATCCCGGTAGAAGTACGAGTCAGGAAGACCGATGCCTGCTACTCGGACCTACCAGTGGAATTCCGCAACGTGTCGTATGTTTGACACCAAAATCAAGGATCATCACGCAGCATGGAAGCGAGCGTGACTGCAGCCATTTCTTACCAGTGATGTACCAGATCGAAGATTCCTGGATACAGTTTTCACCACGACCAACCGAAGGCGTAAAGCCACAACAGCTGCAACCCATGACAAAGCTGTCATGGAAATATTTAACGCCAGCATCACTTGCTATGAGCGGAATATACCCGCAGACAGATATTGACAAACTGCGAGACCATCTTATGTTCCCTGCTGAAAAGAGGATTCAGCGGACGAAGTCTGACAAAACCGTCCATTTCACTCAGATCCTTCCTCGACGAACAAACTGTCGTGGGAATAGCCCAATCCGCAGCCAAAAGGATGTGGGAACACTTCATAACCTTCGGATCCGTGAGCGCAGGCATTATCGCCATATACGCTATATTCCGAATTATCATGATGATCGTGAGTACGATCATACATGGACTCGCTCTCCATAATGCCTATGGATGCAGCATCTACCTTCTTGGAGCCGCATGGTCTTCTATTACCCACTATCTCATCCGAAGGAAGGAAGCGCATACACTCACACCTAACTCAGGAAGAATCGAGGTTATCCCCGACGAAGATGGAACCTATGCAGAAGCAAGACCACCCGCGGAATCAACCAGAGCCATGCAGGAACTACAGCAAAGACTTTCCGCCATCGACACTCAGCGAACGAACATCTAAATAATATGTTCGTTCTGGGTAAAGGGGGAGGTGTGACGTCTCACGCCTGTCCGCCCTATTTAGCTATATATTTTTCCGCCGAAGGCACATAACACTACGTTATCTCACCTTATTTTCATCTATTATAATGTAGTCTTTTAATAACTGCCCCAATAAACCACGAACATTAATATGCAATAACGCAGTAATGGCAATAATGATCGTGGATAATCGGAGGCATACTCATTGTAAGCTATAGGAATACATACAACTTCGAAACACCGCGTAGACGAGTTCGCGCCAAGCATTTAGCATACTCAGCGATTCCCACGTGCTCAAGCACACGTGCGCTCGCTATAGAGTTACGTTTGGGTTTCTCACGAGAAGACGACCGAGAAGTGTCCAGTAGACATAGCCCACATTCCACTCTCACGGCAAAATGACTAAAAGTCACGTACGAAGTGTTAGATAACGCGCGAGGCTCCAGCTCGTCTACAAGCGATAAGGCACGCGCGGTCCAGCGTGGAATCGCCTACGCTGCATCGCACGTGGAGCGCGCCGAGCGTGGGATTGCCGACGTCAGCATTTTCGAAGTCCGCGCGGACTCGGTCGCCGACGCGATCCCGGGGCTCCGATTGGCTCCCCACTACGCGGCAACTGCGCGGCCCCATTGCGCGGAGACCCTACGAGGCTCTGAAGAGTCACTCGGACCATCAGTTCTCATCGTGCGCCTGACAGCAGTAGACCTAAACCCGCAGTGCTCCAGCTATACTCTATAGAGTTCAGAATAGTCTTCTAACACAAGTCGTGAGTAGTGAACACTAGTGCTCGTGCTTCGTGGAGCATCACGGTACACCAGCTACACGGACCTCCCAATTCCTGCAAGGAACTTAGCGAACACTGCAACCACTTGCCACATTAAACGTGAGTCCAATTAACTGTCAGAGCCGCGATAGAACTCCGTGTCCAACCGACACGTTAATTATACTTATTCTATTGTTCCGAGATTCGTTTAATTATATATTATCAGTGCGTATACTATTCGAATGTATTAACAATATAGCCGCCATTAGACTCAGTGATTGACTGCCATGTTAAACATTAAGTTCATCTGTTGTTTCGAGATTCAACCAGTAACTATTATATTTCGCGAGTGTACTACAACTATTTATCCAATATACTTATTTAGTTTAAACCACATGCTATACTATTCATTCCTAATGACCGCATTACATCCGTCACCTGTCACCACTGTGAACCCAATCGTATCTGAACAGTTCGTGACGTTCCTACCGTATTCTCAAAGAGTATTGAATCGGATTACAGATTTGCCCATAGTATCGCGCTGTCGCATAGCGTTGAGGAGGGCATACGCGCTGCAAGCTAGCGTAAGGAGCTGCGCTTCGGAACAGCGCCTCATCGATTTCAATCGCAATCGTGAACGCGAACCAGCAACCAGCCAATAGTCATTCGACCCCTCGTCGGAGTCACCGTTCTGGCAGGCGAGCCCGCAATCGCCGCCTACGATACGAACAAATCCGGTGAGATGAAGAGGAATTCTTCTTTTGGCTTATGGGAGTGCGCCTACGAGCCGACTACGCACCCCAGCCCTGTCAACCCCACTACTGATTAATAATTCCATTTTACCCCATTATCGCACTTTCGTACATTTACATACATATTAAGTACCCTTGATAACGAATCTCGAAGCAACGGAACACTAAGGGATAATATTCCCACCAGTCCTACTGTTCTACCCAAGTAAGTAGCATCTTCCAAACAAGGTGCCTGCTTTATTTCTACTACCTACCTGTAAGATTTCCTCTCCCGTGCGGATCCGGATCATAGCGCGGCCAAGCAGAGTAGTCCTCTCCGTGTAAGTCATGCCCTCTCGACTCTCTACAACAGTGCCTCATCCCAGGGTAAAGTTCAGTGCAAGCGACTGACCCGAAAAAGAGGCAAATAATAATTGAAAATAAGCGCGTCTGGGAATTAGATCGACTAATAGGTTGCGGAAGACCACGACCTTCGGCCGACGCCTCCCTGAGACGTAACACTTTCATCAAAGCAGCAGTCCCGATCACAGATAAAGGTACGGCCAATAAATGGCATGATCTTGCAAGCAGCTACTGTTATTCGCATTTGTTACGTCTGTTGCTCGGATCCCGGATGCGTCGACGGGACACAACAGCGTAGGAAGGGGATCTTGCCTCGCCGTCCAAGTGTATCGCACCGAGGTGCCACTGCATGGACGCAATGGAGGCTGTCGGGGAGGCTTGGTAGCCGAAGGGGGCGAAGTGGTATGAAAAGAGGAGGGGAGCGTTTCGTCTTGGAGTCGACCACAGACTCATCAGTAGGGCTGCGTGGCCGGCCCCTGCCCTAGACGCTGGGGGATACTAGAGGATGTTTGGAACTTGTATATATTCGATCGCAGGCTGTAGCAAGCACTTGCGAGAAAGTAGTAGATCAGTGAGACAGTGAGACCTCTAGTGGCGGCGCTCTGAACTATCCGCCTGCCAGCGTGGGCGCGTGACTGGGACGTCACACCTCCCCCTTTACCGAAAATGCCGCCCTCGGCATCGAACGCTAACTCGGTCAAAGCGCTCAATGGAGGCCATTTACACGAGCCCTCCCCGACGATATCCCACCGCTGCCACCAAATTGTTACGTCTGTTGCTCGGATCCCGGATGCGTCGACGGGACACAACAGCGTAGGAAGGGGATCTTGCCTCGCCGTCCAAGTGTATCGCACCGAGGTGCCACTGCATGGACGCAATGGAGGCTGTCGGCGAGGCTTGGTAGCCGAAGGGGGCGAAGGGGTATGAAAAGAGGAGGGGAGCGTTTCGTCTTGGAGTCGACCACAGACTCATCAGTAGGGCTGCGTGGCCGGCCCCTGCCCTAGACGCTGGGGGATACTAGAGGATGTTTGGAACTTGTATATATTCGATCGCAGGCTGTAGCAAGCACTTGCGAGAAAGTAGTAGATCAGTGAGACAGTGAGACCTCTAGTGGCGGCGCTCTGAACTATCCGCCTGCCAGCGTGGGCGCGTGACTGGGACGTCACACATTCAACTTGATGCTCTGTACTTTTTACGTGATTTTACAGTGAGAGCACTCACTTTCATCAAAGCAGCAGTCCTGATCACGGATAAAGGTATGGCCAATAAATGGCATGACCTTGCAAGCAGGTCAACTTGACCTGCATTCAACTTGATGCACTGTACTTTTTACGTTATTTTACAGTGAGAACACTCACTTTCAGCAAAGCAGCAGTCCCGATCACAGATAAAGGTATGGCGAATAAGTGGCATGATCTTGCAAGCACCTGCTGTTATTCGCATTAAACTTGATGCTCTGTCCTTTTTACCTTATTTTACAGTGAGAGCACTCACTTTCATCAAAGCAGCAGTCCCGATCACAGTTAAAGGTATGGCGAATAAGTGGCATGATCTTGCAAGCAGCTGCTGTTATTCGCATTCAACTTGATGCTCTGTACTCTTTACCTTATTTTACAGTGAGAGCACTCACTTTCATCAAAGCAGCAGTCCCGATCACAGATAAAGGTACGGCCTATAAATGGCATGATCTTGCAAGCATCTACTGTTATTCGCATTCAACTGGATGCTCTGTACTTTTTACGTTATTTTACAGTGATACCACTCACTTTCATCAAAGCAGCCGTCCCGATCACAGATAAAGGTTGGGCCAATAAATGGCATGATCTTGCAAGCAGCTACTGTTATTCGCATTCAACTTGATGCTCTGTACTTTTTACGTAATTTTACAGTGAGAGCACTCACTTTCATCAAAGCAGCAGTCCCGATCACAGATAAAGGTACGGCAAATAAATGGCATGACCTTGCAAGCAGGTCAACTTGACCCGCATTCAACTTGATGCTCTGTACTTTTTACGTAATTTTACAGTGAGAGCACTCACTTTCATCAAAGCAGCAGTCCCGATCACAGATAAAGGTACGGCCAATAAATGGCATGACCTTGCAAGCAGGTCAACTTGACCCGCATTCAACTTGATGCTCTGTACTTTTTCCGTAATTTTACAGTGAGAGCACTCACTTTCATCAAAGCAACAGTCCCGATCACAGATAAAGGTTGGGCCAATAAATGGCATGACCTTGCAAGCAGGTCAACTTGACCTGCATTCAACTTGGTGCACTGTACTTTTTACGTTATTTTACAGTGAGAACACTCACTTTCAGCAAAGCAGCAGTCCCGATCACAGACAAAGGTATGGCGAATAAGTGGCATGATCTTGCAAGCAGCTACTGTTATTCGCATTCAACTTGATGCTCTGTACTTTCTACTGGACTTTACAGTGAGAGCACTCACTTTCATCAAAGCAGCAGTCCTGATCACGGATAAAGGTATGGCCAATAAATGGCATGACCTTGCAAGCAGGTCAACTTGACCTGCATTCAACTTGATGCACTGTACTTTTTACGTTATTTTACAGTGAGAACACTCACTTTCAGCAAAGCAGCAGTCCCGATCACAGATAAAGGTATGGCGAATAAGTGGCATGATCTTGCAAGCAGCTGCTGTTATTCGCATTAAACTTGATGCTCTGTCCTTTTTACCTTATTTTACAGTGAGAGCACTCACTTTCATCAAAGCAGCAGTCCCGATCACAGATAAAGGTATGGCGAATAAGTGACATGATCTTGCAAGCAGCTGCTGTTATTCGCATTCAACTTGATGCTCTGTACTCTTTACCTTATTTTACAGTGAGAGCACTCACTTTCATCAAAGCAGCAGTCCCGATCACAGATAAAGGTACGGCCTATAAATGGCATGATCTTGCAAGCAGCTACTGTTATTCGCATTCAACTGGATGCTCTGTACTTTTTACGTTATTTTACAGTGATACCACTCACTTTCACGATAAAATAACGGCCATGCAGCTCAAAAACTTACCCAAGAAAATGACAGTGCAAATATACTACATTTTCCAAAAATGCTTCAATCAATGCTACTTCCCTAAAGCCTGGAAAACGGCCAGTATAACACCTATTAAAAAACCTGGCAAAACTGCCTCTGACCCGACAAGTTATAGGCCCATCAGCCTCCTAAGCATCCTTGGAAAACTTCTGGAACGCTGCTTAATGAAGACACTTCTCAAGGAAAAAACTTACCAAGAACTCCTCCCTCCTGAACAATTCGGCTTCAGGCCTGAATACTCAACCACCCATCAACTAAGCAGAATCAAAAACATCATCACCAATGGTACACAAAATCATAAGAAAACTTGCATGGTCAGTCTTGACCTGACCAAAGCCTTCGATTTAGTATGGCACCAAGGACTGTGCCACAAACTACTACTTAACGATGTCAACCCCCCATTAGTCAAACTAATCTCAAGTTATCTCCATAACAGAACCGCTTACACATCGGTAAAAGGAGTAAAATCGTCCTCAACAAACCAGCCAGCAGGTGTACCTCAGGGTTCAGTCCTAGGTCCCTTACTATTCAACATTTACACAAGTGATATCCCAAAATCTAAAGACACACACATAGCAATATACGCTGACGACACGGCCATCCTAGCCACTTCCTGGTCCATGGAACTAGCGACAACCAAAGTACAAGCACATCTAAACCAAATAGAAAAATACCTCCATGACTGGAAACTAGTACTAAACCCCACTAAAACGGAAGCCATTATGTTCCATCGCTCCCGAAATACCCCAAACAAACAGGTTACAATCAGCGGGCAAACCATCCCCTGGTCGAAAAACTTAAAATACCTGGGAATCATACTGGACGCACGTACTTCCTGGAACCAAGCCGTGATAGACAGGCACCGGAAAGCCTTCATAGCATACAAGCTCCTCTTCCCGCTTATCAGCTGGAAAAGTAAACTGAACATTAAACTCAAATTGATGCTTCACAGAACTTGCATCCTACCCGTGGCACTTTATGGCTCAACCATTTGGCACTCAGCCTCCAAAACGTATTTCAATAAACTCCAAATATTACAAAATAAAATTCTCAGAATCATACTAGGGAGAAGGAAGATCACAAAGCCCAGAAATATAGACCTCCATAAAGACACCAATTCACAATTCATAGCACAAATCATCAAAGATCAACGACACAAACTTGAAACATCGAAAGCAGCCGGAGCTGAATACAGCCGACACAACCCCCCCCGCCCCACATCCCGCATCCAATCGAACATCCCACTAATTACTGCAATCAAGACAAGAGTTTTTTGAAAATTTTCTCACTAATTACACACATAAAGCACAACCAAACCACTCAAACCACCAAGAATCAACACAATCAAAGCATCCAGAAATGTGGGTTAACAGGTACCAAACCCAGGGCACCACATAAGAAAACTCAAAGTAAATAACTACAAAAAAAAAAAAAAAAAAAAACTTTCATCAAAGCAGCAGTCCCGATCACAGATAAAGGTACGGCAAATAAATGGCATGATCTTGCAAGCAGCTACTGTTATTCGCATTCAACTGGATGCTCTGTACTTTTTACGTTATTTTACGGTGAGAGCACTCACTTTCATCAAAGCAGCAGTCCCGATCACAGATAGAGGTACGGCCAATAAATGGCATGACCTTGCAAGCAGGTCAACTTGACCTGCATTCAACTTGGTGCACTGTACTTTTTACATTATTTTACAGTGTTACGTGCCGGAGTGCCGCTCGGCCAAAAAAAAAAACTATTTCGTCCGACTCGCGCACTTCGGTCACTTTAAGTTTATATTTTGAGCCAACGCACTTAAGCGCTCTGCTCGGGATCTCGGTCGTCGGTCGATTCACTGAACGGTGGAACGCGCGTATAGAGTGAAAGAAACGTCACCTGATTCATAAATCCAAAACGTCAGTGGTGCCGAACAACTGTCGAATCTTGTCGGCTAGCCTCCTCTGTTTCTCTCTGGCCCAGAGCTGCTGTGTGGTGGGTCTGGAGATATCCACGGTGATTGGAATTAAGCGAGGTGTCACTTTTGCTGGTTCAACTGGAGCGATACTCTTAGGTTGTTGGGCGGAGGGAAAGGAAACTCGTACAGGTAAGGAAGTTAGTACAGTAGGAGTTAGAGGAATGCCTAAAAGGCCGGATTGATCGGCTGTTTGGTAGAATGCTCTTGCGAGCTTTTGAATCTGGAACTTGCGTCCCCCTCGTCGTGCTTTGGGCATGAGTGTGTTTTTGTGCGATGAGTGTAATCGTGCTCGTGCCGGACTTGCCCTCACAGAGTCGATTTTGTGTGTAAAAGTAATCGTGCCGGACTTGCCCTCACAGATTACTTTGTATGTATGTAGCGAGAGTGAAAGACGTGCCTTCACCTATCACCTGGATGCCGTTGCAAGGGTTGAGAGTTGGCAAGAAAGAGATTCTGAGGAGTGGATGATTTTAAAGGAAGAGAATCAGTGAAGAAGAGTGTTTCACTTAATAACTTGTATTGAACTTGCACTTTGATGGATACAGTGTTAACTGGTAGCGTCGATATTGAAACTCGTGGTTGGCGGTTACGCACGGTTTCGAGAGCAGCAGGGCGGACCTAGACTGTCTTATGCTAGCGTGCACAGCAGAGCGGATCTAGACTGTGTAGCAGGATTCGCGAATACAGCAGAGCGGATCTGGACTGTATCGGAGAGACGTTACTCGTTACGACTGTCTTATTAAGACTCTGGGTTAAGACTTAAGACTCAAGACTTAAACTTAAACTTAAGACTGCGGGTTCAGACTGAAGACTGATTTAAGACTGACTACTGGGCTGCGCGGCGCCCTTTATATACCCCTGCTCGGACCTTCGGCGGCGCGCTACGGTCGCAGGAGTGAGTGAGAGGGAGTAGATAGATGAGGGGGTTTCTGGGACTGCGGGATCTCAGGGGGGTGCGGGGGAGGGGGAGGTCAGCTTGTGGACGAGGGAGTATGCGGGGAAGGGGGAGCGGGATATCTGTCCTCGAGGTGTTTGCGTTTTTAGGCGCGAGCAGGCGTTCGCCTGGTTCTTTGCTTAATGATTTACGGTGCCTATGGTTAGGCTTAAGGTAAGTATAAGATCGGTACGAATATACATAAGGTAAGTATAAATGCCATTAATTATTGAGGCAGCCGTCACACAAGCAGCTACTGTTATTCGCATTCAACTGGATGCTCTGTAATTTTTACGCTATTTTACAGTGATAGCACTCACTTTCATCAAAGCAGCAGTCCCGATCACAGATAAAGGTACGGCAAATAAATGGCATGATCTTGCAAGCAGCTACTGTTATTCGCATTCAACTGGATGCTCTGTACTTTTTACGTTATTTTACGGTGAGAGCACTCACTTTCATCAAAGCAGCAGTCCCGATCACAGATAGAGGTACGGCCAATAAATGGCATGACCTTGCAAGCAGGTCAACTTGACCTGCATTCAACTTGGTGCACTGTACTTTTTACGTTATTTTACAGTGAGAACACTCACTTTCAGCAAAGCAGCAGTCCCGATCACAGATAAAGGTACGGCCTATAAATGGCATGATCTTGCAAGCAGCTACTGTTATTCGCATTCAACTGGATGCTCTGTAATTTTTACGCTATTTTACAGTGATAGCACTCACTTTCATCAAAGCAGCAGTCCCGATCACAGATAAAGGTACGGCCTATAAATGGCATGATCTTGCAAGCAGCTACTGTTATTCGCATTCAACTGGATGCTCTGTAATTTTTACGCTATTTTACAGTGATAGCACTCACTTTCATCAAAGCAGCAGTCCCGATCACAGATAAAGGTGCGGCAAATAAATGGCATGATCTTGCAAGCAGCTACTGTTATTCGCATTCAACTTGATGCTCTGTACTTTCTACTGGACTTTACAGTGAGAGCACTCACTTTCATCAAAGCAGCAGTCCTGATCACGGATAAAGGTTGGGCCAATAAATGGCATGATCTTGCAAGCAGCTACTGTTATTCGCATTCAACTTGATGCTCTGTACTTTTTACGTTATTTTACGGTGAGAGCACTCACTTTCATCAAAGCAGCAGTTCCGATCGCAGATAAAGGTACGGCAAATAAATGGCATGACCTTGCAAGCAGGTCAACTTGACCTGCATTCAACTTGGTGCACTGTACTTTTTACGTTATTTTACAGTGAGAACACTCACTTTCAGCAAAGCAGCAGTCCCGATCACAGACAAAGGTATGGCGAATAAGTGGCATGATCTTGCAAGCAGCTACTGTTATTCGCATTCAACTGGATGCTCTGTACTTTTTACCTTATTTGACAGTGAGAGCACTCACTTTCAGCAAAGCAGCAGTCCCGATCACAGATAAAGGTATGGCGAATAAGTGGCATGATCTTGCAAGCAGCTGCTGTTATTCGCATTCAACTTGATGCTCTGTACTTTTTACGTTATTTTACAGTGATACCACTCACTTTCATCAAAGCAGCAGTCCCGATCACAGATAAAGGTACGGCAAATAAATGGCATGATCTTGCAAGCAGCTACTGTTATTCGCATTCAACTGGATGCTCTGTACTTTTTACCTTATTTGACAGTGAGAGCACTCACTTTCATCAAAGCAGCAGTCCCGATCACAGATAAAGGTACGGCCTATAAATGGCATGATCTTGCAAGCAGCTACTGTTATTCGCATTCAACTGGATGCTCTGTAATTTTTACGCTATTTTACAGTGATAGCACTCACTTTCATCAAAGCAGCAGTCCCGATCACAGATAAAGGTACGGCAAATAAATGGCATGATCTTGCAAGCAGCTACTGTTATTCGCATTCAACTGGATGCTCTGTACTTTTTACGTTATTTTACGGTGAGAGCACTCACTTTCATCAAAGCAGCAGTCCCGATCACAGATAGAGGTACGGCCAATAAATGGCATGACCTTGTGTTACGTCCGGAGGTCTTCACGCGGTTACATTTTTTCCTGTTATTCTTTAAACCTCCGCCGGAGTTTCTCTCTCATTTACAACGTTCCGCACGCAACCAAAATCTCATGTCTCAAGTCCGAACCATTATATCCGACTATCTAAAGCGGCTCAAGGCACTTGTGCTTTATGGATTATGTAAGCGTTAAAACTGTCTGGAGGTACGCCTATGAACAGAGTATCCCTGTACATACGCGTATCTGGAGACTCTTACCACCCTGTAAACTTCTTTCCTTTTGTACATATGTCATGGGGTGGTATCGACCTGTAAATAGTATTAACTTTGTTATTAAGTATAGTCATTGCTGAAGCAATCATTCTCCGAAATATACACCGTGCAAAATGATAAAATTATATGTTGAGACCATTGCTCGAGTCAGCAAGGGCCCTCGAAGTCGTATACAACTTCAGCTCAAAATTCCACACACGGCCGCGGTGGATTTAGTATCAATGATACACAGGTTGCCATAGCTATGGACTTGTATTCAGCCAGCGCTCATCTACCCCTCCCTCGTAGCCGTAAGACGCTAAGTCCATCGGTGATCCTTATTGTCGTAGCCCTAAGACGTGAAGAGTCGTCCATCGGTGATCTTCTTCTTTCCCTCGTAGCTGACTTCGTCAGTATTCTTCTAGGTTCCTTGTGTTGGCTGGTGCTGTTTCCTTCTATTGGCGATTGATTTTCCTGTTTCCAACGTCGAGTTCTGGATCCATTCAGGATCTACAGAGTTCTGTGTATAGTGTTACGTCTCAGGGAGGCGTCGGCCGAAGGTCGTGGTCTACCGCAACCTATTAGTCGATCTAATTCCCAGACGTGCTTATTTTCGATTTTTATTTGCCTCTTTTTCGGGTCAGTCGCTTGCACTGAACTTTACCCTGGGATGAGGCACTGCTGTAGAGAGTCGAGAGGGGATAACCTAATGGAGGGGACTACTCGGCTTAGCCGCGCTATGATCCGGTTCCGCACGGGAGAGGAAATCTTACAGGTAAATAGAAGCAGTGAGACTGCAGATAACTATGTCATGGATGTTAATGTAGAACAGCGATTCAACACCGGTAGGTAAGTGTTGAAATGTGGTAAAGTAGAATAGTAGTAGGTAGGTAATGAAATATGGTAAGGTAGAATGATAGTAGGTGGGTAATAAAATGTGGTAAGGTAGAATAATAGTAGGTGGGTAATAAAATGTGGTAAGGTAGAATGATAGTAGGTAGGTAATAAAGATGTGGTAAGATAGAATAATAGTAGGTGGGTAATAAAATGTGGTAAGGTAGAATGATAGTAGGTAGGTAATAAAGATGTGGTAAGATAGAATAATAGTAGGTGGGTAATAAAATGTGGTAAAGGTTTATCAGCTCTATTGCTTCAGAATATGTTTATTTAATCGTCGATAGTGATCGTGATGGGGTAACAGTAGTCAGGGAGCGTGCGGTGCTCCGTGAGGGGTTCGGGGGGTATTTCCGTTATTTCGACTGTTGAATGTGAGGGAGGCGGAGGCATGAATGTAAAAATGTGATGTCCCGAGGCATCGTGCATTTCGGCGTAGGGATGGCAGTGTCCCTCGGGTGGTTCCTCCATGAGGAATATGGGAGCATAAAGTGGTGTTGATTCTGGGAGTTCGTCGTTGGATGTATGAGAAGGTGGAGTGGGTGTTCTTTCAGGAGTAACGAGGGGATTTGTAAGGGCCTCGCGTAATAGGTGCTCCTGATATTTCTGCCTACGCTCGCGCATTTTCTTGCCGCTACGGCGTCCTCGTTTATGCCATCGCCTGTGTGGGCCAGTAGGCTGTCGGTCAGCAGGCATGATCCCGAATGTCCTATTGGAATACATGAGTTGGTAGTGGTCCGTACACTTTGTGCTTATGGCAGAAGTTTCATACCTGTGAGCGCTGGCTGATAGCGCTGGGTAAGCGCTGAGGGCAGCGCTGGAAACGAGCGCTTTTGTAAGCGCTGGCCGGCACAAGAGGGAGGCGCTGGTTTAAGCGCCTAGGTGGATGTTCCACTCCCTAATACGAACCAGGACCTGTACATGTTTAACCAGGGACTCTCAATAAGAACGCGGTGTCAAGGAATAATTATATATTTTAAAGTATTATTACAATAGGAGCCAACGAATTACATTTTAGCCTTAATTCTAAGAGGAGGTGGAGATAATAGAATCGGGGGTTTCAGGTCGAGTGGGAGTTGGGAGATCGCGGAATTGGTCTAGGGTCATATGTAAGTCGGATAGGACTTGCTGGAGGTGTTGTGGAAGTTGATTAGGAGAAGGAGAGTTTTGTACCAAGGGGATTGGTGTAGTGGGTCTTGGCACAGGGGAGTATGCTCGGGGGTCGATCGCCGCGGGCAAGTACGACGGTCCGGGCTGGTCGTCGTTAGTCTCCCACAACCGTAGTCGCTCGGTGCGGAGCCTTCGCTGCTCTTGGGCCCGTTGACCGGAGCGACGGCTTCGCCGGGAGGCCGGTCTTCGACGGCGAGGAGCATTCTCCTTTGGCATTCTGTTCTTTAGCTTTTGCTGGTGCGGCTTGCCGATCGCTTTGTCAAGCGCGGTCCGATGGACACCTTCGCCCAATGAGTGGCGCGGATACCAAAAGCCTGTGAACGAGAAGTAATTGATTGAAATTCCTGTTTCAGGTGCCTGCATGGATGAGTTATAGGAAGCGCGGCCTCCTGGTTCCTTCGCCTAGTAAAGGCGCGAAACATTGGTACCTTCGCTTGATGGTAAGTAGTAAAGGGATAGCGCGATGCCGTGGTTCCTTCGCCTAGTAAAGGCGCGAAACATAGGTACCTTCGCTGGTTAATTAAGGTTGTGGTAATTTGCAGGTCCATGAACAAGACTTGTGAGTTAATAATGGCATGATTTGCCTATTCAAGAACAAGTTAACATCGAATGCTTGCCAGAGAATTGCGGTCCATTGGTAAAGTTAATTAACGTGGGGAGCAGCCACGGAGTCAACACGAGATTCAGAGTGAGTATGCGGACTTACGTTAATTGAATGGTAGTAGCGTTTAGCCGTGCTTGGCACTGTCACTGGTAATAGCTCAGCTGTGCTTGGTACTGACACTGGTTACTGTCACTTGTCACTTGGTTGCTGGTTGTCACTTGCTCTGCTCACTCTGACTGCTCGATGAAGACTGAGGGCTCCTGTCCGAGGTCCCCGTAATTATACTAAGTTCGGGAATGCCACGTTAGCGATCCCACGCTACCGTGGTCCAGCGTTCGCACCTTATCGCTACCTTGCAGTTCTCACGCGTGCCTTATCTCTACTGCTGCAGTTCCCAGGTCGGGTTGCAACCTGAGACCTAGATAACGGAGCTTGGGAACTGTCGCGGTTTCTCACGCGTGCCTTATCTCTAGTAGACGGCCTAGAGCCTTGACCACTTCCTGTACGTGACTTTGAATTGTTTTTAGTGAGAATGGAATGTAGGTCTTGCCTACTGGATACTCTTTGATTATCCTCCTCTGGGAATCTTACGAATGATTATCTTACGGTCGCACGTGTGCTTGGCGCGAGCTCGTCTACGCGGTGTCCCGAAGTTATAGGTATTCTTATGGTTACAGTAATATTCCTCCAACGACTCACGATCATTATCGTCAATAGCTGATCGTTCCCAATAAATGCTCGTGGTTCGTTGTAGTTGTATTAAAGGCTACGACTTAACCTATATCGCGATTATGACGCGGTGTGTCCCAAACCATATGGTTTTATAAGACAGTGTCAATAGAGAAAGTTAAAAGGCAAATGTTAAGAGACAAACGTCAAGAGTGTCTTGACACGTTATTTGGGCGTCCATGCCATGTATCGGGGGTTTACCCTTCTGTATTGACATTGGTCGCGGTTGGACAGGGTTAAGTCTGGGTTGGCTTAGGGTTGGAGAGGGTTAAGCCTGGGTTGGCTCTGGGTTGGATAAAAGGCAGGTCCGAGCGTTTTGCCAATGGCCCGGTGGCCGAACCAGGGTTGGTCGGGGTTGGATCAGGGTTGGCCGGGGTTGGATACTTGTTAGGTTAGACCGTTTTTGTTCGGCGCGAATGTTTGGGACTGAGTGCCTTAAATTATAATAGATTAAAATTAAGGTGAGATAACATAGTATTACGTGCCTGTGGCGTGTTGTGGGGTTGGAAAAAAAATGTATGGCTAAATTGGGCGGACAGGCGTGAGACGTCACAATAGTAATGAGTGGGCCCACTGTGGATATCACTTTCGTTCATCAGCGAATGTAGTTGTTTAATTTTATCGTTGCCCCGCGACCACCGATACGGTCAGCATCGGTCTCCCGTAAGTCCAGTATCGTGTCCCAGTCCCCTGAAAATGTAAAATTTGGATTTTGTTTGTCTACCCCGAGTCGGAATCGAACTCGGGCCAAATACGTGCTGGTCAGGTTCAGAAACCACTGCTCCATGGACCGGCGTACAAAATAATTTTCAAAACTTATATATAAGGTACAACCTTATACCATTATATACTATTATTACGTTAATTAATGAT
Organism: Ectemnius cavifrons; assembly: GCA_964023945.1. Taxonomy (NCBI): domain Eukaryota; kingdom Metazoa; phylum Arthropoda; class Insecta; order Hymenoptera; family Crabronidae; genus Ectemnius; species Ectemnius cavifrons. Next base: position 5,112,136 of record OZ030377.1, read on the forward strand.
TATTATACAATAATTTACCATTCTACACTATATTGATAACCTTAAATACATTTACAAGGGACCTGGACTCACTTATACATAGTCTAAATATATACACATGCGCTGTAAATATTAATTGCTACAGTTATCATTTAAGGAAATATTATTAACATTATTAACATTAAGTACACGTTATATTAATATGTAAAACACATTATATATATACGCGAACTCAAGGTCGATTAGGGATAGTTAACATTCTTGCCGATAGGTGACTACCCATCTTCTCGTCGTTACAAACCCCTCGAAACCTACCTTAAGGCGAACAGCTCGCACCATAGTCAGTCAAAAAATGGTATTCAATACTATACATCGTCTTGTCAAGTGTTATACTACAGTAAGTGCTATTGATTGTGAGTTAAGTATTTGAGTGTGGTTCAACTGCTGCCAAATAAAAGGTTGTAAGTATTACATCGTTGTAACATTTTTCTCGTGGTTCGGGTACTAACCGTGGAGCGATCCAGATAAGGAGCTCTTGGACCAGCACAGTGCCTCGAACTTACGATCCGTTTCAAATTTGTATCCTGCAAGGTCCTCTATCGTATCCTCTTTTCCCTCGAGCGCTTTCGGTAGTAGAAATACTCATGCCACGAAAAGGGCACCGCTCCGGACAAAGGCTCCGGGCCAAGCGCCTCCTAGCGTCTATGTACCAGAAGGGTATTTTTGACCCAGCTTGCTTGGATCGCCCTGTGGAAAAACCTCGCGTCCGGAACACATTGGTGATCCAGCACGCAGATTGTCACCTATCGACCATCAAATTTACCGAGGTCAAGCAGTTGGGTCTTACGCATATTATTAAGGCTTTGGAAGAGGCCAGTAACAGAGGGCCGGACCCAGGATCTTCTCGCCAAACTGCATCCAGTGGGGCTACTGCCGATTCGTCGGTCAATGAGGATTTTACCTGTCCTCTCACTGTGGATAATCCCATGTCAGTGTCTTCCTCTGCCGATTCCTTTCCAGACCCATCTCTCGCACGACGAATGCAGAAACGTCACGGTCGCGACTTGAGGAAACGCGTGTTGCTGCGCAATCACGAGCGATCCTGTAAATCGCAAGAATATAATAGGAATCCTTACATTCCAGCAATAACGTTAGATCCCGAATTGCAAGAATCCGATGAGAATAATAACTCTCCGATTCAAATAATCACCTTAGACTAAGCGACACACGTAACGCCTTATTATTTCTCCATTTCCTACTTTCATAATGAAGCAAACTAAGCTCAATTATTTATTTTTAATATATTTAGATTAAGAATTCAAATCACAAGTACACGTTACTTTTCCTTCTTCTCTTATCTTCCTACACGAAATAAAATAATGAATTAGTTAATTTGAGGCAATTTGCTCAACTCTTTCCTTTTCCCATGTATTTTCCCGTTTTCCTTTCTACGCGGATGAACCGAAAATGAATTGTTTTCTTTACGGCGATTTCTGAAGGCCTTTCCTTTTCTTTTCCTGGTTCTATCGATACTTTTGGCAATTGCGTACCCGAGGGGTCTTTTCGTCTCCCCTTTTCACCGGCTTGGGTCGCAACACTTGCAAGCAGGTCAACTTGACCTGCATTCAACTTGGTGCACTGTACTTTTTACGTTATTTTACAGTGAGAACACTCACTTTCAGCAAAGCAGCAGTCCCGATCACAGACAAAGGTATGGCGAATAAGTGGCATGATCTTGCAAGCAGCTACTGTTATTCGCATTCAACTTGATGCTCTGTACTTTTTACGTTATTTTACAGTGAGAACACTCACTTTCAGCAAAGCAGCAGTCCCGATCACAGATAAAGGTATGGCGAATAAGTGGCATGATCTTGCAAGCAGCTGCTGTTATTCGCATTCAACTTGATGCTCTGTACTTTCTACTGGACTTTACAGTGAGAGCACTCACTTTCATCAAAGCAGCAGTCCTGATCACGGATAAAGGTATGGCCAATAAATGGCATGACCTTGCAAGCAGGTCAACTTGACCTGCATTCAACTTGATGCACTGTACTTTTTACGTTATTTTACAGTGAGAACACTCACTTTCAGCAAAGCAGCAGTCCCGATCACAGATAAAGGTATGGCGAATAAGTGGCATGATCTTGCAAGCAGCTGCTGTTATTCGCATTCAACTTGAGGCTCTGTCCTTTTTACCTTATTTTACAGTGAGAGCACTCACTTTCATCAAAGCAGCAGTCCCGATCACAGATAAAGGTATGGCGAATAAGTGGCATGATCTTGCAAGCAGCTGCTGTTATTCGCATTCAACTTGATGCTCTGTACTCTTTACCTTATTTTACAGTGAGAGCACTCACTTTCATCAAAGCAGCAGTCCCGATCACAGATAAAGGTACGGCCTATAAATGGCATGATCTTGCAAGCAGCTACTGTTATTCGCATTCAACTGGATGCTCTGTACTTTTTACGTTATTTTACAGTGATACCACTCACTTTCATCAAAGCAGCCGTCCCGATCACAGATAAAGGTTGGGCCAATAAATGGCATGATCTTGCAAGCAGCTACTGTTATTCGCATTCAACTTGATGCTCTGTACTTTTTACGTTATTTTACGGTGAGAGCACTCACTTTCATCAAAGCAGCAGTTCCGATCGCAGATAAAGGTACGGCAAATAAATGGCATGACCTTGCAAGCAGGTCAACTTGACCCGCATTCAACTTGATGCTCTGTACTTTTTACGTAATTTTACAGTGAGAGCACTCACTTTCAGCAAAGCAGCAGTCCCGATCACAGACAAAGGTACGGCGAATAAGTGGCATGATCTTGCAAGCAGCTACTGTTATTCGCATTCAACTGGATGCTCTGTACTTTTTACCTTATTTGACAGTGAGAGCACTCACTTTCAGCAAAGCAGCAGTCCCGATCACAGATGAAGGTATGGCCAATAAATGGCATGACCTTGCAAGCAGGTCAACTTGACCCGCATTCAACTTGGTGCACTGTACTTTTTACGTTATTTTACAGTGAGAACACTCACTTTCAGCAAAGCAGCAGTCCCGATCACAGACAAAGGTATGGCGAATAAGTGGCATGATCTTGCAAGCAGCTACTGTTATTCGCATTCAACTGGATGCTCTGTACTTTTTACCTTATTTGACAGTGAGAGCACTCACTTTCAGCAAAGCAGCAGTCCCGATCACAGATAAAGGTATGGCGAATAAGTGGCATGATCTTGCAAGCAGCTGCTGTTATTCGCATTCAACTTGATGCTCTGTACTTTTTACGTTATTTTACAGTGATACCACTCACTTTCATCAAAGCAGCAGTCCCGATCACAGATAAAGGTACAGCAAATAAATGGTATGATCTTACAAGCAGCTACTGTTATTCGCATTCAACTGGATGCTCTGTACTTTTTACCTTATTTGACAGTGAGAGCACTCACTTTCATCAAAGCAGCAGTCCCGATCACAGATAAAGGTACGGCCTATAAATGGCATGATCTTGCAAGCAGCTACTGTTATTCGCATTCAACTGGATGCTCTGTAATTTTTACGCTATTTTACAGTGATAGCACTCACTTTCATCAAGGCAGCAGTCCCGATCACAGATAAAGGTACGGCAAATAAATGGCATGATCTTGCAAGCAGCTACTGTTATTCGCATTCAACTGGATGCTCTGTACTTTTTACGTTATTTTACGGTGAGAGCACTCACTTTCATCAAAGCAGCAGTCCCGATCACAGATAGAGGTACGGCCAATAAATGGCATGACCTTGCAAGCAGGTCAACTTGACCTGCATTCAACTTGGTGCACTGTACTTTTTACGTTATTTTACAGTGATACCACTCACTTTCATCAAAGCAGCAGTCCCGATCACAGATAAAGGTACGGCAAATAAATGGCATGATCTTGCAAGTAGCTACTGTTATTCGCATTCAACTGGATGCTCTGTACTTTTTACCTTATTTGACAGTGAGAGCACTCACTTTCATCAAAGCAGCAGTCCCGATCACAGATAAAGGTACGGCCTATAAATGGCATGATCTTGCAAGCAGCTACTGTTATTCGCATTCAACTGGATGCTCTGTAATTTTTACGCTATTTTACAGTGATAGCACTCACTTTCATCAAAGCAGCAGTCCCGATCACAGATAAAGGTACGGCAAATAAATGGCATGATCTTGCAATCAGCTACTGTTATTCGCATTCAACTGGATGCTCTGTACTTTTTACGTTATTTTACGGTGAGAGCACTCACTTTCATCAAAGCAGCAGTCCCGATCACAGATAGAGGTACGGCCAATAAATGGCATGACCTTGCAAACAGGTCAACTTGACCTGCATTCAACTTGGTGCACTGTACTTTTTACGTTATTTTACAGTGAGAACACTCACTTTCAGCAAAGCAGCAGTCCCGATCACAGATAAAGGTACGGCCTATAAATGGCATGATCTTGCAAGCAGCTACTGTTATTCGCATTCAACTGGATGCTCTGTAATTTTTACGCTATTTTACAGTGATAGCACTCACTTTCATCAAAGCAGCAGTCCCGATCACAGATAAAGGTACGGCCTATAAATGGCATGATCTTGCAAGCAGCTACTGTTATTCGCATTCAACTGGATGCTCTGTAATTTTTACGCTATTTTACAGTGATAGCACTCACTTTCATCAAAGCAGCAGTCCCGATCACAGATAAAGGTACGGCAAATAAATGGCATGATCTTGCAAGCAGCTACTGTTATTCGCATTCAACTTGATGCTCTGTACTTTCTACTGGACTTTACAGTGAGAGCACTCACTTTCATCAAAGCAGCAGTCCTGATCACGGATAAAGGTATGGCCAATAAATGGCATGACCTTGCAAGCAGGTCAACTTGACCTGCATTCAACTTGATGCACTGTACTTTTTACGTTATTTTACAGTGAGAACACTCACTTTCAGCAAAGCAGCAGTCCCGATCACAGATAAAGGTATGGCGAATAAGTGGCATGATCTTGCAAGCAGCTGCTGTTATTCGCATTCAACTTGATGCTCTGTCCTTTTTACCTTATTTTACAGTGAGAGCACTCACTTTCATCAAAGCAGCAGTCCCGATCACAGATAAAGGTATGGCGAATAAGTGGCATGATCTTGCAAGCAGCTGCTGTTATTCGCATTCAACTTGATGCTCTGTACTCTTTACCTTATTTTACAGTGAGAGCACTCACTTTCATCAAAGCAGCAGTCCCGATCACAGATAAAGGTACGGCCTATAAATGGCATGATCTTGCAAGCAGCTACTGTTATTCGCATTCAACTGGATGCTCTGTACTTTTTACGTTATTTTACAGTGATACCACTCACTTTCATCAAAGCAGCCGTCCCGATCACAGATAAAGGTTGGGCCAATAAATGGCATGATCTTGCAAGCAGCTACTGTTATTCGCATTCAACTGGATGCTCTGTACTTTTTACGTTATTTTACAGTGATACCACTCACTTTCATCAAAGCAGCCGTCCCGATCACAGATAAAGGTTGGGCCAATAAATGGCATGATCTTGCAAGCAGCTACTGTTATTCGCATTCAACTTGATGCTCTGTACTTTTTACGTTATTTTACGGTGAGAGCACTCACTTTCATCAAAGCAGCAGTTCCGATCGCAGATAAAGGTACGGCAAATAAATGGCATGACCTTGCAAGCAGGTCAACTTGACCCGCATTCAACTTGATGCTCTGTACTTTTTACGTAATTTTACAGTGAGAGCACTCACTTTCATCAAAGCAGCAGTCCCGATCACAGATAAAGGTACGGCCAATAAATGGCATGACCTTGCAAGCAGGTCAACTTGACCCGCATTCAACTTGATGCTCTGTACTTTTTCCGTAATTTTACAGTGAGAGCACTCACTTTCATCAAAGCAGCAGTCCCGATCACAGATAAAGGTTGGGCCAATAAATGGCATGATCTTGCAAGCAGCTACTGTTATTCGCATTCAACTTGATGCTCTGTAATTTTTACGTTATTTTACAGTGATAGCACTCACTTTCATCAAAGCAGCAGTCCCGATCACAGATAAAGGTACGGCAAATAAATGGCATGATCTTGCAAGCAGCTACTGTTATTCGCATTCAACTGGATGCTCTGTACTTTTTACGTTATTTTACAGTGAGAGCACTCACTTTCATCAAAGAAGCAGTCCCGATCACAGATAAAGGTACGGCCTATAAATGGCATGATCTTGCAAGCAGCTACTATTATTCGCATTCAACTGGATACTCTGTACTTTTTACGTTATTTTACAGTGAGAGCACTCACTTTCATCGAAGCAGCAGTCCCGATCACAGATAAAGGTACGGCCAATAAATGGCATGATCTTGCAAGCAGCTACTGTTATTCGCATTCAACTGGATGCTCTGTACTTTTTACGTTATTTTACAGTGATAGCACTCACTTTCATCAAAGCAGCAGTCCCGATCACAGATAAAGGTTGGGCCAATAAATGGCATGATCTTGCAAGCAGGTCAACTTGACCCGCATTCAACTTGATGCTCTGTACTTTTTACGTAATTTTACAGTGAGAGCACTCACTTTCATCAAAGCAGCAGTCCCGATCACAGATAAAGGTACGGCCAATAAATGGCATGACCTTGCAAGCAGGTCAGCTTGACCTGCATTCAACTTGGTGCACTGTACTTTTTACGTTATTTTACAGTGATAGCACTCACTTTCATCAAAGCAGCAGTCCCGATCACAGATAAAGGTTGGGCCAATAAATGGCATGATCTTGCAAGCAGCTACTGTTATTCGCATTCAACTGGATGCTCTGTACTTTTTACGTTATTTTACAGTGAGAGCACTCACTTTCATCAAAGCAGCAGCCCGGATCACAGATAAAGGTACGGCAAATAAATGGCATGACCTTGCAAGCAGGTCAACTTGACCCGCATTCAACTTGATGCTGTGACGGCTGCCTCAATACTTAACTCATGTATATTCGTATCTATCTTATACTTACCTTAAGCCTAACCATAGGCACCGTAACTCATTAAGCAAAGAACCAGGCGAATGCCTGCTCGCGCCTAAAAGCGCAAACACCTAGAGGACAGATATCCCCCTTCCCCGCGCACCCCCTCGTCGACAAGCTGACCTCCCCCTCCCCCGCACCCCCCCTGAGATCCCACAGTCCCAGAAACCCCCTCATCTATCTACTCCCTCTCACTCACTCCTGCGACCGTAGCGCGCCGCCGAAGGTCCGAGCAGGGGTATATAAAGGGCGCCGCGCAGCCCAGTAGTCAGTCTTCAGTCTTCAGTCTTCGGTTTTAAGTCTGAACCCGCAGTCTTAAGTTTAAGTCTGAGTCTTGAGTCTTAAGCCTGAACCCAGAGTCTCAATCAGGCAGTCTTAACGAGTAACGTCTCTCCGATACAGTCCAGATCCGCTCTGCTGTATTCGCGAATCCCGCTACACAGTCTAGATCTGCTCTGCTGTGCAAGCTAGCATAAGACAGTCTAGGTCCGCCCTGCTGCTCTCGAAACCGTGCGTAACCGTGTAACGTCTGGCGACTAAAATTCGATATAAAACGCTTTAGAGTAATTTTGGAGCAACTAAAAACTTACTCCCCTAACCGAGACCCAACCCATACCCAACCCCCATCTAACCCAGAACCCATTTAAAACTGACTCATACACTACCCAAAACTAAAGATTAACCCGCATAACCCAGACCTAACCCAATAAGACTCCAATAAGACTCAATTCACTAACAAATATTATCCATACATTTATTCATACGCTACTCATACATGTATCTCTTAAGTCATATACATAAGCGCTAGATTTAAGAACACAATAGCAGTGCGTATACACGAACAAGCGAGCGAGCGAGCGAGCGCGACAACGACCCCTTCCGACTCAAGCATCCCCACTCCGATCGACCAACGAAGACCGGCGCGCGCCGCCCTACTCGAGCGCGCCGCCCTACTCCAACGCGCCTCCCCACCACGACTTAGCGTCGCCGCCAAAACGAAGGAGGTCCAAGCACGGCTCTCTACAGGCAGTTGAGAGCGAGCCACCACTGAGTCGAGACCGAGTCTCAAGCCGAAAGCGTTCACTGTATCCACTGTATCAAGCATCTACTTCAATATACTTTCCAAATTGTTATACCTAACCCTGCTTCGATACTTTAAAACGCCTTCACCACTCAACTCCTACACCCTAAGTTCACTGATCAACAAGAGGACCACCGCTTGGCGATCACGACTTGAGTCAACAAGAGGACCGCCGCTTGGCGACAAAAGTCAGAACTTAGAATTACCAAGACCTACCTTCATCCAGAATCCAAATGCCAAAACAGAAGCGCGCCGGCATAAAGAATCAACTACGCCGACTCGCACGACAGTACGCGCTAGAGCCCGCGACGCACAACATACATCATCAAGCGCCAGCTAATCCTCTACCCACTATCTGAAGCAAACGGGAAAACTGTGACTGGGAAGGAAGAAAATCCCGGTCAGACAAGGACGTGTGAACCTTGTGGACCAAAAGGAGACTTGTTAAACACGTACCCAGAAAAGGAGGACTGCAGCACGTAAGTACCGCACAACTTTCCCCGGGACGTGACAACCGCCAACCACGAGTTTCAATATCGACGCTACCAGTTAACACTGTATCCATCAAAGTGCAAGTTCAATACAAGTTATTAAGTGAAACACTCTTCTTCACTGATTCTCTTCCTTTAAAATCATCCACTCCTCAGAATCTCTTTCTTGCCAACTCTCAACTCTTGCAACGGCATCCAGGTGATAGGTGAAGGCACGTCTGTCACTCTCGCTACATACATACAAAGTAATCTGTGAGGGCAAGTCCGGCACGATTACTTTTACACACAAAATCGACTCTGTGAGGGCAAGTCCGGCACGAGCACGATTACACTCATCGCACAAAAACACACTCATGCCCAAAGCACGACGAGGGGGACGCAAGTTCCAGATTCAAAAGCTCGCAAGAGCATTCTATCAGACAGCCGACCAATCCGGTCTCCTAGGCGTTCCTCTAACTCCTACTGTACTTACTTCCTTACCTGTACGAGTTTCCTTTCCCTCCGCCCAACAACCTAAGAGTATCGCTCCAGTTGAACCAGCAAAAGTGACACATCGCTTAATTCCAATCACCGTGGATATCTCCAGACCCACCACACAGCAGCTCTGGGCCAGAGAGAAACAGAGGAGGCTAGCCGACAAGATTCGACAGTTGTTCGGCACCACTGACGTTTTGGATTTATGAAACAGGTGACGTTTCTTTCACTCTATACGCGCGTTCCACCGTTCAGTGAATCGACCGACGACCGAGATCCCGAGCAGAGCGCTTAAGTGCGTTGGCTCAAAATATAAACTTAAAGTGATCGAAGTGCGCGAGTCGGACGAAATAGTTTTTTTTGGCCGAGCGGCACTCCGGCACGTAACAAATTTGGTGACAGCGGTGGGATACCAAGTCGTCTGTTGGCACCTACACTATGGACACGCGTTCAAAGACAAAAGAGATGTCAGCCGCCGAGTTGCAACAAGTGGAACAGGCGCTGAACGTAAAACAAAACACGCTCAGGGAACAGAGCATCGCCATCCAGCAAAGAGAACAGCAGCTCGAGGAATCGCTGAGGGAACAGAACGTGCAGATGCAGGAAAAGGCTAGAGCCCTTGCCGAAAAAGAAAGAGAAATCCATGAGCGAACGTGTCATTTGGAACAAATGGCAGCCCAACAAAGACAGCGCGAGTCTCCTTCCCGAAGTGAGAGCTCTGCGACAACAATACGGGAACCAGCGGCTAGTAAAACAGCCGATACGACGAATCTCCAAGCTTTGCGCAAAGAAATCAATACCCTTAAAGCGGCAATTGCTAACATGCAGACATTGCCGGCGACACCGTCAACCTTCGCCTTACCTCACGAACCGCCGATGTTGCCTCCTCGGGCGCATCTCCCAGCAGAAAGACCAGCCGAATCAGACATCTACCAGGGAACCATCTCGATCCGAGAAGCCGTGGAGACGATTCCCGTCTTCGATGGAGCCAATATACCCGTACTGCAGTTCATTAGGGCATGCAGACGAGCACGTGATTTGGTGCCTCGAATCGCTGAGAGGAACTTGACCAAATTAATAACCAATAAACTACGCGGCCGTGCCTTCTTAGCTGTAGAAGATGAACCGTGTGACACAGTGCTCCAGTTAATAGTGTTACGTCTCAGGGAGGCGTCGACCGAAGGTCGTGGTCTTCCGCAACCTATTAGTCGATCTAATTCCCAGACGTGCTTATTTTCGATTTTTATTTGCCTCTTTTTCGGGTCAGTCGCTTGCACTGAACTTTACCCTGGGATGAGGCACTGCTGTAGAGAGTCGAGAGGGGATAACCTAATGGAGGGGACTACTCGGCTTAGCCGCGCTATGATCCGGTTCCGCACGGGAGAGGAAATCTTACAGGTAAATAGTAGCAGTGAGACTGCAGATAACTATGTCATGGATGTTAATGTAGAACAGCGATTCAACACCGGTAGGTAAGTGTTGAAATGTGGTAAAGTAGAATAGTAGTAGGTAGGTAATGAAATATGGTAAGGTAGAATGATAGTAGGTGGGTAATAAAATGTGGTAAGGTAGAATAATAGTAGGTGGGTAATAAAATGTGGTAAGGTAGAATGATAGTAGGTAGGTAATAAAAATGTGGTAAGATAGAATAATGGTAATAAAATGTGGTAAGGTAGAATGATAGTAGGTAGGTAATAAAAATGTGGTAAGATAGAATAATGGTAATAAAATGTGGTAAAGGTTTATCGGCTCTATTGCTTCAGAATATGTTTATTTAGTCGTCGATCGTGATCGTGATGGGGTAACAGTAGTCAGGGAGCGTGCGGTGCTCCGTGAGGGGTTCGGGGAGTATTTCCGTTATTTCGACTGTTGAATGCGAGGGAGGCGGAGGCATGAATGTAAAAATGTGATGTCCCGAGGCATCGTGCATTTCGGCGTAGGGATGGCAGTGTCCCTCGGGTGGTTCTTCCATGAGGAATATGGGAGCATAAAGTGGGGATTCTGGCAGTTCGTTGGATGTATGAGAAGGTGGAGTGGGAATTCTTTCAGGAGTAACGAGGGGATTTGTAAGGGCCTCGCGTAATAGGTGCTCCTGATATTTCTGCCTACGCTCGCGCATTTTCTTGCCGCTACGGCGTCCTCGTTTATGCCAACGCCTGTGTGGGCCAGTAGGCTGTCGGTCAGCCGGCATGGTCCCGAATGTCCTATTGGAATACATGAGTTGGTAGTGGTCCGTACACTTTGTGCTTATGGCAGAAGTTTCATACCTGTGAGCGCTGGTTGATAGCGCTGGGTAAGCACTGAGGGCAGCGCTGGAAACGAGCGCTTTTGTAAGCGCTGGCCGGCACAAGAGGGAGGCGCTGGTTTAAGCGCCTAGGTGGAGGTTCCACTCCCTAATACGAACCAGGACCTGTACATGTTTAACCAGGGACTCTCAATAAGAACGCGGTGTCAAGGAATAATTATATATTTTAAAGTACTATTACAATAGGAGCCAACGAATTACATTTAGCCTTAATTCTAAGAGGAGGTGGAGACAATAGAATCGGGGGTATCAGGTCTAGTGGGAGTTGGGAGATCGCGAAATTGGTCTAAGGTCATGTGTAGATCGGACAGGACTTGCTGGAGGTGTTGTGGAAGCTGATTAGGAGAAGGAGGGTTTTCTATTAAGGGGATTGGAGTAGTGGGTCTTGGCTCAGGGGAGTATGCTCGGGGGTCGATCGCTGCGGGCGCGTATGACGGTCCGGGCTGGTTGACATTAGTCTCCCACAACCGTAGTCGCTCGGTGCGGAGCCTTCGCTGCTCTTGGGCCCGTTGACCAGAGCGACGGCTTCGCCGGGAGGCCGGCCTTCGACGGCGAGGAGCATTCTCCTTTGGCATTCTTTAGCTGGTACGGCTTGCCGATCGCTTTGTTAAGCGCGGTCCGATGGACACCTTCGTCTACTGAGTGGCGCGGATACCAAAAGCCTGTGAACGAGAAGTAATTGATTGAAATTCCTGTTTCAGGTGCCTGCATGGATGAGTTATAGGAAGCGCGGCCTCCTGGTTCCTTCGCCTAGTAAAGGCGCGAAACTCCGATACCTTCGCTTAATATTAGGAGTTTAAGGAAAGCGCGATGCCGCAGTTCCTTCGCCTAGTAAAGGCGCGAAACATTGGTACCTTCGCTTGATGGTAAGTAGTAAAGGGATAGCGCGATGCCGTGGTTCCTTCGCCTAGTAAAGGCGCGAAACATAGGTACCTTCGCTGGTTAATTAAGGTTGTGGTAATTTGCAGGTCCATGAACAAGACTTGTGAGTTAATAATGGCATGATTTGCCTATTCAAGAACAAGTTAACATCGAATGCTTGCCAGAGAATTGCGGTCCATTGGTAAAGTTAATTAACGTGGGGAGCAGCCACGGAGTCAACACGAGATTCAGAGTGAGTATGCGGACTTACGTTAATTGAATGGTAGTAGCTTTTAGCCGTGCTTGGCACTGTCACTGGTAATAGCTCAGCTGTGCTTGGTACTGACACTGGTTACTGTCACTTGTCACTTGGTTGCTGGTTGTCACTTGCTCTGCTCACTCTGACTGCTCGATGAAGACTGAGGGCTCCTGTCCGAGGTCCCCGTAATTATACTAAGTTCGGGAATGCCACGTTAGCGATCTCACGCTACCGTGGTCCAGCGTTCGCACCTTATCGCTACCTTGCAGTTCTCACGCGTGCCTTATCTCTACTGCTGCAGTTCCCAGGTCGGGTTGCAACCTGAAACCTAGATAACGGAGCTTGGGAACTGTCGCGGTTTCTCACGCGTGCTTTATCTCTAGTAGACGGCCTAGAGCCTCGCGCGTTATCTAATACTTCGTACGTGACTTTAGTCATTTTGCCGTGAGAATGGAATGTGGGCTATGTCTACTGGACACTTCTCGGTCGTCTTCTCGTGAGAAGCCCAAACGTAACTCTATAGCGAGCGCACGTGTGCTTGAGCACGTGGGAATCGCTGAGTATGCTAAATGCTTCGCGCGAACTCGACTACATTATAATAGATTAAAATAAGGTGCGATAACGTAGTGTTATGTGCCTTCGGCGGAAAAATATATAGCTAAATAGGGCGGACAGGCGTGAGACGTCACAATAGACGTAGTTCAGTGTTCGTTCGGTGTGGCAAAATCCGTGGATCAGTATCGCGGAGAATTAAGCTGCTCTTTCAAAGGCCCACACGAACACATATTGGACTACGTGAGCAGAGTGAAGGACATCCGATCCGCTATCTTGGATTGTGAACGTCGCAGTCGGGGTCTGTTGACACAAGGGCTCGAAGAATAGATTAACGACCTCACTATCAGGCCATTCTGCGAAGGCTTACCGTTCGACATGCGAATCCAGATGACACCGGCGGAGTACATGACACCGTTCGACGCCTTCACACATGCAAAAACCATCGCTAAGAGAATGGAACTGGATCACGAGCGATATGGACAGCCGAGATACCCGCTCCCAATCTCTCGGCCCTACCACAGCGACCGTGGTAACACTCACCACGGGATATCAGAGAGTCGTCACCAAGGACCACAGAGACCACCAGCATACCCGAGACAAGAGCCGCAGAGGATGTATCCCGATCGGCGACAATACGATCCGCCGATGCAGCGTCCTCCGGACAACCTTCGCTTCAAGGACCGAGCCTCAGCACCACGCAACTGTTGCGACCCAAGCCGGTGAAAAGGGGAGACGAAAAGACCCCTCGGGTACGCAATTGCCAAAAGTATCGATAGAACCAGGAAAAGAAAAGGAAAGGCCTTCAGAAATCGCCGTAAAGAAAACAATTCATTTTCGGTTCATCCGCGTAGAAAGGAAAACGGGAAAATACATGGGAAAAGGAAAGAGTTGAGCAAATTGCCTCAAATTAACTAATTCATTATTTTATTTCGTGTAGGAAGATAAGAGAAGAAGGAAAAGTAACGTGTACTTGTGATTTGAATTCTTAATCTAAATATATTAAAAATAAATAATTGAGCTTAGTTTGCTTCATTATGAAAGTAGGAAATGGAGAAATAATAAGGCGTTACGTGTGTCGCTTAGTCTAAGGTGATTATTTGAATCGGAGAGTTATTATTCTCATCGGATTCTTGCAATTCGGGATCTAACGTTATTGCTGGAATGTAAGGATTCCTATTATATTCTTGCGATTTACAGGATCGCTCGTGATTGCGCAGCAACACGCGTTTCCTCAAGTCGCGACCGTGACGTTTCTGCATTCGTCGTGCGAGAGATGGGTCTGGAAAGGAATCGGCAGAGGAAGACACTGACATGGGATTATCCACAGTGAGAGGACAGGTAAAATCCTCATTGACCGACGAATCGGCAGTAGCCCCACTGGATGCAGTTTGGCGAGAAGATCCTGGGTCCGGCCCTCTGTTACTGGCCTCTTCCAAAGCCTTAATAATATGCGTAAGACCCAACTGCTTGACCTCGGTAAATTTGATGGTCGATAGGTGACAATCTGCGTGCTGGATCACCAATGTGTTCCGGACGCGAGGTTTTTCCACAGGGCGATCCAAGCAAGCTGGGTCAAAAATACCCTTCTGGTACATAGACGCTAGGAGGCGCTTGGCCCGGAGCCTTTGTCCGGAGCGGTGCCCTTTTCGTGGCATGAGTATTTCTACTACCGAAAGCGCTCGAGGGAAAAGAGGATACGATAGAGGACCTTGCAGGATACAAATTTGAAACGGATCGTAAGTTCGAGGCACTGTGCTGGTCCAAGAGCTCCTTATCTGGATCGCTCCACGGTTAGTACCCGAACCACGAGAAAAATGTTACAACGATGTAATACTTACAACCTTTTATTTGGCAGCAGTTGAACCACACTCAAATACTTAACTCACAATCAATAGCACTTACTGTAGTATAACACTTGACAAGACGATGTATAGTATTGAATACCATTTTTGACTGACTATGGTGCGAGCTGTTCGCCTTAAGGTAGGTTTCGAGGGGTTTGTAACGACGAGAAGATGGGTAGTCACCTATCGGCAAGAATGTGAACTATCCCTAATCGACCTTGAGTTCGCGTATATATATAATGTGTTTTACATATTAATATAACGTGTACTTAATGTTAATAATGTTAATAATATTTCCTTAAATGATAACTGTAGCAATTAATATTTACAGCGCATGTGTATATATTTAGACTATGTATAAGTGAGTCCAGGTCCCTTGTAAATGTATTTAAGGTTATCAATATAGTGTAGAATGGTAAATTATTGTATAATAATCATTAATTAACGTAATAATAGTATATAATGGTATAAGGTTGTACCTTATATATAAGTTTTGAAAATTATTTTGTACGCCGGTCCATGGAGCAGTGGTTTCTGAACCTGACCAGCACGTATTTGGCCCGAGTTCGATTCCGACTCGGGGTAGACAAACAAAATCCAAATTTTACATTTTCAGGGGACTGGGACACGATACTGGACTTACGGGAGACCGATGCTGACCGTATCGGTGGTCGCGGGGCAACGATAAAATTAAACAACTACATTCGCTGATGAACGAAAGTGATATCCACAGTGGGCCCACTCATTACTATACACAGAACTCTGTAGATCCTGAATGGATCCAGAACTCGACGTTGGAAACAGGAAAATCAATCGCCAATAGAAGGAAACAGCACCAGCCAACACAAGGAACCTAGAAGAATACTGACGAAGTCAGCTACGAGGGAAAGAAGAAGATCACCGATGGACGACTCTTCACGTCTTACGGCTACGACAATAAGGATCACCGATGGACTTAGCGTCTTACGGCTACGAGGGAGAGTAGATGAGTGCTGGCTGAATACAAGTCCATAGCTATGGCAACCTGTGTATCATTGATACTAAATCCACCGCGGCCGTGTGTGGAATTTTGAGCTGAAGTTGTATACGACTTCGAGGGCCCTTGCTGACTCGAGCAATGGTCTCAACATATAATTTTATCATTTTGCACGGTGTATGTTTCGGAGAATGATTGCTTCAGCAATGACTATACTTAATAACAAAGTTAATACTATTTACAGGTCGATACCACCCCATGACATATGTACAAAACGAAAGAAGTTTACAGGGTGGTAAGAGTCTCCAGATACGCGTATGTACAGGGATACTCTGTTCATAGGCGTACCTCCAGACAGTTTTAACGCTTACATAATCCATAAAGCACAAGTGCCTTGAGCCGCTTTAGATAGTCGGATATAATGGTTCGGACTTGAGACATGAGATTTTGGTTGCGTGCGGAACGTTGTAAATGAGAGAGAAACTCCGGCGGAGGTTTAAAGAATAACAGGAAAAAATGTAACCGCGTGAAGACCTCTGGACGTAACACAACCATCCTGAAGACAGCAGACTTCCGCGCAAGACCTGTACATATTGTAAGTACACTGGCCATACCGTAGACGAATGTCGGAAGAGGCAATACGCCATGCGTCAGGGAAACGAGGCCGGCCCTTCTCGCCGAACGGACCTTCGAGAAACTCGGGCCGCTTCCCCGAACCCGGTCCGTTCAATAACGATAGTCGAAAGCCAGACCCCCTCAGAGTCAGCACAGTAAAATTATCCGACATCTCCCAAGTACCGACTGTATATCTGTCGGCACCCGAACTCATAAGCGCAACGAGCCTCATGGCAGACACAGGCGCCGAGCCTAATATAATCAAACTCTCCGCTCTCAAAGATAGTTATGACACACGCGATAAGATTAAGCTGGTCGGCATCACGTCCGGTTATCTCGATACCTTAGGCACAATCAACATTACTCTGCTTGGTCACCCCGTCAAATTTCGAGTAGTGCCCGACACATTCCCGATTAAACAATCCGGAATATTAGGAGCAAACTTCTTTAATAACCATGGTTCAATTAACTTTCGCGACAAAGAAATTACATGGAGAGGCTATCGCATCGCGTTCTATACGAATGATAGAATAGACGTACCAGCTCGATCCCGCAAAGTGATCCGAGCTCTGGTCACTAACCCTCACGTTGACCAGGGATTCGTAAGTCTGCAAAATCAAGACGGGATAATCTGGGGCAATGCCGTAGTTAGGAACACGCGAGGCAGAACGTGCCTTTGCATAATAAACACCACCGAGGCATCCGTACGAATGGAACCTCCCGTGGTCAATCTGCTAGACTTTGAAGAGGCGAATTCCAAGGCAGCAACTCTAGGGCCTGCATTGGAACATCGCAATGTAAATCAAGCAGACCTTCAGCTCCATGCGGACGGGCCAACCCTAGGGCACCCAGCTGCGTTGAGCTGTAGCACAGTAAAATCTTACGAGCGAACTCAGGAGGTCTTAAAATTGCTTCGCATTGACCATCTCAATGCCGAAGAACTAAGCCACGTGAAGGGTATAGTCGAGGAGAACTCGGATCTGTTTCACATCACAGGAGATAAGCTGGGTTATACAAACGTATTCCGACACAGCATTCCAACCACCGATAGCCTTCCCATAAACACTAAGCAATACAGATACCCACCAGTTCATAAAGACGAGATTACCAAGCAAGTTAATGAATTACTAGATAACGCCATTATACAGCCCTCAACTTCTCCTTACAACAGTCCCCTCTGGATTGTTCCGAAAAAACCAGACTCGCAGGGCAATAAACGCTGGAGAATGGTTATAGATTTTAGAGCGCTTAACGAAAAAACCATTGGCGATGCCTACCCACTGCCAAACATTAACGAGATCTTAGACCAGCTAGGCGGTGCAAAATACTTCTCAGTTTTCGATCTAGCGTCAGGTTTTCACCAGATCAAAATGGACAGTAAGGACATGGAGAAGACCGCCTTCTCTACTCCTTACGGGCACTATGAATACACCAGAATGCCATTCGGTTTAAAGAACGCGCCAGCCACCTTCCAAAGGCTGATGAACACGGTTCTATCCGGTCTCCAAGGCCTAGAGGCATTCGTATACTTAGACGATATAGTCCTGTATGCCAGCTCACTCACAGAGCACCGAATCAAATTTAACAAACTAGCTGCTAGGCTGCGTCAAGCCACTCTTACGCTACAGCCAGACAAGTGCGAGTTTTTGCGCCATGAAGTAACTTACTTAGGACATATTATAGGCAGGTCAGGCGTGCGACCTGATCCAAAGAAATTAACAGCAGTGAAAGACTTCCCGAGGCCAAAGAACGCCAAAAATATAAAGCAGTTTCTCGGACTCGCCGGTTACTACCGTCGTTTCATTCCCCAATTCTCCAAGATCAGTAAACCGCTAACGAACCTGTTAAAGAAAGATATTCCGTTCAAATGGGACGGTGCGCAAAACGAGGCCTTCGGAACACTCAGGGACAAATTATGCGAAGAACCGATCCTACAATACCCTGACTTTTCCAAAGATTTCGTAGTTACCACAGATGCGTCGGGTCTAGCGATCGGAGGCGTACTAAGCCAAGGTATCATAGGAAAAGATTTGCCTATTTCATACGCGTCACGACTCCTTAACCCTGCCGAACAAAATTATTCAACCATCGAGAAGGAGCTGCTTGCGATCGTTTACTGTGTGCAACAGTTCAGACCATATTTATTCGGACGACGGTTCAAGTTAGTCACCGACCATAAACCCTTGGTATGGATCCACTCGGTGAAGGATCCAACGTCACGCCTAGTAAGATGGCGTCTAAAATTAGCCGAGTATGAGTACGACGTCATTTACAAGGCAGGGTCAGTAAATCTCAATGCTGACGCCCTCTCCCGCAATCCTCCGCCCGCACCAATCCCTACCTTTCCCATCTCGTCGGACTCCAGTGACGACATCTTCTCGCGTCGGCCATCACGACCACGCCTCCCGTCTCCAACTGGAGAAGCTTCCTCACCAATGGCAGAGGAGGACACGACAACCGACCGCTCATTGGACGACCCAGACAGCCCAATGACAGCTCAGGAACAACCTCTCCCGTCTACTTCTGACAACCAATCGGAGAGCACGGAAGAAGAGACCACTCGAAACTCCGACTCAGAGTCCTCACCAGAGGAAATCCTTGAGCGAGAAAATATCCCGTACGAACTGGAACCACCACCACGGATGATCGAAACCAGAGAGTCAATCCTCTCGAGGAAAGACGACCTGGTCACTACCTTAACAATGCGAGGCGAACCAGTGGGCAAAGGCCCCACCGAACTATACGGTCTCAAGGACTTCCCCAAGCTGGAACCTACCATTGAGAACCGCTGTACCACAGCTGACTATAGAGGCTTCAAAATCATCGGTCTACCCGTTAAAACCAACCACACTCACCAAGTCAACATGGAGGATCTGCAGGAGTGCATCAAATCCTTACGCGACGTCACCGATGAATTAAACCTACCTACCATTAGCATTTCCAAAGGCTGTATCGACAACGTTCCGTTCACCACCGTCAGAAGGTTACTGCATAGGATCTTCACCGGCTCCAATACTAAGATCATAATTTGTCAAGGGGTCATAACCACTCCCCCAGAAGAACAGCGACCAAACATCGTGAAGGAGAACCACAGTTCGACCATTGGAGGCCACAAGGGCGTGACCAAAACCTACGCTCGCATCCGACAGACATTCAATTGGCCCGGACTCAAAGACGACGTCCGCAATTATATCAAAACATGCGTAGGATGTCAAACGAAGAAGATGGTGCGCTTAAAGACCCGTCAGCCAATGACGCTCACTGACACTCCCGGAAACGCCTTCGACAAAGTCGCACTGGACATTGTTGGACCGCTTCCACCCTCTCCTTCGAATAAGACCCATATACTTACCATTCAGGATCTCCTAACCAAGTATTCCATAGCTGTCCCCCTTCAACAAACCACTAGCAAAGATATCTCTGACGCCTTCATAAATAATTTCGTATGCATATTCGGATCACCCAAAGCGATCTTAACAGATCAAGGAACTAACTTCACGTCCGCGTTCCTAAAACATGTCGCGAAGAGATTCCGAATAAATCAAGTCAAGACAACAGCTTTTCATCCACAGTCAAACGGCTCGCTAGAACGGTCTCACCAGGTTCTCGTGGAGTATCTAAAACAATATGTAAGCAATAGAAACGATTGGGACGAATGGCTAAATATGGCTATGTTCTCTTACAACACCAGTCTGCACGAAGGGACCAAATACACTCCTTATGAGTTAGTCTTCGGAGTCCTGGCACGTACACCTTCCGAAGTCGCTCCAGTCGCCCCTTCGACTGACGAAACCTGCGCAGCCTATTTAGAAGCCCTGAACGAACGCCTACGAGTCATACGGGATAGCGCTAGAGTACATCTGGAACAGTCCAAAATAAAGTCTAAAACTTATTACGATAAGTTAGTAAGACCTAAGAATTTCAAGGTAGGAGACAAGGTGTACTTACTAAAAGAACCCCGTAAAGGAAAATTTGACGATCAATATATGGGACCCTATCTCATCATTGAAATTCTCAGTTCAACCAATGTTAAGATAAGAATAAAGAATAGAGATAAGATAGTACATACCAACAAGCTGAAACCAGCTTACTAAGCCCTGAAAGAAAAAAAAAAGGAAGTGTTAATCATAAGATAGATAATATACCCCCCCCCCCCCCCCCCCCCCCAAGCAACAAGCTACACCCCCACTAAGGGACGAAAAGACTGATAACGAACAGTATAAGACTCAGTGTTGCAACCCCAGTGCCCCATTCTCGTCCAAGAGTTCCTGAAGTGAACATCCATCACCATGAACGCCCAAAGTGTCTTGCTGTTCACGCTCCTAGTGTTGTGCGCGAGTGCCAACGCTCTCATTGGTTACTACTGCGGAGGGCAGGGACTTAACGTCACTACCATCTCAGCTATAGACGTGGCCAATTGCGACACTGCTAACGTGGTGCCTATAGAGGAACAGATCCCGATCCAACTGCTGCAGATATCCGACTACGCCTACACGGACGTCATCCAATGCTTGGTCGAGATAGACCGCACGATCACGTACTGTGGAATGAACTCCCACATCTCGTTCGTACAAAATGGACGACGGGTCTACCTCCACACCACCAGCTTAAAGACATGCAGAGAAATGCAGGCAACAGGACTACTGTACTTAGGCGGCTCCACGCAGATTACCGGTCTCAAATCCAATACCACAGACTGGAGGAGCCTAACTCTGGCTGGCACCTATGGAAATGACGGGAAGTGCCAAGGAGTTCAGTACAGCGATCCGTTTGGAACCTGGGACAACGTGGCTGTCCAAGCATCGGTCAAAATCGCACTGTCCAACTACCACGCCCCAGTTAAAATGAACGGCTTCCAAGTGGTCCTCGCCTCAGGCAAGCATTGCCCAATGGACGAAGGGTACTGCCTCGACAGTGATATCGGCGACGCGTACTGGTCACCCATACCAATTGACAGCTGTCAGTTCACTAAGTACGATGTCCTGTACGACGGATTGGCCAAGAAGGCCACAACACAAGATTCCAACACGCCCATCATGTATTCTGTCACCAGCAGAGACACTACGTTCGCCCTAACCAAGACCACCGAGACCAACCTGTGCGGTTACACCCTGGCAAACACCGAGCACCCAAAACTACTCGTACTCGAGATTAAAAAGGGAATGACTTTCAAACAGCGAAACAAAGTCTCTGTGGACAACCTGGATATCTTCTCCTACGTCAACTCTAAGTTCATATACGTGGAGAAGCACCTCAAGACTCAGCTCACCACACTGTACCAAGATGTGATGGCACAAAAGTGCGCCTTGGAGAAACAGATTCTGAAGAATGCACTCTCGCTAGCCAACACAGCACCCACTGAGATGGCCTATGCTATAATGAAGGCACCAGGCTATACCGCCATCACTGCAGGGGAAGCGATACATATAGTGAAGTGCATCCCAGTCACCTGCAAAATAAGGAATACCGAACACTGCTATCACGAGCTTCCAGTGACGCACCAGAATAGCAGCTATTTTCTGGCGCCCAGATCCAGGACCTTGCAGAGGACGGGCACCATCAGAGACTGCAATGAACTATTACCGGTGATGTACCAAATTCACGACACCTGCTACAAACTTTTACCGAAACCAGTAGAAGCATTGGCACCGCATACAATTCAGCCTCTCACGAAGCCAAAGTGGAAATATATCAGTCCTTCCACACTGGCAACCAACGGTATCTATACGGAGGGAGACATTGATCGCCTTCGTGAACACATTATGTTCCCACTAGAAAAACCTGCAATGATCAATACCATTGCACAGGGCGCCATGGGACGACACATCCCGCCAGGTACTGTCACTCTAGAGAGATTCCTGGACGAGGACGCGCTCAACACCATCGCCGAACACACAGGCGCGAAGATATGGAACGGATTTCTCACCTTCGGATCCGCCAGTGCCGGGATCATCGGGATATTTATGATCTTGCGGCTAATCAAGTTCATGGTAGACACCATCATTCACGGCTACGCACTCCACTCGGTATACGGCTGGAGTATCCACCTGTTGGGAGCAGTCTGGAGTTCCATAACGCACCTGCTAATCCACCTGGCTCACCCGACGCCAACCAGGGTAACAGCGGACGAGGAAGCGGCAGTCGAAATAACGACTCCTACATCGCCAGAAGAAAAAGCCGGAACTACTCCTCACTACACAGGCCTTCGTGCTTACCTTCAGGAAAATGCCGGGCATTAGCCCAGACATTTTTTACTGAGGGGGGAGGTGTGACGGCTGCCTCAATACTTAACTCATGTATATTCGTATCTATCTTATACTTACCTTAAGCCTAACCATAGGCACCATAACTCATTAAGCAAAGAACCAGGCGAATGCCTGCTCGCGCCTAAAAGCGCAAACACCTAGAGGACAGATATCCCCCTCCCCCTTCCCCGCGCACCCCCTCGTCAACAAGCTGACCTCCCCCTCCCCCGCACCCCCCTGAGATCCCTCAGTCCCAGAAACCCCCTCATCTATCTACTCCCTCTCACTCACTCCTGCGACCGTAGCGCGCCGCCGAAGGTCCGAGCAGGGGTATATAAAGGGCGCCGCGCAGCCCAGTAGTCAGTCTTCAGTCTTCACTCTTCGGTTTTAAGTCTGAACCCGCAGTCTTAAGTTTAAGTCTGAGTCTTGAGTCTTAAGCCTGAACCCAGAGTCTCAATCAGGCAGTCTTAACGAGTAACGTCTCTCCGATACAGTCCAGATCCGCTCTGCTGTATTCGCGAATCCCGCTACACAGCCTAGATCTGCTCTGCTGTGCACGCTAGCATAAGACAGTCTAGGTCCGCCCTGCTGCTCTCGAAACCGTGCGTAACCGCCAACCACGAGTTTCAATATCGACGCTACCAGTTAACACTGTATCCATCAAAGTGCAAGTTCAATACAAGTTATTAAGTGAAACACTCTTCTTCACTGATTCTCTTCCTTTAAAATCATCCACTCCTCAGAATCTCTTTCTTGCCAACTCTCAACTCTTGCAACGGCATCCAGGTGATAGGTGAAGGCACGTCTTTCACTCTCGCTACATACATACAAAGTAATCTGTGAGGGCAAGTCCGGCACGATTACTTTTACACACAAAATCGACTCTGTGAGGGCAAGTCCGGCACGAGCACGATTACACTCATCGCACAAAAACACACTCATGCCCAAAGCACGACGAGGGGGACGCAAGTTCCAGATTCAAAAGCTCGCAAGAGCATTCTATCAGACAGCCGACCAATCCGGTCTCCTAGGCGTTCCTCTAACTCCTACTGTACTTACTTCCTTACCTGTACGAGTTTCCTTTCCCTCCGCCCAACAACCTAAGAGTATCGCTCCAGTTGAACCAGCAAAAGTGACACATCGCTTAATTCCAATCACCGTGGATATCTCCAGACCCACCACACAGCAGCTCTGGGCCAGAGAGAAACAGAGGAGGCTAGCCGACAAGATTCGACAGTTGTTCGGCACCACTGACGTTTTGGATTTATGAAACAGGTGACGTTTCTTTCACTCTATACGCGCGTTCCACCGTTCAGTGAATCGACCGACGACCGAGATCCCGAGCAGAGCGCTTAAGTGCGTTGGCTCAAAATATAAACTTAAAGTGATCGAAGTGCGCGAGTCGGACGAAATAGTTTTTTTTGGCCGAGCGGCACTCCGGCACGTAACAATGCTCTGTACTTTTTACGTAATTTTACAGTGAGAGCACTCACTTTCATCAAAGCAGCAGTCCCGATCACAGATAAAGGTACGGCCAATAAATGGCATGACCTTGCAAGCAGGTCAGCTTGACCTGCATTCAACTTGGTGCACTGTACTTTTTACGTTATTTTACAGTGATAGCACTCACTTTTATCAAAGCAGCAGTCCCGATCACAGATAAAGGTACGGCAAATAAATGGCATGATCTTGCAAGCAGCTACTGTTATTCGCATTCAACTGGATGCTCTGTACTTTTTACGTTATTTTACAGTGAGAGCACTCACTTTCATCAAAGAAGCAGTCCCGATCACAGATAAAGGTACGGCCTATAAATGGCATGATCTTGCAAGCAGCTACTGTTATTCGCATTCAACTTGATGCTCTGTACTTTTTACGTTATTTTACAGTGATAGCACTCACTTTCATCAAAGCAGCAGTCCCGATCACAGATAAAGGTACGGCAAATAAATGGCATGATCTTGCAAGCAGCTATTGTTATTCGCATTCAACTGGATGCTCTGTACTTTTTACGTTATTTTACAGTGAGAGCACTCACTTTCATCAAAGAAGCAGTCCCGATCACAGATAAAGGTACGGCCTATAAATGGCATGATCTTGCAAGCAGCTACTGTTATTCGCATTCAACTGGATGCTCTGCACTTTTTACGTTATTTTACAGTGAGAGCACTCACTTTCATCAAAGCAGCAGTCCCGATCACAGATAAAGGTACGGCCTATAAATGGCATGATCTTGCAAGCAGCTACTGTTATTCGCATTCAACTGGATGCTCTGTAATTTTTACGCTATTTTACAGTGATAGCACTCACTTTCATCAAAGCAGCAGTCCCGATCACAGATAAAGGTACGGCAAATAAATGGCATGATCTTGCAAGCAGCTACTGTTATTCGCATTCAACTTGATGCTCTGTACTTTCTACTGGACTTTACAGTGAGAGCACTCACTTTCATCAAAGCAGCAGTCCTGATCACGGATAAAGGTATGGCCAATAAATGGCATGACCTTGCAAGCAGGTCAACTTGACCTGCATTCAACTTGATGCACTGTACTTTTTACGTTATTTTACAGTGAGAACACTCACTTTCAGCAAAGCAGCAGTCCCGATCACAGATAAAGGTATGGCGAATAAGTGGCATGATCTTGCAAGCAGCTGCTGTTATTCGCATTCAACTTGGTGCTCTGTACTTTTTGCCTTATTTGACAGTGACAGCACTCACTTTCATCAAAGCAGCAGTCCCGATCACAGATAAAGGTACGGCCTATAAATGGCATGACCTTGGAAGCAGGTCAACTTGACCTGCATTCAACTTGATGCACTGTACTTTTTACGTTATTTTACAGTGAGAACACTCACTTTCAGCAAAGCAGCAGTCCCGATCACAGATAAAGGTATGGCGAATAAGTGGCATGATCTTGCAAGCAGCTGCTGTTATTCGCATTCAACTTGATGCTCTGTCCTTTTTACCTTATTTTACAGTGAGAGCACTCACTTTGATCAAAGCAGCAGTCCCGATCACAGATAAAGGTATGGCGAATAAGTGGCATGATCTTGCAAGCAGCTGCTGTTATTCGCATTCAACTTGATGCTCTGTACTCTTTACCTTATTTTACAGTGAGAGCACTCACTTTCATCAAAGCAGCAGTCCCGATCACAGATAAAGGTACGGCCTATAAATGGCATGATCTTGCAAGCAGCTACTGTTATTCGCATTCAACTGGATGCTCTGTACTTTTTACGTTATTTTACAGTGATACCACTCACTTTCATCAAAGCAGCCGTCCCGATCACAGATAAAGGTTGGGCCAATAAATGGCATGATCTTGCAAGCAGCTACTGTTATTCGCATTCAACTTGATGCTCTGTACTTTTTACGTTATTTTACGGTGAGAGCACTCACTTTCATCAAAGCAGCAGTTCCGATCGCAGTGTGACGTCCCAGTCACGCGCCCACGCTGGCAGGCGGAAAGTTCAGAGCGCCGCCGCTAGAGGTCTCACTGTTTCACTGATTCTGTTACTTTCTCGCAAGTGCTCGCTACAGCCTGCGATCGAATATATACAAGTTCCAAGCATCCTCTAGTATCCCCCAGCGTCTAGGGCAGGGGTCGGCCACGCAGCCCTACTGATGAGTCTGTGGTCGACTCCGAGACGAAACGCTCCCCTCCTCTTTTCATACCCCCTTCGGCTAGCAAGCTTCCCCGACAGCCTCCATTGCGTCCATGCAGTGGCACCTCGGTGCGATACACTTGGACGGCGAGGCAAGATCCCCTTCCTACGCTGCTGTGTCCCGTCGACGCATCCGGGATCCGAACGACAGACGTAACAGCAGATAAAGGTACGGCAAATAAATGGCATGACCTTGCAAGCAGGTCAACTTGACCCGCATTCAACTTGATGCTCTGTACTTTTTACGTAATTTTACAGTGAGAGCACTCACTTTCATCAAAGCAGCAGTCCCGATCACAGATAAAGGTACGGCAAATAAATGGCATGACCTTGCAAGCAGGTCAACTTGACCCGCATTCAACTTGATGCTCTGTACTTTTTACGTAATTTTACAGTGAGAGCACTCACTTTCATCAAAGCAGCAGTCCCGATCACAGATAAAGGTATGGCGAATAAGTGGCATGATCTTGCAAGCAGCTGCTGTTATTCGCATTCAACTTGATGCTCTGTCCTTTTTACCTTATTTTACAGTGAGAGCACTCACTTTCATCAAAGCAGCAGTCCCGATCACAGATAAAGGTATGGCGAATAAGTGGCATGATCTTGCAAGCAGCTGCTGTTATTCGCATTCAACTTGATGCTCTGTACTCTTTACCTTATTTTACAGTGAGAGCACTCACTTTCATCAAAGCAGCAGTCCCGATCACAGATAAAGGTACGGCCTATAAATGGCATGATCTTGCAAGCAGCTACTGTTATTCGCATTCAACTGGATGCTCTGTACTTTTTACGTTATTTTACAGTGATACCACTCACTTTTATCAAAGCAGCCGTCCCGATCACAGATAAAGGTTGGGCCAATAAATGGCATGATCTTGCAAGCAGCTACTGTTATTCGCATTCAACTTGATGCTCTGTACTTTTTACGTTATTTTACGGTGAGAGCACTCACTTTCATCAAAGGAGCAGTCCCGATCACAGATAAAGGTACGGCCTATAAATGGCATGATCTTGCAAGCAGCTACTGTTATTCGCATTCAACTTGATGCTCTGTACTTTTTACGTGATTTTACAGTGAGAGCACTCACTTTCACCAAAGCAGCCGTCCCGATCACAGATAAAGGTACGGCCTATAAATGGCATGATCTTGCAAGCAGCTACTGTTATTCGCATTCAACTTGATGCTCTGTACTTTTTACGTTATTTTACAGTGAGAACACTCACTTTCAGCAAAGCAGCAGTCCCGATCACAGATAAAGGTATGGCGAATAAGTGGCATGATCTTGCAAGCAGCTGCTGTTATTCGCATTCAACTTGATGCTCTGTCCTTTTTACCTTATTTTACAGTGAGAGCACTCACTTTGATCAAAGCAGCAGTCCCGATCACAGATAAAGGTATGGCGAATAAGTGGCATGATCTTGCAAGCAGCTGCTGTTATTCGCATTCAACTTGATGCTCTGTACTCTTTACCTTATTTTACAGTGAGAGCACTCACTTTCATCAAAGCAGCAGTCCCGATCACAGATAAAGGTACGGCCTATAAATGGCATGATCTTGCAAGCAGCTACTGTTATTCGCATTCAACTGGATGCTCTGTACTTTTTACGTTATTTTACAGTGATACCACTCACTTTCATCAAAGCAGCCGTCCCGATCACAGATAAAGGTTGGGCCAATAAATGGCATGATCTTGCAAGCAGCTACTGTTATTCGCATTCAACTTGATGCTCTGTACTTTTTACGTTATTTTACGGTGAGAGCACTCACTTTCATCAAAGCAGCAGTTCCGATCGCAGTGTGACGTCCCAGTCACGCGCCCACGCTGGCAGGCGGAAAGTTCAGAGCGCCGCCGCTAGAGGTCTCACTGTTTCACTGATTCTGTTACTTTCTCGCAAGTGCTCGCTACAGCCTGCGATCGAATATATACAAGTTCCAAGCATCCTCTAGTATCCCCCAGCGTCTAGGGCAGGGGTCGGCCACGCAGCCCTACTGATGAGTCTGTGGTCGACTCCGAGACGAAACGCTCCCCTCCTCTTTTCATACCCCCTTCGGCTAGCAAGCTTCCCCGACAGCCTCCATTGCGTCCATGCAGTGGCACCTCGGTGCGATACACTTGGACGGCGAGGCAAGATCCCCTTCCTACGCTGCTGTGTCCCGTCGACGCATCCGGGATCCGAACGACAGACGTAACAGCAGATAAAGGTACGGCAAATAAATGGCATGACCTTGCAAGCAGGTCAACTTGACCCGCATTCAACTTGATGCTCTGTACTTTTTACGTAATTTTACAGTGAGAGCACTCACTTTCATCAAAGCAGCAGTCCCGATCACAGATAAAGGTACGGCAAATAAATGGCATGACCTTGCAAGCAGGTCAACTTGACCCGCATTCAACTTGATGCTCTGTACTTTTTACGTAATTTTACAGTGAGAGCACTCACTTTCATCAAAGCAGCAGTCCCGATCACAGATAAAGGTATGGCGAATAAGTGGCATGATCTTGCAAGCAGCTGCTGTTATTCGCATTCAACTTGATGCTCTGTCCTTTTTACCTTATTTTACAGTGAGAGCACTCACTTTCATCAAAGCAGCAGTCCCGATCACAGATAAAGGTATGGCGAATAAGTGGCATGATCTTGCAAGCAGCTGCTGTTATTCGCATTCAACTTGATGCTCTGTACTCTTTACCTTATTTTACAGTGAGAGCACTCACTTTCATCAAAGCAGCAGTCCCGATCACAGATAAAGGTACGGCCTATAAATGGCATGATCTTGCAAGCAGCTACTGTTATTCGCATTCAACTGGATGCTCTGTACTTTTTACGTTATTTTACAGTGATACCACTCACTTTTATCAAAGCAGCCGTCCCGATCACAGATAAAGGTTGGGCCAATAAATGGCATGATCTTGCAAGCAGCTACTGTTATTCGCATTCAACTTGATGCTCTGTACTTTTTACGTTATTTTACGGTGAGAGCACTCACTTTCATCAAAGGAGCAGTCCCGATCACAGATAAAGGTACGGCCTATAAATGGCATGATCTTGCAAGCAGCTACTGTTATTCGCATTCAACTTGATGCTCTGTACTTTTTACGTGATTTTACAGTGAGAGCACTCACTTTCACCAAAGCAGCCGTCCCGATCACAGATAAAGGTACGGCCTATAAATGGCATGATCTTGCAAGCAGCTACTGTTATTCGCATTCAACTTGATGCTCTGTACTTTTTACGTGATTTTACAGTGAGAGCACTCACTTTCACCAAAGCAGCCGTCCCGATCACAGATAGAGGTACGGCCAATGAATGGCATGACCTTGCAAGCAGGTCAGCTTGACCTGCATTCAACTTGGTGCACTGTACTTTTTACGTTATTTTACAGTGATAGCACTCACTTTCACCAAAGCAGCCGTCCCGATCACAGATAGAGGTACGGTCAATAAATGGCATGACCTTGCAAGCAGGTCAGCTTGACCTGCATTCAACTTGGTGCATTGTACTTTTTACGTTATTTTACAGTGAGAACACTCACTTTCATCAAAGCAGCAGTCCCGATCACAGATAAAGGTACGGCCAATAAATGGCATGATCTTGCAAGCAGCTACTGTTATTCGCATTCAACTTGATGCTCTGTACTTTTTACGTTATTTTACAGTGAGAGCACTCACTTTCACCAAAGCAGCCGTCCCGATCACAGATAGAGGTACGGCCAACAAATGGCATGATCTTGCAAGCAGCTACTGTTATTCGCATTCAACTTGATGCTCTGTACTTTTTACGTTATTTTACAGTGATAGCACTCACTTTCATCAAAGCAGCAGTCCCGATCACAGATAAAGGTTGGGCCAATAAATGGCATGATCTTGCAAGCAGCTACTGTTATTCGCATTCAACTGGATGCTCTGTACTTTTTACGTTATTTTACAGTGAGAGCACTCACTTTCATCAAAGCAGCAGTCCCGATCACATATAAAGGTACGGCCAATAAATGGCATGATCTTGCAAGCAGCTACTGTTATTCGCATTCAACTTGATGCTCTGTACTTTTTGCGTTATTTTACAGTGATAGCACTCACTTTCATCAAAGCAGCAGTCCCGATCACAGATAAAGGTTGGGCCAATAAATGGCATGATCTTGCAAGCAGCTACTGTTATTCGCATTCAACTGGATGCTCTGTACTTTTTACGTTATTTTACAGTGAGAGCACCCACTTTCATCAAAGCAGCAGTCCCGATCACAGATAAAGGTACGGCCAATAAATGGCATGATCTTGCAAGCAGCTACTGTTATTCGCATTCAACTTGATGCTCTGTACTTTTTACGTGATTTTACAGTGAGAGCACTCACTTTCACCAAACCAGCTGTCCCGATCACAGATAGAGGTACGGCCAATAAATGGCATGACCTTGCAAGCAGGTCAGCTTGCCCTGCATTCAACTTGGTGCACTGTACTTTTTACGTTATTTTACAGTGAGAGCACTCACTTTCATCAAAGCAGCAGCCCCGATCACATATAAAGGTACGGCCAATAAATGGCATGATCTTGCAAGCAGCTACTGTTATTCGCATTCAACTTGATGCTCTGTACTTTTTGCGTTATTTTACAGTGATAGCACTCACTTTCATCAAAGCAGCAGTCCCGATCACAGATAAAGGTATGGCGAATAAGTGGCATGATCTTGCAAGCAGCTACTGTTATTCGCATTCAACTTGATGCTCTGTACTTTTTACGTGATTTTACAGTGAGAGCACTCACTTTCATCAAAGCAGCAGTCCCGATCACAGATAAAGGTACGGCCAATAAATGGCATGATCTTGCAAGCAGCTACTGTTATTCGCATTCAACTTGATGCTCTGTACTTTTTACGTGATTTTACAGTGAGAGCACTCACTTTCACCAAAGCAGCCGTCCCGATCACAGATAGAGGTACGGCCAATAAATGGCATGACCTTGCAAGCAGGTCAGCTTGACCTGCATTCAACTTGGTGCACTGTACTTTTTACGTTATTTTACAGTGAGAGCACTCACTTTCATCAAAGCAGCAGCCCCGATCACAGATAAAGGTACGGCCAATAAATGGCATGATCTTGCAAGCAGCTACTGTTATTCGCATTCAACTTGATGCTCTGTACTTTTTACGTTATTTTACAGTGAGAGCACTCACTTTCACCAAAGCAGCCGTCCCGATCACAGATAGAGGTACGGCCAATAAATGGCATGATCTTGCAAGCAGCTACTGTTATTCGCATTCAACTGGATGCTCTGTACTTTTTACGTTATTTTACAGTGATACCACTCACTTTCATCAAAGCAGCCGTCCCGATCACAGACAGAGGTACGGCCAATAAATGGCATGACCTTGCAAGCAGGTCAGCTTGACCTGCATTCAACTAGGTGCATTGTACTTTTTACGTTATTTTACAGTGAGAGCACTCACTTTCACCAAAGCAGCCGTCCCGATCACAGATAGAGGTACGGCCAATAAATGGCATGATCTTGCAAGCAGCTACTGTTATTCGCATTCAACTGGATGCTCTGTACTTTTTACGTTATTTTACAGTGATACCACTCACTTTCATCAAAGCAGCCGTCCCGATCACAGATAGAGGTACGGCCAATAAATGGCATGACCTTGCAAGCAGGTCAGCTTGACCTGCATTCAACTATGTGCATTGTACTTTTTACGTTATTTTACAGTGAGAGCACTCACTTTCATCAAAGCAGCAGCCCCGATCACAGATAAAGGTATGGCGAATAAGTGGCATGATCTTGCAAGCAGCTACTGTTATTCGCATTCAACTTGATGCTCTGTACTTTTTACGTTATTTTACGGTGAGAGCACTCACTTTCATCAAAGCAGCAGTCCCGATCACAGATAAAGGTACGGCCAATAAATGGCATGATCTTGCAAGCAGGTCAGCTTGACCTGCATTCAACTTGGTGCATTGTACTTTTTACGTTATTTTACAGTGAGAACACTCACTTTCATCAAAGCAGCAGTCCCGATCACAGATAAAGGTACGGCCAATAAATGGCATGATCTTGCAAGCAGCTACTGTTATTCGCATTCAACTTGATGCTCTGTACTTTTTACGTTATTCTACAGTGAGAGCACTCACTTTCACCAAAGCAGCCGTCCCGATCACAGATAGAGGTACGGCCAATAAATGGCATGATCTTGCAAGCAGCTGCTGTTATTCGCATTCAACTTGATGCTCTGTCCTTTTTACCTTATTTTACAGTGAGAGCACTCACTTTCATCAAAGCAGCAGTCCCGATCACAGATAAAGGTATGGCGAATAAGTGGCATGATCTTGCAAGCAGCTGCTGTTATTCGCATTCAACTTGGTGCATTGTACTTTTTACGTTATTTTACAGTGAGAACACTCACTTTCATCAAAGCAGCCGTCCCGATCACAGATAGAGGTACGGCCAATAAATGGCATGACCTTGCAAGCAGGTCAGCTTGACCTGCATTCAACTTGGTGCATTGTACTTTTTACGTTATTTTACAGTGATACCACTCACTTTCATCAAAGCAGCCGTCCCGATCACAGATAAAGGTTGGGCCAATAAATGGCATGATCTTGCAAGCAGCTACTGTTATTCGCATTCAACTTGATGCTCTGTACTTTTTACGTTATTTTACGGTGAGAGCACTCACTTTCATCAAAGCAGCAGTTCCGATCGCAGATAAAGGTACGGCAAATAAATGGCATGACCTTGCAAGCAGGTCAACTTGACCCGCATTCAACTTGATGCTCTGTACTTTTTACGTAATTTTACAGTGAGAGCACTCACTTTCATCAAAGCAGCAGTCCCGATCACAGATAAAGGTACGGCAAATAAATGGCATGACCTTGCAAGCAGGTCAACTTGACCCGCATTCAACTTGATGCTCTGTACTTTTTACGTAATTTTACAGTGAGAGCACTCACTTTCACCAAAGCAGCCGTCCCGATCACAGATAGAGGTACGGCCAATGAATAGCATGACCTTGCAAGCAGGTCAGCTTGACCTGCATTCAACTTGGTGCACTGTACTTTTTACGTTATTTTACAGTGATAGCACTCACTTTCGCCAAAGCAGCCGTCCCGATCACAGATAGAGGTACGGCCAATAAATGGCATGACCTTGCAAGCAGGTCAACTTGACCCGCATTCAACTTGATGCTCTGTACTTTTTACGTAATTTTACAGTGAGAGCACTCACTTTCATCAAAGCAGCAGTCCCGATCACAGATAAAGGTACGGCCAATAAATGGCATGATCTTGCAAGCAGCTACTGTTATTCGCATTCAACTTGATGCTCTGTACTTTTTACGTTATTTTACAGTGACAGCACTCACTTTCACCAAAGCAGCCGTCCCGATCACAGATAGAGGTACGGCCAATAAATGGCATGATCTTGCAAGCAGCTACTGTTATTCGCATTCAACTTGATGCTCTGTACTTTTTACGTTATTTTACAGTGAGAGCACTCACTTTCACCAAAGCAGCCGTCCCGATCACAGATAGAGGTACGGCCAATAAATGGCATGATCTTGCAAGCAGCTACTGTTATTCGCATTCAACTTGATGCTCTGTACTTTTTACGTTATTTTACAGTGACAGCACTCACTTTCACCAAAGCAGCCGTCCCGATCACAGATAGAGGTACGGCCAATAAATGGCATGATCTTGCAAGCAGCTACTGTTATTCGCATTCAACTTGATGCTCTGTACTTTTTATGTTATTTTACAGTGAGAGCACTCACTTTCACCAAAGCAGCCGTCCCGATCACAGATAGAGGTACGGCCAATAAATGGCATGATCTTGCAAGCAGCTACTGTTATTCGCATTCAACTTGATGCTCTGTACTTTTTACGTTATTTTACAGTGATAGCACTCACTTTCATCAAAGCAGCAGTCCCGATCACAGATAAAGGTACGGGCAATAAATGGCATGACCTTGCAAGCAGGTCAGCTTGACCTGCATTCAACTTGGTGCACTGTACTTTTTACGTTATTTTACAGTGATAGCACTCACTTTCATCAAAGCAGCAGTCCCGATCACAGATAAAGGTACGGCCAATAAATGGCATGATCTTGCAAGCAGCTGCTGTTATTCGCATTCAACTTGATGCTCTGTACTCTTTACCTTATTTTACAGTGAGAGCACTCACTTTCATCAAAGCAGCAGTCCCGATCACAGATAAAGGTACGGCCTATAAATGGCATGATCTTGCAAGCAGCTACTGTTATTCGCATTCAACTGGATGCTCTGTACTTTTTACGTTATTTTACAGTGATACCACTCACTTTCAGCAAAGCAGCAGTCCCGATCACAGATAAAGGTATGGCGAATAAGTGGCATGATCTTGCAAGCAGCTGCTGTTATTCGCATTCAACTTGATGCTCTGTCCTTTTTACCTTATTTTACAGTGAGAGCACTCACTTTAATCAAAGCAGCAGTCCCGATCACAGATAAAGGTATGGCGAATAAGTGGCATGATCTTGCAAGCAGCTGCTGTTATTCGCATTCAACTTGATGCTCTGTACTCTTTACCTTATTTTACAGTGAGAGCACTCGCTTTCATCAAAGCAGCCGTCCCGATCACAGATAAAGGTTGGGCCAATAAATGGCATGATCTTGCAAGCAGCTACTGTTATTCACATTCAACTTGATGCTCTGTACTTTTTGCGTTATTTTACAGTGATAGCACTCACTTTCATCAAAGCAGCAGTCCCGATCACAGATAAAGGTACGGCAAATAAATGGCATGATCTTGCAAGCAGCTACTGTTATTCGCATTCAACTGGATGCTCTGTAATTTTTACGCTATTTTACAGTGATAGCACTCACTTTCATCAAAGCAGCAGTCCCGATCACAGATAAAGGTACGGCAAATAAATGGCATGATCTTGCAAGCAGCTACTGTTATTCGCATTCAACTTGATGCTCTGTACTTTCTACTGGACTTTACAGTGAGAGCACTCACTTTCATCAAAGCAGCAGTCCTGATCACGGATAAAGGTATGGCCAATAAATGGCATGACCTTGCAAGCAGGTCAACTTGACCTGCATGCAACTTGATGCACTGTACTTTTTACGTTATTTTACAGTGAGAACACTCACTTTCAGCAAAGCAGCAGTCCCGATCACAGATAAAGGTATGGCGAATAAGTGGCATGATCTTGCAAGCAGCTGCTGTTATTCGCATTCAACTTGATGCTCTGTACTCTTTACCTTATTTTACAGTGAGAGCACTCACTTTCATCAAAGCAGCAGTCCCGATCACAGATAAAGGTACGGCCTATAAATGGCATGATCTTGCAAGCAGCTACTGTTATTCGCATTCAACTGGATGCTCTGTACTTTTTACGTTATTTTACAGTGAGAGCACTCACTTTCATCAAAGAAGCAGTCCCGATCACAGATAAAGGTACGGCCTATAAATGGCATGATCTTGCAAGCAGCTACTGTTATTCGCATTCAACTGGATGCTCTGTACTTTTTACGTTATTTTACAGTGAGAGCACTCACTTTCATCAAAGAAGCAGTCCCGATCACAGATAAAGGTACGGCCTATAAATGGCATGATCTTGCAAGCAGCTACTGTTATTCGCATTCAACTGGATGCTCTGTACTTTTTACGTTATTTTACAGTGAGAGCACTCACTTTCACCAAAGCAGCCGTCCCGATCACAGATAGAGGTACGGCCAATAAATGGCATGATCTTGCAAGCAGCTACTGTTATTCGCATTCAACTTGATGCTCTGTACTTTTTACGTTATTTTACAGTGATAGCACTCACTTTCATCAAAGCAGCAGTCCCGATCACAGATAAAGGTACGGCCAATAAATGGCATGACTTTGCAAGCAGGTCAGCTTGACCTGCATTCAACTTGGTGCACTGTACTTTTTACGTTATTTTACAGTGATAGCACTCACTTTCATCAAAGCAGCAGTCCCGATCACAGATAAAGGTTGGGCCAATAAATGGCATGATCTTGCAAGCAGCTACTGTTATTCGCATTCAACTGGATGCTCTGTACTTTTTACCTTATTTGACAGTGAGAGCACTCACTTTAATCAAAGCAGCAGTCCCGATCACAGATAAAGGTATGGCGAATAAGTGGCATGATCTTGCAAGCAGCTGCTGTTATTCGCATTCAACTTGATGCTCTGTCCTTTTTACCTTATTTTACAGTGAGAGCACTCACTTTAATCAAAGCAGCAGTCCCGATCACAGATAAAGGTATGGCGAATAAGTGGCATGATCTTGCAAGCAGCTGCTGTTATTCGCATTCAACTTGATGCTCTGTACTCTTTACCTTATTTTACAGTGAGAGCACTCGCTTTCATCAAAGCAGCCGTCCCGATCACAGATAAAGGTTGGGCCAATAAATGGCATGATCTTGCAAGCAGCTACTGTTATTCACATTCAACTTGATGCTCTGTACTTTTTGCGTTATTTTACAGTGATAGCACTCACTTTCATCAAAGCAGCAGTCCCGATCACAGATAAAGGTACGGCAAATAAATGGCATGATCTTGCAAGCAGCTACTGTTATTCGCATTCAACTGGATGCTCTGTAATTTTTACGCTATTTTACAGTGATAGCACTCACTTTCATCAAAGCAGCAGTCCCGATCACAGATAAAGGTACGGCAAATAAATGGCATGATCTTGCAAGCAGCTACTGTTATTCGCATTCAACTTGATGCTCTGTACTTTCTACTGGACTTTACAGTGAGAGCACTCACTTTCATCAAAGCAGCAGTCCTGATCACGGATAAAGGTATGGCCAATAAATGGCATGACCTTGCAAGCAGGTCAACTTGACCTGCATGCAACTTGATGCACTGTACTTTTTACGTTATTTTACAGTGAGAACACTCACTTTCAGCAAAGCAGCAGTCCCGATCACAGATAAAGGTATGGCGAATAAGTGGCATGATCTTGCAAGCAGC
This sequence comes from Ectemnius cavifrons, assembly GCA_964023945.1. Taxonomy (NCBI): domain Eukaryota; kingdom Metazoa; phylum Arthropoda; class Insecta; order Hymenoptera; family Crabronidae; genus Ectemnius; species Ectemnius cavifrons. Next base: position 5,149,464 of record OZ030377.1, read on the forward strand.
TGCTGTTATTCGCATTCAACTTGATGCTCTGTACTCTTTACCTTATTTTACAGTGAGAGCACTCACTTTCATCAAAGCAGCAGTCCCGATCACAGATAAAGGTACGGCCTATAAATGGCATGATCTTGCAAGCAGCTACTGTTATTCGCATTCAACTGGATGCTCTGTACTTTTTACGTTATTTTACAGTGAGAGCACTCACTTTCATCAAAGAAGCAGTCCCGATCACAGATAAAGGTACGGCCTATAAATGGCATGATCTTGCAAGCAGCTACTGTTATTCGCATTCAACTGGATGCTCTGTACTTTTTACGTTATTTTACAGTGAGAGCACTCACTTTCATCAAAGAAGCAGTCCCGATCACAGATAAAGGTACGGCCTATAAATGGCATGATCTTGCAAGCAGCTACTGTTATTCGCATTCAACTGGATGCTCTGTACTTTTTACGTTATTTTACAGTGAGAGCACTCACTTTCACCAAAGCAGCCGTCCCGATCACAGATAGAGGTACGGCCAATAAATGGCATGATCTTGCAAGCAGCTACTGTTATTCGCATTCAACTTGATGCTCTGTACTTTTTACGTTATTTTACAGTGATAGCACTCACTTTCATCAAAGCAGCAGTCCCGATCACAGATAAAGGTACGGCCAATAAATGGCATGACTTTGCAAGCAGGTCAGCTTGACCTGCATTCAACTTGGTGCACTGTACTTTTTACGTTATTTTACAGTGATAGCACTCACTTTCATCAAAGCAGCAGTCCCGATCACAGATAAAGGTTGGGCCAATAAATGGCATGATCTTGCAAGCAGCTACTGTTATTCGCATTCAACTGGATGCTCTGTACTTTTTACGTTATTTTACAGTGAGAGCACCCACTTTCATCAAAGCAGCAGTCCCGATCACAGATAAAGGTATGGCGAATAAGTGGCATGATCTTGCAAGCAGCTGCTGTTATTCGCATTCAACTTGATGCTCTGTACTCTTTACCTTATTTTACAGTGAGAGCACTCACTTTCATCAAAGCAGCAGTCCCGATCACAGATAAAGGTACGGCCTATAAATGGCATGATCTTGCAAGCAGCTACTGTTATTCGCATTCAACTGGATGCTCTGTACTTTTTACGTTATTTTACAGTGAGAGCACTCACTTTCATCAAAGAAGCAGTCCCGATCACAGATAAAGGTACGGCCTATAAATGGCATGATCTTGCAAGCAGCTACTGTTATTCGCATTCAACTGGATGCTCTGTACTTTTTACGTTATTTTACAGTGAGAGCACTCACTTTCATCAAAGAAGCAGTCCCGATCACAGATAAAGGTACGGCCTATAAATGGCATGATCTTGCAAGCAGCTACTGTTATTCGCATTCAACTGGATGCTCTGTACTTTTTACGTTATTTTACAGTGAGAGCACTCACTTTCACCAAAGCAGCCGTCCCGATCACAGATAGAGGTACGGCCAATAAATGGCATGATCTTGCAAGCAGCTACTGTTATTCGCATTCAACTTGATGCTCTGTACTTTTTACGTTATTTTACAGTGATAGCACTCACTTTCATCAAAGCAGCAGTCCCGATCACAGATAAAGGTACGGCCAATAAATGGCATGACTTTGCAAGCAGGTCAACTTGACCTGCATTCAACTTGGTGCACTGTACTTTTTACGTTATTTTACAGTGATAGCACTCACTTTCATCAAAGCAGCAGTCCCGATCACAGATAAAGGTTGGGCCAATAAATGGCATGATCTTGCAAGCAGCTACTGTTATTCGCATTCAACTGGATGCTCTGTACTTTTTACGTTATTTTACAGTGAGAGCACCCACTTTCATCAAAGCAGCAGTCCCGATCACAGATAAAGGTACGGCCAATAAATGGCATGATCTTGCAAGCAGCTACTGTTATTCGCATTCAACTTGATGCTCTGTACTTTTTACGTGATTTTACAGTGAGCGCACTCACTTTCACCAAACCAGCTGTCCCGATCACAGATAGAGGTACGGCCAATAAATGGCATGACCTTGCAAGCAGGTCAGCTTGCCCTGCATTCAACTTGGTGCACTGTACTTTTTACGTTATTTTACAGTGAGAGCACTCACTTTCATCAAAGCAGCAGCCCCGATCACATATAAAGGTACGGCCAATAAATGGCATGATCTTGCAAGCAGCTACTGTTATTCGCATTCAACTTGATGCTCTGTACTTTTTGCGTTATTTTACAGTGATAGCACTCACTTTCATCAAAGCAGCAGTCCCGATCACAGATAAAGGTATGGCGAATAAGTGGCATGATCTTGCAAGCAGCTACTGTTATTCGCATTCAACTTGATGCTCTGTACTTTTTACGTGATTTTACAGTGAGAGCACTCACTTTCATCAAAGCAGCAGTCCCGATCACAGATAAAGGTACGGCCAATAAATGGCATGATCTTGCAAGCAGCTACTGTTATTCGCATTCAACTTGATGCTCTGTACTTTTTACGTGATTTTACAGTGAGAGCACTCACTTTCACCAAAGCAGCCGTCCCGATCACAGATAGAGGTACGGCCAATAAATGGCATGACCTTGCAAGCAGGTCAGCTTGACCTGCATTCAACTTGGTGCACTGTACTTTTTACGTTATTTTACAGTGAGAGCACTCACTTTCATCAAAGCAGCAGCCCCGATCACAGATAAAGGTACGGCCAATAAATGGCATGATCTTGCAAGCAGCTACTGTTATTCGCATTCAACTTGATGCTCTGTACTTTTTACGTTATTTTACAGTGAGAGCACTCACTTTCACCAAAGCAGCCGTCCCGATCACAGATAGAGGTACGGCCAATAAATGGCATGATCTTGCAAGCAGCTACTGTTATTCGCATTCAACTGGATGCTCTGTACTTTTTACGTTATTTTACAGTGATACCACTCACTTTCATCAAAGCAGCCGTCCCGATCACAGATAGAGGTACGGCCAATAAATGGCATGACCTTGCAAGCAGGTCAGCTTGACCTGCATTCAACTAGGTGCATTGTACTTTTTACGTTATTTTACAGTGAGAGCACTCACTTTCACCAAAGCAGCCGTCCCGATCACAGATAGAGGTACGGCCAATAAATGGCATGATCTTGCAAGCAGCTACTGTTATTCGCATTCAACTTGATGCTCTGTACTTTTTACGTTATTTTACAGTGATAGCACTCACTTTCATCAAAGCAGCAGTCCCGATCACAGATAAAGGTACGGGCAATAAATGGCATGACCTTGCAAGCAGGTCAGCTTGACCTGCATTCAACTTGGTGCACTGTACTTTTTACGTTATTTTACAGTGATAGCACTCACTTTCATCAAAGCAGCAGTCCCGATCACAGATAAAGGTACGGCCAATAAATGGCATGATCTTGCAAGCAGCTGCTGTTATTCGCATTCAACTTGATGCTCTGTACTCTTTACCTTATTTTACAGTGAGAGCACTCACTTTCATCAAAGCAGCAGTCCCGATCACAGATAAAGGTACGGCCTATAAATGGCATGATCTTGCAAGCAGCTACTGTTATTCGCATTCAACTGGATGCTCTGTACTTTTTACGTTATTTTACAGTGATACCACTCACTTTCAGCAAAGCAGCAGTCCCGATCACAGATAAAGGTATGGCGAATAAGTGGCATGATCTTGCAAGCAGCTGCTGTTATTCGCATTCAACTTGATGCTCTGTCCTTTTTACCTTATTTTACAGTGAGAGCACTCACTTTAATCAAAGCAGCAGTCCCGATCACAGATAAAGGTATGGCGAATAAGTGGCATGATCTTGCAAGCAGCTGCTGTTATTCGCATTCAACTTGATGCTCTGTACTCTTTACCTTATTTTACAGTGAGAGCACTCGCTTTCATCAAAGCAGCCGTCCCGATCACAGATAAAGGTTGGGCCAATAAATGGCATGATCTTGCAAGCAGCTACTGTTATTCACATTCAACTTGATGCTCTGTACTTTTTGCGTTATTTTACAGTGATAGCACTCACTTTCATCAAAGCAGCAGTCCCGATCACAGATAAAGGTACGGCAAATAAATGGCATGATCTTGCAAGCAGCTACTGTTATTCGCATTCAACTGGATGCTCTGTAATTTTTACGCTATTTTACAGTGATAGCACTCACTTTCATCAAAGCAGCAGTCCCGATCACAGATAAAGGTACGGCAAATAAATGGCATGATCTTGCAAGCAGCTACTGTTATTCGCATTCAACTTGATGCTCTGTACTTTCTACTGGACTTTACAGTGAGAGCACTCACTTTCATCAAAGCAGCAGTCCTGATCACGGATAAAGGTATGGCCAATAAATGGCATGACCTTGCAAGCAGGTCAACTTGACCTGCATGCAACTTGATGCACTGTACTTTTTACGTTATTTTACAGTGAGAACACTCACTTTCAGCAAAGCAGCAGTCCCGATCACAGATAAAGGTATGGCGAATAAGTGGCATGATCTTGCAAGCAGCTGCTGTTATTCGCATTCAACTTGATGCTCTGTACTCTTTACCTTATTTTACAGTGAGAGCACTCACTTTCATCAAAGCAGCAGTCCCGATCACAGATAAAGGTACGGCCTATAAATGGCATGATCTTGCAAGCAGCTACTGTTATTCGCATTCAACTGGATGCTCTGTACTTTTTACGTTATTTTACAGTGAGAGCACTCACTTTCATCAAAGAAGCAGTCCCGATCACAGATAAAGGTACGGCCTATAAATGGCATGATCTTGCAAGCAGCTACTGTTATTCGCATTCAACTGGATGCTCTGTACTTTTTACGTTATTTTACAGTGAGAGCACTCACTTTCATCAAAGAAGCAGTCCCGATCACAGATAAAGGTACGGCCTATAAATGGCATGATCTTGCAAGCAGCTACTGTTATTCGCATTCAACTGGATGCTCTGTACTTTTTACGTTATTTTACAGTGAGAGCACTCACTTTCATCAAAGCAGCAGTCCCGATCACAGATAAAGGTACGGCCAATAAATGGCATGATCTTGCAAGCAGCTACTGTTATTCGCATTCAACTTGATGCTCTGTACTTTTTACGTTATTTTACAGTGAGAGCACTCACTTTCACCAAAGCAGCCGTCCCGATCACAGATAGAGGTACGGCCAATAAATGGCATGATCTTGCAAGCAGCTACTGTTATTCGCATTCAACTTGATGCTCTGTACTTTTTACGTTATTTTACAGTGATAGCACTCACTTTCATCAAAGCAGCAGTCCCGATCACAGATAAAGGTACGGCCAATAAATGGCATGACTTTGCAAGCAGGTCAGCTTGACCTGCATTCAACTTGGTGCACTGTACTTTTTACGTTATTTTACAGTGATAGCACTCACTTTCATCAAAGCAGCAGTCCCGATCACAGATAAAGGTTGGGCCAATAAATGGCATGATCTTGCAAGCAGCTACTGTTATTCGCATTCAACTGGATGCTCTGTACTTTTTACGTTATTTTACAGTGAGAGCACCCACTTTCATCAAAGCAGCAGTCCCGATCACAGATAAAGGTATGGCGAATAAGTGGCATGATCTTGCAAGCAGCTGCTGTTATTCGCATTCAACTTGATGCTCTGTACTCTTTACCTTATTTTACAGTGAGAGCACTCACTTTCATCAAAGCAGCAGTCCCGATCACAGATAAAGGTACGGCCTATAAATGGCATGATCTTGCAAGCAGCTACTGTTATTCGCATTCAACTGGATGCTCTGTACTTTTTACGTTATTTTACAGTGAGAGCACTCACTTTCATCAAAGAAGCAGTCCCGATCACAGATAAAGGTACGGCCTATAAATGGCATGATCTTGCAAGCAGCTACTGTTATTCGCATTCAACTGGATGCTCTGTACTTTTTACGTTATTTTACAGTGAGAGCACTCACTTTCATGAAAGAAGCAGTCCCGATCACAGATATAGGTACGGCCTATAAATGGCATGATCTTGCAAGCAGCTACTGTTATTCGCATTCAACTGGATGCTCTGTACTTTTTACGTTATTTTACAGTGAGAGCACTCACTTTCACCAAAGCAGCCGTCCCGATCACAGATAGAGGTACGGCCAATAAATGGCATGATCTTGCAAGCAGCTACTGTTATTCGCATTCAACTTGATGCTCTGTACTTTTTACGTTATTTTACAGTGATAGCACTCACTTTCATCAAACCAGCTGTCCCGATCACAGATAGAGGTACGGCCAATAAATGGCATGACCTTGCAAGCAGGTCAGCTTGCCCTGCATTCAACTTGGTGCACTGTACTTTTTGCGTTATTTTACAGTGATAGCACTCACTTTCATCAAAGCAGCAGTCCCGATCACAGATAAAGGTATGGCGAATAAGTGGCATGATCTTGCAAGCAGCTACTGTTATTCGCATTCAACTTGATGCTCTGTACTTTTTACGTGATTTTACAGTGAGAGCACTCACTTTCATCAAAGCAGCAGTCCCGATCACAGATAAAGGTACGGCCAATAAATGGCATGATCTTGCAAGCAGCTACTGTTATTCGCATTCAACTTGATGCTCTGTACTTTTTACGTGATTTTACAGTGAGAGCACTCACTTTCACCAAAGCAGCCGTCCCGATCACAGATAGAGGTACGGCCAATAAATGGCATGACCTTGCAAGCAGGTCAGCTTGACCTGCATTCAACTTGGTGCACTGTACTTTTTACGTTATTTTACAGTGAGAGCACTCACTTTCATCAAAGCAGCAGCCCCGATCACAGATAAAGGTACGGCCAATAAATGGCATGATCTTGCAAGCAGCTACTGTTATTCGCATTCAACTTGATGCTCTGTACTTTTTACGTTATTTTACAGTGAGAGCACTCACTTTCACCAAAGCAGCCGTCCCGATCACAGATAGAGGTACGGCCAATAAATGGCATGATCTTGCAAGCAGCTACTGTTATTCGCATTCAACTGGATGCTCTGTACTTTTTACGTTATTTTACAGTGATACCACTCACTTTCATCAAAGCAGCCGTCCCGATCACAGATAGAGGTACGGCCAATAAATGGCATGACCTTGCAAGCAGGTCAGCTTGACCTGCATTCAACTAGGTGCATTGTACTTTTTACGTTATTTTACAGTGAGAGCACTCACTTTCACCAAAGCAGCCGTCCCGATCACAGATAGAGGTACGGCCAATAAATGGCATGATCTTGCAAGCAGCTACTGTTATTCGCATTCAACTGGATGCTCTGTACTTTTTACGTTATTTTACAGTGATACCACTCACTTTCATCAAAGCAGCCGTCCCGATCACAGATAGAGGTACGGCCAATAAATGGCATGACCTTGCAAGCAGGTCAGCTTGACCTGCATTCAACTATGTGCATTGTACTTTTTACGTTATTTTACAGTGAGAGCACTCACTTTCATCAAAGCAGCAGCCCCGATCACAGATAAAGGTATGGCGAATAAGTGGCATGATCTTGCAAGCAGCTACTGTTATTCGCATTCAACTTGATGCTCTGTACTTTTTACGTTATTTTACGGTGAGAGCACTCACTTTCATCAAAGCAGCAGTCCCGATCACAGATAAAGGTACGGCCAATAAATGGCATGATCTTGCAAGCAGGTCAGCTTGACCTGCATTCAACTTGGTGCATTGTACTTTTTACGTTATTTTACAGTGAGAACACTCACTTTCATCAAAGCAGCAGTCCCGATCACAGATAAAGGTACGGCCAATAAATGGCATGATCTTGCAAGCAGCTACTGTTATTCGCATTCAACTTGATGCTCTGTACTTTTTACGTTATTCTACAGTGAGAGCACTCACTTTCACCAAAGCAGCCGTCCCGATCACAGATAGAGGTACGGCCAATAAATGGCATGATCTTGCAAGCAGCTGCTGTTATTCGCATTCAACTTGATGCTCTGTCCTTTTTACCTTATTTTACAGTGAGAGCACTCACTTTCATCAAAGCAGCAGTCCCGATCACAGATAAAGGTATGGCGAATAAGTGGCATGATCTTGCAAGCAGCTGCTGTTATTCGCATTCAACTGGATGCTCTGTACTTTTTACGTTATTTTACAGTGATACCACTCACTTTCATCAAAGCAGCCGTCCCGATCACAGATAAAGGTTGGGCCAATAAATGGCATGATCTTGCAAGCAGCTACTGTTATTCGCATTCAACTTGATGCTCTGTACTTTTTACGTTATTTTACGGTGAGAGCACTCACTTTCATCAAAGCAGCAGTTCCGATCGCAGATAAAGGTACGGCAAATAAATGGCATGACCTTGCAAGCAGGTCAACTTGACCCGCATTCAACTTGATGCTCTGTACTTTTTACGTAATTTTACAGTGAGAGCACTCACTTTCATCAAAGCAGCAGTCCCGATCACAGATAAAGGTACGGCAAATAAATGGCATGACCTTGCAAGCAGGTCAACTTGACCCGCATTCAACTTGATGCTCTGTACTTTTTACGTAATTTTACAGTGAGAGCACTCACTTTCACCAAAGCAGCCGTCCCGATCACAGATAGAGGTACGGCCAATGAATAGCATGACCTTGCAAGCAGGTCAGCTTGACCTGCATTCAACTTGGTGCACTGTACTTTTTACGTTATTTTACAGTGATAGCACTCACTTTCGCCAAAGCAGCCGTCCCGATCACAGATAGAGGTACGGCCAATAAATGGCATGACCTTGCAAGCAGGTCAACTTGACCCGCATTCAACTTGATGCTCTGTACTTTTTACGTAATTTTACAGTGAGAGCACTCACTTTCATCAAAGCAGCAGTCCCGATCACAGATAAAGGTACGGCCAATAAATGGCATGATCTTGCAAGCAGCTACTGTTATTCGCATTCAACTTGATGCTCTGTACTTTTTACGTTATTTTACAGTGACAGCACTCACTTTCACCAAAGCAGCCGTCCCGATCACAGATAGAGGTACGGCCAATAAATGGCATGATCTTGCAAGCAGCTACTGTTATTCGCATTCAACTTGATGCTCTGTACTTTTTACGTTATTTTACAGTGAGAGCACTCACTTTCACCAAAGCAGCCGTCCCGATCACAGATAGAGGTACGGCCAATAAATGGCATGATCTTGCAAGCAGCTACTGTTATTCGCATTCAACTTGATGCTCTGTACTTTTTACGTTATTTTACAGTGACAGCACTCACTTTCACCAAAGCAGCCGTCCCGATCACAGATAGAGGTACGGCCAATAAATGGCATGATCTTGCAAGCAGCTACTGTTATTCGCATTCAACTTGATGCTCTGTACTTTTTATGTTATTTTACAGTGAGAGCACTCACTTTCACCAAAGCAGCCGTCCCGATCACAGATAGAGGTACGGCCAATAAATGGCATGATCTTGCAAGCAGCTACTGTTATTCGCATTCAACTTGATGCTCTGTACTTTTTATGTTATTTTACAGTGAGAGCACTCACTTTCACCAAAGCAGCCGTCCCGATCACAGATAGAGGTACGGCCAATAAATGGCATGATCTTGCAAGCAGCTACTGTTATTCGCATTCAACTTGATGCTCTGTACTTTTTACGTTATTTTACAGTGATAGCACTCACTTTCATCAAAGCAGCAGTCCCGATCACAGATAAAGGTACGGGCAATAAATGGCATGACCTTGCAAGCAGGTCAGCTTGACCTGCATTCAACTTGGTGCACTGTACTTTTTACGTTATTTTACAGTGATAGCACTCACTTTCATCAAAGCAGCAGTCCCGATCACAGATAAAGGTACGGCCAATAAATGGCATGATCTTGCAAGCAGCTGCTGTTATTCGCATTCAACTTGATGCTCTGTACTCTTTACCTTATTTTACAGTGAGAGCACTCACTTTCATCAAAGCAGCAGTCCCGATCACAGATAAAGGTACGGCCTATAAATGGCATGATCTTGCAAGCAGCTACTGTTATTCGCATTCAACTGGATGCTCTGTACTTTTTACGTTATTTCACAGTGATACCACTCACTTTCAGCAAAGCAGCAGTCCCGATCACAGATAAAGGTATGGCGAATAAGTGGCATGATCTTGCAAGCAGCTGCTGTTATTCGCATTCAACTTGATGCTCTGTCCTTTTTACCTTATTTTACAGTGAGAGCACTCACTTTAATCAAAGCAGCAGTCCCGATCACAGATAAAGGTATGGCGAATAAGTGGCATGATCTTGCAAGCAGCTGCTGTTATTCGCATTCAACTTGATGCTCTGTACTCTTTACCTTATTTTACAGTGAGAGCACTCGCTTTCATCAAAGCAGCCGTCCCGATCACAGATAAAGGTTGGGCCAATAAATGGCATGATCTTGCAAGCAGCTACTGTTATTCACATTCAACTTGATGCTCTGTACTTTTTGCGTTATTTTACAGTGATAGCACTCACTTTCATCAAAGCAGCAGTCCCGATCACAGATAAAGGTACGGCAAATAAATGGCATGATCTTGCAAGCAGCTACTGTTATTCGCATTCAACTGGATGCTCTGTAATTTTTACGCTATTTTACAGTGATAGCACTCACTTTCATCAAAGCAGCAGTCCCGATCACAGATAAAGGTACGGCAAATAAATGGCATGATCTTGCAAGCAGCTACTGTTATTCGCATTCAACTTGATGCTCTGTACTTTCTACTGGACTTTACAGTGAGAGCACTCGCTTTCATCAAAGCAGCCGTCCCGATCACAGATAGAGGTACGGCCAATAAATGGCATGACCTTGCAAGCAGGTCAGCTTGACCTGCATTCAACTTGGTGCACTGTACTTTTTACGTTATTTTACAGTGAGAGCACTCACTTTCATCAAAGCAGCAGCCCCGATCACAGATAAAGGTACGGCCAATAAATGGCATGATCTTGCAAGCAGCTACTGTTATTCGCATTCAACTTGATGCTCTGTACTTTTTACGTTATTTTACAGTGAGAGCACTCACTTTCACCAAAGCAGCCGTCCCGATCACAGATAGAGGTACGGCCAATAAATGGCATGATCTTGCAAGCAGCTACTGTTATTCGCATTCAACTGGATGCTCTGTACTTTTTACGTTATTTTACGGTGAGAGCACTCACTTTCATCAAAGCAGCAGTCCCGATCACAGATAAAGGTACGGCGAATAAGTGGCATGATCTTGCAAGCAGCTGCTGTTATTCGCATTCAACTGGATGCTCTGTACTTTTTACGTTATTTTACAGTGATACCACTCACTTTCATCAAAGCAGCCGTCCCGATCACAGATAGAGGTACGGCCAATAAATGGCATGACCTTGCAAGCAGGTCAGCTTGACCTGCATTCAACTATGTGCATTGTACTTTTTACGTTATTTTACAGTGAGAGCACTCACTTTCATCAAAGCAGCAGCCCCGATCACAGATAAAGGTATGGCGAATAAGTGGCATGATCTTGCAAGCAGCTACTGTTATTCGCATTCAACTTGATGCTCTGTACTTTTTACGTTATTTTACGGTGAGAGCACTCACTTTCATCAAAGCAGCAGTCCCGATCACAGATAAAGGTACGGCCAATAAATGGCATGATCTTGCAAGCAGGTCAGCTTGACCTGCATTCAACTTGGTGCATTGTACTTTTTACGTTATTTTACAGTGAGAACACTCACTTTCATCAAAGCAGCAGTCCCGATCACAGATAAAGGTACGGCCAATAAATGGCATGATCTTGCAAGCAGCTACTGTTATTCGCATTCAACTTGATGCTCTGTACTTTTTACGTTATTCTACAGTGAGAGCACTCACTTTCACCAAAGCAGCCGTCCCGATCACAGATAGAGGTACGGCCAATAAATGGCATGATCTTGCAAGCAGCTGCTGTTATTCGCATTCAACTTGATGCTCTGTCCTTTTTACCTTATTTTACAGTGAGAGCACTCACTTTCATCAAAGCAGCAGTCCCGATCACAGATAAAGGTATGGCGAATAAGTGGCATGATCTTGCAAGCAGCTGCTGTTATTCGCATTCAACTGGATGCTCTGTACTTTTTACGTTATTTTACAGTGATACCACTCACTTTCATCAAAGCAGCCGTCCCGATCACAGATAAAGGTTGGGCCAATAAATGGCATGATCTTGCAAGCAGCTACTGTTATTCGCATTCAACTTGATGCTCTGTACTTTTTACGTTATTTTACGGTGAGAGCACTCACTTTCATCAAAGCAGCAGTTCCGATCGCAGATAAAGGTACGGCAAATAAATGGCATGACCTTGCAAGCAGGTCAACTTGACCCGCATTCAACTTGATGCTCTGTACTTTTTACGTAATTTTACAGTGAGAGCACTCACTTTCATCAAAGCAGCAGTCCCGATCACAGATAAAGGTACGGCAAATAAATGGCATGACCTTGCAAGCAGGTCAACTTGACCCGCATTCAACTTGATGCTCTGTACTTTTTACGTAATTTTACAGTGAGAGCACTCACTTTCACCAAAGCAGCCGTCCCGATCACAGATAGAGGTACGGCCAATGAATAGCATGACCTTGCAAGCAGGTCAGCTTGACCTGCATTCAACTTGGTGCACTGTACTTTTTACGTTATTTTACAGTGATAGCACTCACTTTCGCCAAAGCAGCCGTCCCGATCACAGATAGAGGTACGGCCAATAAATGGCATGACCTTGCAAGCAGGTCAACTTGACCCGCATTCAACTTGATGCTCTGTACTTTTTACGTAATTTTACAGTGAGAGCACTCACTTTCATCAAAGCAGCAGTCCCGATCACAGATAAAGGTACGGCCAATAAATGGCATGATCTTGCAAGCAGCTACTGTTATTCGCATTCAACTTGATGCTCTGTACTTTTTACGTTATTTTACAGTGACAGCACTCACTTTCACCAAAGCAGCCGTCCCGATCACAGATAGAGGTACGGCCAATAAATGGCATGATCTTGCAAGCAGCTACTGTTATTCGCATTCAACTTGATGCTCTGTACTTTTTACGTTATTTTACAGTGAGAGCACTCACTTTCACCAAAGCAGCCGTCCCGATCACAGATAGAGGTACGGCCAATAAATGGCATGATCTTGCAAGCAGCTACTGTTATTCGCATTCAACTTGATGCTCTGTACTTTTTACGTTATTTTACAGTGACAGCACTCACTTTCACCAAAGCAGCCGTCCCGATCACAGATAGAGGTACGGCCAATAAATGGCATGATCTTGCAAGCAGCTACTGTTATTCGCATTCAACTTGATGCTCTGTACTTTTTATGTTATTTTACAGTGAGAGCACTCACTTTCACCAAAGCAGCCGTCCCGATCACAGATAGAGGTACGGCCAATAAATGGCATGATCTTGCAAGCAGCTACTGTTATTCGCATTCAACTTGATGCTCTGTACTTTTTACGTTATTTTACAGTGATAGCACTCACTTTCATCAAAGCAGCAGTCCCGATCACAGATAAAGGTACGGGCAATAAATGGCATGACCTTGCAAGCAGGTCAGCTTGACCTGCATTCAACTTGGTGCACTGTACTTTTTACGTTATTTTACAGTGATAGCACTCACTTTCATCAAAGCAGCAGTCCCGATCACAGATAAAGGTACGGCCAATAAATGGCATGATCTTGCAAGCAGCTGCTGTTATTCGCATTCAACTTGATGCTCTGTACTCTTTACCTTATTTTACAGTGAGAGCACTCACTTTCATCAAAGCAGCAGTCCCGATCACAGATAAAGGTACGGCCTATAAATGGCATGATCTTGCAAGCAGCTACTGTTATTCGCATTCAACTTGATGCTCTGTACTTTTTACGTGATTTTACAGTGAGAGCACTCACTTTCACCAAAGCAGCCGTCCCGATCACAGATAGAGGTACGGCCAATAAATGGCATGATCTTGCAAGCAGGTCAGCTTGACCTGCATTCAACTTGGTGCATTGTACTTTTTACGTTATTTTACAGTGAGAACACTCACTTTCATCAAAGCAGCCGTCCCGATCACAGATAGAGGTACGGCCAATAAATGGCATGATCTTGCAAGCAGCTACTGTTATTCGCATTCAACTTGATGCTCTGTACTTTTTACGTTATTTTACAGTGATAGCACTCACTTTCATCAAAGCAGCAGTCCCGATCACAGATAAAGGTACGGCCAATAAATGGCATGATCTTGCAAGCAGCTGCTGTTATTCGCATTCAACTTGATGCTCTGTACTCTTTACCTTATTTTACAGTGAGAGCACTCACTTTCATCAAAGCAGCAGTCCCGATCACAGATAAAGGTACGGCCTATAAATGGCATGATCTTGCAAGCAGCTACTGTTATTCGCATTCAACTGGATGCTCTGTACTTTTTACGTTATTTTACAGTGATACCACTCACTTTCAGCAAAGCAGCAGTCCCGATCACAGATAAAGGTATGGCGAATAAGTGGCATGATCTTGCAAGCAGCTGCTGTTATTCGCATTCAACTTGATGCTCTGTCCTTTTTACCTTATTTTACAGTGAGAGCACTCACTTTCATCAACGCAGCAGTTCCGATCACAGATAAAGGTATGGCGAATAAGTGGCATGATCTTGCAAGCAGCTGCTGTTATTCGCATTCAACTTGATGCTCTGTACTCTTTACCTTATTTTACAGTGAGAGCACTCACTTTCATCAAAGCAGCCGTCCCGATCACAGATAAAGGTTGGGCCAATAAATGGCATGATCTTGCAAGCAGCTACTGTTATTCGCATTCAACTTGATGCTCTGTACTTTTTACGTTATTTTACGGTGAGAGCACTCACTTTCATCAAAGCAGCAGTTCCGATCGCAGATAAAGGTACGGCAAATAAATGGCATGACCTTGCAAGCAGGTCAACTTGACCCGCATTCAACTTGATGCTCTGTACTTTTTACGTAATTTTACAGTGAGAGCACTCACTTTCATCAAAGCAGCAGTCCCGATCACAGATAGAGGTACGGCCAATAAATGGCATGACCTTGCAAGCAGGTCAGCTTGACCTGCATTCAACTATGTGCATTGTACTTTTTACGTTATTTTACAGTGAGAGCACTGACTTTCATCAAAGCAGCAGCCCCGATCACAGATAAAGGTATGGCGAATAAGTGGCATGATCTTGCAAGCAGCTACTGTTATTCGCATTCAACTTGATGCTCTGTACTTTTTACGTTATTTTACGGTGAGAGCACTCACTTTCATCAAAGCAGCAGTCCCGATCACAGATAAAGGTACGGCCAATAAATGGCATGATCTTGCAAGCAGGTCAGCTTGACCTGCATTCAACTTGGTGCATTGTACTTTTTACGTTATTTTACAGTGAGAACACTCACTTTCATCAAAGCAGCAGTCCCGATCACAGATAAAGGTACGGCCAATAAATGGCATGATCTTGCAAGCAGCTACTGTTATTCGCATTCAACTTGATGCTCTGTACTTTTTACGTTATTCTACAGTGAGAGCACTCACTTTCACCAAAGCAGCCGTCCCGATCACAGATAGAGGTACGGCCAATAAATGGCATGATCTTGCAAGCAGCTGCTGTTATTCGCATTCAACTTGATGCTCTGTCCTTTTTACCTTATTTTACAGTGAGAGCACTCACTTTCATCAAAGCAGCAGTCCCGATCACAGATAAAGGTATGGCGAATAAGTGGCATGATCTTGCAAGCAGCTGCTGTTATTCGCATTCAACTGGATGCTCTGTACTTTTTACGTTATTTTACAGTGATACCACTCACTTTCATCAAAGCAGCCGTCCCGATCACAGATAAAGGTTGGGCCAATAAATGGCATGATCTTGCAAGCAGCTACTGTTATTCGCATTCAACTTGATGCTCTGTACTTTTTACGTTATTTTACGGTGAGAGCACTCACTTTCATCAAAGCAGCAGTTCCGATCGCAGATAAAGGTACGGCAAATAAATGGCATGACCTTGCAAGCAGGTCAACTTGACCCGCATTCAACTTGATGCTCTGTACTTTTTACGTAATTTTACAGTGAGAGCACTCACTTTCATCAAAGCAGCAGTCCCGATCACAGATAAAGGTACGGCAAATAAATGGCATGACCTTGCAAGCAGGTCAACTTGACCCGCATTCAACTTGATGCTCTGTACTTTTTACGTAATTTTACAGTGAGAGCACTCACTTTCACCAAAGCAGCCGTCCCGATCACAGATAGAGGTACGGCCAATGAATAGCATGACCTTGCAAGCAGGTCAGCTTGACCTGCATTCAACTTGGTGCACTGTACTTTTTACGTTATTTTACAGTGATAGCACTCACTTTCGCCAAAGCAGCCGTCCCGATCACAGATAGAGGTACGGCCAATAAATGGCATGACCTTGCAAGCAGGTCAACTTGACCCGCATTCAACTTGATGCTCTGTACTTTTTACGTAATTTTACAGTGAGAGCACTCACTTTCATCAAAGCAGCAGTCCCGATCACAGATAAAGGTACGGCCAATAAATGGCATGATCTTGCAAGCAGCTACTGTTATTCGCATTCAACTTGATGCTCTGTACTTTTTACGTTATTTTACAGTGACAGCACTCACTTTCACCAAAGCAGCCGTCCCGATCACAGATAGAGGTACGGCCAATAAATGGCATGATCTTGCAAGCAGCTACTGTTATTCGCATTCAACTTGATGCTCTGTACTTTTTACGTTATTTTACAGTGAGAGCACTCACTTTCACCAAAGCAGCCGTCCCGATCACAGATAGAGGTACGGCCAATAAATGGCATGATCTTGCAAGCAGCTACTGTTATTCGCATTCAACTTGATGCTCTGTACTTTTTACGTTATTTTACAGTGACAGCACTCACTTTCACCAAAGCAGCCGTCCCGATCACAGATAGAGGTACGGCCAATAAATGGCATGATCTTGCAAGCAGCTACTGTTATTCGCATTCAACTTGATGCTCTGTACTTTTTATGTTATTTTACAGTGAGAGCACTCACTTTCACCAAAGCAGCCGTCCCGATCACAGATAGAGGTACGGCCAATAAATGGCATGATCTTGCAAGCAGCTACTGTTATTCGCATTCAACTTGATGCTCTGTACTTTTTATGTTATTTTACAGTGAGAGCACTCACTTTCACCAAAGCAGCCGTCCCGATCACAGATAGAGGTACGGCCAATAAATGGCATGATCTTGCAAGCAGCTACTGTTATTCGCATTCAACTTGATGCTCTGTACTTTTTACGTTATTTTACAGTGATAGCACTCACTTTCATCAAAGCAGCAGTCCCGATCACAGATAAAGGTACGGGCAATAAATGGCATGACCTTGCAAGCAGGTCAGCTTGACCTGCATTCAACTTGGTGCACTGTACTTTTTACGTTATTTTACAGTGATAGCACTCACTTTCATCAAAGCAGCAGTCCCGATCACAGATAAAGGTACGGCCAATAAATGGCATGATCTTGCAAGCAGCTGCTGTTATTCGCATTCAACTTGATGCTCTGTACTCTTTACCTTATTTTACAGTGAGAGCACTCACTTTCATCAAAGCAGCAGTCCCGATCACAGATAAAGGTACGGCCTATAAATGGCATGATCTTGCAAGCAGCTACTGTTATTCGCATTCAACTGGATGCTCTGTACTTTTTACGTTATTTCACAGTGATACCACTCACTTTCAGCAAAGCAGCAGTCCCGATCACAGATAAAGGTATGGCGAATAAGTGGCATGATCTTGCAAGCAGCTGCTGTTATTCGCATTCAACTTGATGCTCTGTCCTTTTTACCTTATTTTACAGTGAGAGCACTCACTTTAATCAAAGCAGCAGTCCCGATCACAGATAAAGGTATGGCGAATAAGTGGCATGATCTTGCAAGCAGCTGCTGTTATTCGCATTCAACTTGATGCTCTGTACTCTTTACCTTATTTTACAGTGAGAGCACTCGCTTTCATCAAAGCAGCCGTCCCGATCACAGATAAAGGTTGGGCCAATAAATGGCATGATCTTGCAAGCAGCTACTGTTATTCGCATTCAACTTGATGCTCTGTACTTTCTACTGGACTTTACAGTGAGAGCACTCGCTTTCATCAAAGCAGCCGTCCCGATCACAGATAGAGGTACGGCCAATAAATGGCATGACCTTGCAAGCAGGTCAGCTTGACCTGCATTCAACTTGGTGCACTGTACTTTTTACGTTATTTTACAGTGAGAGCACTCACTTTCATCAAAGCAGCAGCCCCGATCACAGATAAAGGTACGGCCAATAAATGGCATGATCTTGCAAGCAGCTACTGTTATTCGCATTCAACTTGATGCTCTGTACTTTTTACGTTATTTTACAGTGAGAGCACTCACTTTCACCAAAGCAGCCGTCCCGATCACAGATAGAGGTACGGCCAATAAATGGCATGATCTTGCAAGCAGCTACTGTTATTCGCATTCAACTGGATGCTCTGTACTTTTTACGTTATTTTACGGTGAGAGCACTCACTTTCATCAAAGCAGCAGTCCCGATCACAGATAAAGGTACGGCGAATAAGTGGCATGATCTTGCAAGCAGCTGCTGTTATTCGCATTCAACTGGATGCTCTGTACTTTTTACGTTATTTTACAGTGATACCACTCACTTTCATCAAAGCAGCCGTCCCGATCACAGATAGAGGTACGGCCAATAAATGGCATGACCTTGCAAGCAGGTCAGCTTGACCTGCATTCAACTATGTGCATTGTACTTTTTACGTTATTTTACAGTGAGAGCACTCACTTTCATCAAAGCAGCAGCCCCGATCACAGATAAAGGTATGGCGAATAAGTGGCATGATCTTGCAAGCAGCTACTGTTATTCGCATTCAACTTGATGCTCTGTACTTTTTACGTTATTTTACGGTGAGAGCACTCACTTTCATCAAAGCAGCAGTCCCGATCACAGATAAAGGTACGGCCAATAAATGGCATGATCTTGCAAGCAGGTCAGCTTGACCTGCATTCAACTTGGTGCATTGTACTTTTTACGTTATTTTACAGTGAGAACACTCACTTTCATCAAAGCAGCAGTCCCGATCACAGATAAAGGTACGGCCAATAAATGGCATGATCTTGCAAGCAGCTACTGTTATTCGCATTCAACTTGATGCTCTGTACTTTTTACGTTATTCTACAGTGAGAGCACTCACTTTCACCAAAGCAGCCGTCCCGATCACAGATAGAGGTACGGCCAATAAATGGCATGATCTTGCAAGCAGCTGCTGTTATTCGCATTCAACTTGATGCTCTGTCCTTTTTACCTTATTTTACAGTGAGAGCACTCACTTTCATCAAAGCAGCAGTCCCGATCACAGATAAAGGTATGGCGAATAAGTGGCATGATCTTGCAAGCAGCTGCTGTTATTCGCATTCAACTGGATGCTCTGTACTTTTTACGTTATTTTACAGTGATACCACTCACTTTCATCAAAGCAGCCGTCCCGATCACAGATAAAGGTTGGGCCAATAAATGGCATGATCTTGCAAGCAGCTACTGTTATTCGCATTCAACTTGATGCTCTGTACTTTTTACGTTATTTTACGGTGAGAGCACTCACTTTCATCAAAGCAGCAGTTCCGATCGCAGATAAAGGTACGGCAAATAAATGGCATGACCTTGCAAGCAGGTCAACTTGACCCGCATTCAACTTGATGCTCTGTACTTTTTACGTAATTTTACAGTGAGAGCACTCACTTTCATCAAAGCAGCAGTCCCGATCACAGATAAAGGTACGGCAAATAAATGGCATGACCTTGCAAGCAGGTCAACTTGACCCGCATTCAACTTGATGCTCTGTACTTTTTACGTAATTTTACAGTGAGAGCACTCACTTTCACCAAAGCAGCCGTCCCGATCACAGATAGAGGTACGGCCAATGAATAGCATGACCTTGCAAGCAGGTCAGCTTGACCTGCATTCAACTTGGTGCACTGTACTTTTTACGTTATTTTACAGTGATAGCACTCACTTTCGCCAAAGCAGCCGTCCCGATCACAGATAGAGGTACGGCCAATAAATGGCATGACCTTGCAAGCAGGTCAACTTGACCCGCATTCAACTTGATGCTCTGTACTTTTTACGTAATTTTACAGTGAGAGCACTCACTTTCATCAAAGCAGCAGTCCCGATCACAGATAAAGGTACGGCCAATAAATGGCATGATCTTGCAAGCAGCTACTGTTATTCGCATTCAACTTGATGCTCTGTACTTTTTACGTTATTTTACAGTGACAGCACTCACTTTCACCAAAGCAGCCGTCCCGATCACAGATAGAGGTACGGCCAATAAATGGCATGATCTTGCAAGCAGCTACTGTTATTCGCATTCAACTTGATGCTCTGTACTTTTTACGTTATTTTACAGTGAGAGCACTCACTTTCACCAAAGCAGCCGTCCCGATCACAGATAGAGGTACGGCCAATAAATGGCATGATCTTGCAAGCAGCTACTGTTATTCGCATTCAACTTGATGCTCTGTACTTTTTACGTTATTTTACAGTGACAGCACTCACTTTCACCAAAGCAGCCGTCCCGATCACAGATAGAGGTACGGCCAATAAATGGCATGATCTTGCAAGCAGCTACTGTTATTCGCATTCAACTTGATGCTCTGTACTTTTTATGTTATTTTACAGTGAGAGCACTCACTTTCACCAAAGCAGCCGTCCCGATCACAGATAGAGGTACGGCCAATAAATGGCATGATCTTGCAAGCAGCTACTGTTATTCGCATTCAACTTGATGCTCTGTACTTTTTACGTTATTTTACAGTGATAGCACTCACTTTCATCAAAGCAGCAGTCCCGATCACAGATAAAGGTACGGGCAATAAATGGCATGACCTTGCAAGCAGGTCAGCTTGACCTGCATTCAACTTGGTGCACTGTACTTTTTACGTTATTTTACAGTGATAGCACTCACTTTCATCAAAGCAGCAGTCCCGATCACAGATAAAGGTACGGCCAATAAATGGCATGATCTTGCAAGCAGCTGCTGTTATTCGCATTCAACTTGATGCTCTGTACTCTTTACCTTATTTTACAGTGAGAGCACTCACTTTC
Organism: Ectemnius cavifrons; assembly: GCA_964023945.1. Taxonomy (NCBI): domain Eukaryota; kingdom Metazoa; phylum Arthropoda; class Insecta; order Hymenoptera; family Crabronidae; genus Ectemnius; species Ectemnius cavifrons. The sequence goes on from OZ030377.1 coordinate 5,170,521, forward strand.
ATCAAAGCAGCAGTCCCGATCACAGATAAAGGTACGGCCTATAAATGGCATGATCTTGCAAGCAGCTACTGTTATTCGCATTCAACTTGATGCTCTGTACTTTTTACGTGATTTTACAGTGAGAGCACTCACTTTCACCAAAGCAGCCGTCCCGATCACAGATAGAGGTACGGCCAATAAATGGCATGATCTTGCAAGCAGGTCAGCTTGACCTGCATTCAACTTGGTGCATTGTACTTTTTACGTTATTTTACAGTGAGAACACTCACTTTCATCAAAGCAGCCGTCCCGATCACAGATAGAGGTACGGCCAATAAATGGCATGATCTTGCAAGCAGCTACTGTTATTCGCATTCAACTTGATGCTCTGTACTTTTTACGTTATTTTACAGTGATAGCACTCACTTTCATCAAAGCAGCAGTCCCGATCACAGATAAAGGTACGGCCAATAAATGGCATGATCTTGCAAGCAGCTGCTGTTATTCGCATTCAACTTGATGCTCTGTACTCTTTACCTTATTTTACAGTGAGAGCACTCACTTTCATCAAAGCAGCAGTCCCGATCACAGATAAAGGTACGGCCTATAAATGGCATGATCTTGCAAGCAGCTACTGTTATTCGCATTCAACTGGATGCTCTGTACTTTTTACGTTATTTTACAGTGATACCACTCACTTTCAGCAAAGCAGCAGTCCCGATCACAGATAAAGGTATGGCGAATAAGTGGCATGATCTTGCAAGCAGCTGCTGTTATTCGCATTCAACTTGATGCTCTGTCCTTTTTACCTTATTTTACAGTGAGAGCACTCACTTTCATCAACGCAGCAGTTCCGATCACAGATAAAGGTATGGCGAATAAGTGGCATGATCTTGCAAGCAGCTGCTGTTATTCGCATTCAACTTGATGCTCTGTACTCTTTACCTTATTTTACAGTGAGAGCACTCACTTTCATCAAAGCAGCCGTCCCGATCACAGATAAAGGTTGGGCCAATAAATGGCATGATCTTGCAAGCAGCTACTGTTATTCGCATTCAACTTGATGCTCTGTACTTTTTACGTTATTTTACGGTGAGAGCACTCACTTTCATCAAAGCAGCAGTTCCGATCGCAGTGTGACGTCCCAGTCACGCGCCCACGCTGGCAGGCGGAAAGTTCAGAGCGCCGCCGCTAGAGGTCTCACTGTTTCACTGATTCTGTTACTTTCTCGCAAGTGCTCGCTACAGCCTGCGATCGAATATATACAAGTTCCAAGCATCCTCTAGTATCCCCCAGCGTCTAGGGCAGGGGTCGGCCACGCAGCCCTACTGATGAGTCTGTGGTCGACTCCGAGACGAAACGCTCCCCTCCTCTTTTCATACCCCCTTCGGCTAGCAAGCTTCCCCGACAGCCTCCATTGCGTCCATGCAGTGGCACCTCGGTGCGATACACTTGGACGGCGAGGCAAGATCCCCTTCCTACGCTGCTGTGTCCCGTCGACGCATCCGGGATCCGAACGACAGACGTAACAGCAGATAAAGGTACGGCAAATAAATGGCATGACCTTGCAAGCAGGTCAACTTGACCCGCATTCAACTTGATGCTCTGTACTTTTCACGTAATTTTACAGTGAGAGCACTCACTTTCATCAAAGCAGCAGTCCCGATCACAGATAAAGGTACGGCAAATAAATGGCATGACCTTGCAAGCAGGTCAACTTGACCCGCATTCAACTTGATGCTCTGTACTTTTTACGTAATTTTACAGTGAGAGCACTCACTTTCATCAAAGCAGCAGTCCCGATCACAGATAAAGGTATGGCGAATAAGTGGCATGATCTTGCAAGCAGCTGCTGTTATTCGCATTCAACTTGATGCTCTGTCCTTTTTACCTTATTTTACAGTGAGAGCACTCACTTTCATCAAAGCAGCAGTCCCGATCACAGATAAAGGTATGGCGAATAAGTGGCATGATCTTGCAAGCAGCTGCTGTTATTCGCATTCAACTTGATGCTCTGTACTCTTTACCTTATTTTACAGTGAGAGCACTCACTTTCATCAAAGCAGCAGTCCCGATCACAGATAAAGGTACGGCCTATAAATGGCATGATCTTGCAAGCAGCTACTGTTATTCGCATTCAACTGGATGCTCTGTACTTTTTACGTTATTTTACAGTGATACCACTCACTTTTATCAAAGCAGCCGTCCCGATCACAGATAAAGGTTGGGCCAATAAATGGCATGATCTTGCAAGCAGCTACTGTTATTCGCATTCAACTTGATGCTCTGTACTTTTTACGTTATTTTACGGTGAGAGCACTCACTTTCATCAAAGGAGCAGTCCCGATCACAGATAAAGGTACGGCCTATAAATGGCATGATCTTGCAAGCAGCTACTGTTATTCGCATTCAACTTGATGCTCTGTACTTTTTACGTGATTTTACAGTGAGAGCACTCACTTTCACCAAAGCAGCCGTCCCGATCACAGATAAAGGTACGGCCTATAAATGGCATGATCTTGCAAGCAGCTACTGTTATTCGCATTCAACTTGATGCTCTGTACTTTTTACGTGATTTTACAGTGAGAGCACTCACTTTCACCAAAGCAGCCGTCCCGATCACAGATAGAGGTACGGCCAATGAATGGCATGACCTTGCAAGCAGGTCAGCTTGACCTGCATTCAACTTGGTGCACTGTACTTTTTACGTTATTTTACAGTGATAGCACTCACTTTCACCAAAGCAGCCGTCCCGATCACAGATAGAGGTACGGTCAATAAATGGCATGACCTTGCAAGCAGGTCAGCTTGCCCTGCATTCAACTTGGTGCACTGTACTTTTTACGTTATTTTACAGTGAGAGCACTCACTTTCATCAAAGCAGCAGCCCCGATCACATATAAAGGTACGGCCAATAAATGGCATGATCTTGCAAGCAGCTACTGTTATTCGCATTCAACTTGATGCTCTGTACTTTTTGCGTTATTTTACAGTGATAGCACTCACTTTCATCAAAGCAGCAGTCCCGATCACAGATAAAGGTATGGCGAATAAGTGGCATGATCTTGCAAGCAGCTACTGTTATTCGCATTCAACTTGATGCTCTGTACTTTTTACGTGATTTTACAGTGAGAGCACTCACTTTCATCAAAGCAGCAGTCCCGATCACAGATAAAGGTACGGCCAATAAATGGCATGATCTTGCAAGCAGCTACTGTTATTCGCATTCAACTTGATGCTCTGTACTTTTTACGTGATTTTACAGTGAGAGCACTCACTTTCACCAAAGCAGCCGTCCCGATCACAGATAGAGGTACGGCCAATAAATGGCATGACCTTGCAAGCACGTCAGCTTGACCTGCATTCAACTTGGTGCACTGTACTTTTTACGTTATTTTACAGTGAGAGCACTCACTTTCATCAAAGCAGCAGCCCCGATCACAGATAAAGGTACGGCCAATAAATGGCATGATCTTGCAAGCAGCTACTGTTATTCGCATTCAACTTGATGCTCTGTACTTTTTACGTTATTTTACAGTGAGAGCACTCACTTTCACCAAAGCAGCCGTCCCGATCACAGATAGAGGTACGGCCAATAAATGGCATGATCTTGCAAGCAGCTACTGTTATTCGCATTCAACTGGATGCTCTGTACTTTTTACGTTATTTTACAGTGATACCACTCACTTTCATCAAAGCAGCCGTCCCGATCACAGATAGAGGTACGGCCAATAAATGGCATGACCTTGCAAGCAGGTCAGCTTGACCTGCATTCAACTAGGTGCATTGTACTTTTTACGTTATTTTACAGTGAGAGCACTCACTTTCACCAAAGCAGCCGTCCCGATCACAGATAGAGGTAGGGCCAATAAATGGCATGATCTTGCAAGCAGCTACTGTTATTCGCATTCAACTGGATGCTCTGTACTTTTTACGTTATTTTACAGTGATACCACTCACTTTCATCAAAGCAGCCGTCCCGATCACAGATAGAGGTACGGCCAATAAATGGCATGACCTTGCAAGCAGGTCAGCTTGACCTGCATTCAACTAGGTGCATTGTACTTTTTACGTTATTTTACAGTGAGAGCACTCACTTTCACCAAAGCAGCCGTCCCGATCACAGATAGAGGTACGGCCAATAAATGGCATGATCTTGCAAGCAGGTCAGCTTGACCTGCATTCAACTTGGTGCATTGTACTTTTTACGTTATTTTACAGTGAGAACACTCACTTTCATCAAAGCAGCAGTCCCGATCACAGATAAAGGTACGGCCAATAAATGGCATGATCTTGCAAGCAGCTACTGTTATTCGCATTCAACTTGATGCTCTGTACTTTTTACGTTATTTTACAGTGAGAGCACTCACTTTCACCAAAGCAGCCGTCCCGATCACAGATAGAGGTACGGCCAATAAATGGCATGATCTTGCAAGCAACTACTGTTATTCGCATTCAACTTGATGCTCTGTACTTTTTACGTTATTTTACAGTGAGAGCACTCACTTTCACCAAAGCAGCCGTCCCGATCACAGATAGAGGTACGGCCAATAAATGGCATGATCTTCTAAGCAGCTACTGTTATTCGCATTCAACTTGATGCTCTGTACTTTTTACGTTATTTTACAGTGATAGCACTCACTTTCATCAAAGCAGCAGTCCCGATCACAGATAAAGGTTGGGCCAATAAATGGCATGATCTTGCAAGCAGGTCAACTTGACCCGCATTCAACTTGATGCTCTGTACTTTTTGCCTTATTTGACAGTGACAGCACTCACTTTCATCAAAGCAGCAGTCCCGATCACAGATAAAGGTACGGCCTATAAATGGCATGACCTTGGAAGCAGGTCAACTTGACCTGCATTCAACTTGATGCACTGTACTTTTTACGTTATTTTACAGTGAGAACACTCACTTTCAGCAAAGCAGCAGTCCCGATCACAGATAAAGGTATGGCGAATAAGTGGCATGATCTTGCAAGCAGCTGCTGTTATTCGCATTCAACTTGATGCTCTGTCCTTTTTACCTTATTTTACAGTGAGAGCACTCACTTTGATCAAAGCAGCAGTCCCGATCACAGATAAAGGTATGGCGAATAAGTGGCATGATCTTGCAAGCAGCTGCTGTTATTCGCATTCAACTTGATGCTCTGTACTCTTTACCTTATTTTACAGTGAGAGCACTCACTTTCATCAAAGCAGCAGTCCCGATCACAGATAAAGGTACGGCCTATAAATGGCATGATCTTGCAAGCAGCTACTGTTATTCGCATTCAACTGGATGCTCTGTACTTTTTACGTTATTTTACAGTGATACCACTCACTTTCATCAAGGAGCCGTCCCGATCACAGATAAAGGTTGGGCCAATAAATGGCATGATCTTGCAAGCAGCTACTGTTATTCGCATTCAACTTGATGCTCTGTACTTTTTACGTTATTTTACGGTGAGAGCACTCACTTTCATCAAAGCAGCAGTTCCGATCGCAGTGTGACGTCCCAGTCACGCGCCCACGCTGGCAGGCGGAAAGTTCAGAGCGCCGCCGCTAGAGGTCTCACTGTCTCACTGATTCTGTTACTTTCTCGCAAGTGCTCGCTACAGCCTGCGATCGAATATATACAAGTTCCAAGCATCCTCTAGTATCCCCCAGCGTCTAGGGCAGGGGTCGGCCACGCAGCCCTACTGATGAGTCTGTGGTCGACTCCGAGACGAAACGCTCCCCTCCTCTTTTCATACCCCCTTCGGCTAGCAAGCTTCCCCGACAGCCTCCATTGCGTCCATGCAGTGGCACCTCGGTGCGATACACTTGGACGGCGAGGCAAGATCCCCTTCCTACGCTGTTGTGTCCCGTCGACGCATCCGGGATCCGAACGACAGACGTAACAATTTGGGGGCAGCGGTGGGATATCGTCGGGGAGGGCTCGTGTAAATGGCCTCCATTGAGCGCTTTGACCGAGTTAGCGTTCGATGCCGAGGGCGGCATCTTCGGTAAAGGGGGAGGTGTGACGTCCCAGTCACGCGCCCACGCTGGCAGGCGGAAAGTTCAGAGCGCCGCCGCTAGAGGTCTCACTGTCTCACTGATTCTGTTACTTTCTCGCAAGTGCTCGCTACAGCCTGCGATCGAATATATACAAGTTCCAAGCATCCTCTAGTATCCCCCAGCGTCTAGGGCAGGGGTCGGCCACGCAGCCCTACTGATGAGTCTGTGGTCGACTCCGAGACGAAACGCTCCCCTCCTCTTTTCATACCCCCTTCGGCTAGCAAGCTTCCCCGACAGCCTCCATTGCGTCCATGCAGTGGCACCTCGGTGCGATACACTTGGACGGCGAGGCAAGATCCCCTTCCTACGCTGTTGTGTCCCGTCGACGCATCCGGGATCCGAACGACAGACGTAACAGCAGATAAAGGTACGGCAAATAAATGGCATGACCTTGCAAGCAGGTCAACTTGACCCGCATTCAACTTGATGCTCTGTACTTTTTACGTAATTTTACAGTGAGAGCACTCACTTTCATCAAAGCAGCAGTCCCGATCACACATAAAGGTACGGCAAATAAATGGCATGACCTTGCAAGCAGGTCAACTTGACCCGCATTCAACTTGATGCTCTGTACTTTTTACGTAATTTTACAGTGAGAGCACTCACTTTCATCAAAGCAGCAGTCCCGATCACAGATAAAGGTATGGCGAATAAGTGGCATGATCTTGCAAGCAGCTGCTGTTATTCGCATTCAACTTGATGCTCTGTCCTTTTTACCTTATTTTACAGTGAGAGCACTCACTTTCATCAAAGCAGCAGTCCCGATCACAGATAAAGGTATGGCGAATAAGTGGCATGATCTTGCAAGCAGCTGCTGTTATTCGCATTCAACTTGATGCTCTGTACTTTTTACGTTATTTTACAGTGAGAGCACTCACTTTCACCAAAGCAGCCGTCCCGATCACAGATAGAGGTACGGCCAATAAATGGCATGATCTTGCAAGCAGCTACTGTTATTCGCATTCAACTTGATGCTCTGTACTTTTTACGTTATTTTACAGTGAGAGCACTCACTTTCACCAAAGCAGCCGTCCCGATCACAGATAGAGGTACGGCCAATAAATGGCATGATCTTGCAAGCAGCTACTGTTATTCGCATTCAACTTGATGCTCTGTACTTTTTACGTTATTTTACAGTGATAGCACTCACTTTCATCAAAGCAGCAGTCCCGATCACAGATAAAGGTTGGGCCAATAAATGGCATGATCTTACAAGCAGGTCAACTTGACCCGCATTCAACTTGATGCTCTGTACTTTTTACGTAATTTTACAGTGAGAGCACTCACTTTCATCAAAGCAGCAGTCCCGATCACAGATAAAGGTTGGGCCAATAAATGGCATGATCTTGCAAGCAGCTACTGTTATTCGCATTCAACTTGATGCTCTGTACTTTTTACGTGATTTTACAGTGAGAGCACTCACTTTCACCAAACCAGCTGTCCCGATCACAGATAGAGGTACGGCCAATAAATGGCATGACCTTGCAAGCAGGTCAGCTTGCCCTGCATTCAACTTGGTGCACTGTACTTTTTACGTTATTTTACAGTGATAGCACTCACTTTCATCAAAGCAGCAGTCCCGATCACAGATAAAGGTTGGGCCAATAAATGGCATGATCTTGCAAGCAGCTACTGTTATTCGCATTCAACTTGATGCTCTGTACTTTTTACGTGATTTTACAGTGAGAGCACTCACTTTCACCAAACCAGCTGTCCCGATCACAGATAGAGGTACGGCCAATAAATGGCATGACCTTGCAAGCAGGTCAGCTTGCCCTGCATTCAACTTGGTGCACTGTACTTTTTACGTTATTTTACAGTGAGAGCACTCACTTTCATCAAAGCAGCAGCCCCGATCACATATAAAGGTACGGCCAATAAATGGCATGATCTTGCAAGCAGCTACTGTTATTCGCATTCAACTTGATGCTCTGTACTTTCTACTGGACTTTACAGTGAGAGCACTCACTTTCATCAAAGCAGCAGTCCTGATCACGGATAAAGGTATGGCCAATAAATGGCATGACCTTGCAAGCAGGTCAACTTGACCTGCATTCAACTTGATGCACTGTACTTTTTACGTTATTTTACAGTGAGAACACTCACTTTCAGCAAAGCAGCAGTCCCGATCACAGATAAAGGTATGGCGAATAAGTGGCATGATCTTGCAAGCAGCTGCTGTTATTCGCATTCAACTTGGTGCTCTGTACTTTTTGCCTTATTTGACTGTGACAGCACTCACTTTCATCAAAGCAGCAGTCCCGATCACAGATAAAGGTACGGCCTATAAATGGCATGACCTTGGAAGCAGGTCAACTTGACCTGCATTCAACTTGATGCACTGTCCTTTTTACCTTATTTTACAGTGAGAGCACTCACTTTGATCAAAGCAGCAGTCCCGATCACAGATAAAGGTATGGCGAATAAGTGGCATGATCTTGCAAGCAGCTGCTGTTATTCGCATTCAACTTGATGCTCTGTACTCTTTACCTTATTTTACAGTGAGAGCACTCACTTTCACCAAACCAGCTGTCCCGATCACAGATAGAGGTACGGCCAATAAATGGCATGACCTTGCAAGCAGGTCAGCTTGCCCTGCATTCAACTTGGTGCACTGTACTTTTTACGTTATTTTACAGTGAGAGCACTCACTTTCATCAAAGCAGCAGCCCCGATCACATATAAAGGTACGGCCAATAAATGGCATGATCTTGCAAGCAGCTACTGTTATTCGCATTCAACTTGATGCTCTGTACTTTTTGCGTTATTTTACAGTGATAGCACTCACTTTCATCAAAGCAGCAGTCCCGATCACCGATAAAGGTATGGCGAATAAGTGGCATGATCTTGCAAGCAGCTACTGTTATTCGCATTCAACTTGATGCTCTGTACTTTTTACGTGATTTTACAGTGAGAGCACTCACTTTCACCAAAGCAGCCGTCCCGATCACAGATAGAGGTACGGCCAATAAATGGCATGACCTTGCAAGCAGGTCAGCTTGACCTGCATTCAACTTGGTGCACTGTACTTTTTACGTTATTTTACAGTGAGAGCACTCACTTTCATCAAAGCAGCAGCCCCGATCACAGATAAAGGTACGGCCAATAAATGGCATGATCTTGCAAGCAGCTACTGTTATTCGCATTCAACTTGATGCTCTGTACTTTTTACGTTATTTTACAGTGAGAGCACTCACTTTCACCAAAGCAGCCGTCCCGATCACAGATAGAGGTACGGCCAATAAATGGCATGATCTTGCAAGCAGCTACTGTTATTCGCATTCAACTGGATGCTCTGTACTTTTTACGTTATTTTACAGTGATACCACTCACTTTCATCAAAGCAGCCGTCCCGATCACAGATAGAGGTACGGCCAATAAATGGCATGACCTTGCAAGCAGGTCAGCTTGACCTGCATTCAACTAGGTGCATTGTACTTTTTACGTTATTTTACAGTGAGAGCACTCACTTTCATCAAAGCAGCAGTCCCGATCACAGATAAAGGTACGGCCAATAAATGGCATGATCTTGCAAGCAGCTACTGTTATTCGCATTCAACTTGATGCTCTGTACTTTTTACGTTATTTTACAGTGAGAGCACTCACTTTCATCAAAGCAGCAGTCCCGATCACAGATAAAGGTACGGGCAATAAATGGCATGACCTTGCAAGCAGGTCAGCTTGACCTGCATTCAACTTGGTGCACTGTACTTTTTACGTTATTTTACAGTGATAGCACTCACTTTCATCAAAGCAGCAGTCCCGATCACAGATAAAGGTACGGCCAATAAATGGCATGATCTTGCAAGCAGCTGCTGTTATTCGCATTCAACTTGATGCTCTGTACTCTTTACCTTATTTTACAGTGAGAGCACTCACTTTCATCAAAGCAGCAGTCCCGATCACAGATAAAGGTACGGCCTATAAATGGCATGATCTTGCAAGCAGCTACTGTTATTCGCATTCAACTGGATGCTCTGTACTTTTTACGTTATTTTACAGTGATACCACTCACTTTCAGCAAAGCAGCAGTCCCGATCACAGATAAAGGTATGGCGAATAAGTGGCATGATCTTGCAAGCAGCTGCTGTTATTCGCATTCAACTTGATGCTCTGTCCTTTTTACCTTATTTTACAGTGAGAGCAATCACTTTAATCAAAGCAGCAGTCCCGATCACAGATAAAGGTATGGCGAATAAGTGGCATGATCTTGCAAGCAGCTGCTGTTATTCGCATTCAACTTGATGCTCTGTACTCTTTACCTTATTTTACAGTGATAGCACTCACTTTCATCAAAGCAGCAGTCCCGATCACAGATAAAGGTACGGCAAATAAATGGCATGATCTTGCAAGCAGCTACTGTTATTCGCATTCAACTTGATGCTCTGTACTTTCTACTGGACTTTACAGTGAGAGCACTCACTTTCATCAAAGCAGCAGTCCTGATCACGGATAAAGGTATGGCCAATAAATGGCATGACCTTGCAAGCAGGTCAACTTGACCTGCATTCAACTTGATGCACTGTACTTTTTACGTTATTTTACAGTGAGAACACTCACTTTCAGCAAAGCAGCAGTCCCGATCACAGATAAAGGTATGGCGAATAAGTGGCATGATCTTGCAAGCAGCTGCTGTTATTCGCATTCAACTTGATGCTCTGTACTCTTTACCTTATTTTACAGTGAGAGCACTCACTTTCATCAAAGCAGCAGTCCCGATCACAGATAAAGGTACGGCCTATAAATGGCATGATCTTGCAAGCAGCTACTGTTATTCGCATTCAACTGGATGCTCTGTACTTTTTACGTTATTTTACAGTGAGAGCACTCACTTTCATCAAAGAAGCAGTCCCGATCACAGATAAAGGTACGGCCTATAAATGGCATGATCTTGCAAGCAGCTACTGTTATTCGCATTCAACTGGATGCTCTGTACTTTTTACGTTATTTTACAGTGAGAGCACTCACTTTCATCAAAGAAGCAGTCCCGATCACAGATAAAGGTACGGCCTATAAATGGCATGATCTTGCAAGCAGCTACTGTTATTCGCATTCAACTGGATGCTCTGTACTTTTTACGTTATTTTACAGTGAGAGCACTCACTTTCACCAAAGCAGCCGTCCCGATCACAGATAGAGGTACGGCCAATAAATGGCATGATCTTGCAAGCAGGTCACCTTGACCTGCATTCAACTTGGTGCATTGTACTTTTTACGTTATTTTACAGTGAGAACACTCACTTTCATCAAAGCAGCCGTCCCGATCACAGATAGAGGTACGGCCAATAAATGGCATGATCTTGCAAGCAGCTACTGTTATTCGCATTCAACTTGATGCTCTGTACTTTTTACGTTATTTTACAGTGATAGCACTCACTTTCATCAAAGCAGCAGTCCCGATCACAGATAAAGGTACGGCCAATAAATGGCATGATCTTGCAAGCAGCTGCTGTTATTCGCATTCAACTTGATGCTCTGTACTCTTTACCTTATTTTACAGTGAGAGCACTCACTTTCATCAAAGCAGCAGTCCCGATCACAGATAAAGGTACGGCCTATAAATGGCATGATCTTGCAAGCAGCTACTGTTATTCGCATTCAACTGGATGCTCTGTACTTTTTACGTTATTTTACAGTGATACCACTCACTTTCAGCAAAGCAGCAGTCCCGATCACAGATAAAGGTATGGCGAATAAGTGGCATGATCTTGCAAGCAGCTGCTGTTATTCGCATTCAACTTGATGCTCTGTCCTTTTTACCTTATTTTACAGTGAGAGCACTCACTTTCATCAACGCAGCAGTTCCGATCACAGATAAAGGTATGGCGAATAAGTGGCATGATCTTGCAAGCAGCTGCTGTTATTCGCATTCAACTTGATGCTCTGTACTCTTTACCTTATTTTACAGTGTGAGCACTCACTTTCATCAAAGCAGCCGTCCCGATCACAGATAAAGGTTGGGCCAATAAATGGCATGATCTTGCAAGCAGCTACTGTTATTCACATTCAACTTGATGCTCTGTACTTTTTGCGTTATTTTACAGTGATAGCACTCACTTTCATCAAAGCAGCAGTCCCGATCACAGATAAAGGTACGGCAAATAAATGGCATGATCTTGCAAGCAGCTACTGTTATTCGCATTCAACTGGATGCTCTGTAATTTTTAAGCTATTTTACAGTGATAGCACTCACTTTCATCAAAGCAGCAGTCCCGATCACAGATAAAGGTACGGCAAATAAATGGCATGATCTTGCAAGCAGCTACTGTTATTCGCATTCAACTTGATGCTCTGTACTTTCTACTGGACTTTACAGTGAGAGCACTCACTTTCATCAAAGAAGCAGTCCCGATCACAGATAAAGGTACAGCCTATAAATGGCATGATCTTGCAAGCAGCTACTGTTATTCGCATTCAACTGGATGCTCTGTACTTTTTACGTTATTTTACAGTGAGAGCACTCACTTTCATCAAAGATGCAGTCCCGATCACAGATAAAGGTACGGCCTATAAATGGCATGATCTTGCAAGCAGCTACTGTTATTCGCATTCAACTGGATGCTCTGTACTTTTTACGTTATTTTACAGTGAGAGCACTCACTTTCATCAAAGCAGCAGTCCCGATCACAGATAAAGGTACGGCCAATAAATGGCATGATCTTGCAAGCAGCTACTGTTATTCGCATTCAACTTGATGCTCTGTACTTTTTACGTGATTTTACAGTGAGAGCACTCACTTTCACCAAAGCAGCCGTCCCGATCACAGATAGAGGTACGGCCAATAAATGGCATGATCTTGCAAGCAGGTCAGCTTGACCTGCATTCAACTTGGTGCATTGTACTTTTTACGTTATTTTACAGTGAGAACACTCACTTTCATCAAAGCAGCAGTCCCGATCACAGATAAAGGTACGGCCAATAAATGGCATGATCTTGCAAGCAGCTACTGTTATTCGCATTCAACTTGATGCTCTGTACTTTTTACGTTATTTTACAGTGAGAGCACTCACTTTCACCAAAGCAGCCGTCCCGATCACAGATAGAGGTACGGCCAATAAATGGCATGATCTTGCAAGCAGCTACTGTTATTCGCATTCAACTTGATGCTCTGTACTTTTTACGTTATTTTACAGTGAGAGCACTCACTTTCACCAAAGCAGCCGTCCCGATCACAGATAGAGGTACGGCCAATAAATGGCATGATCTTGCAAGCAGCTACTGTTATTCACATTCAACTTGATGCTCTGTACTTTTTACGTAATTTTACAGTGAGAGCACTCACTTTCATCAAAGCAGCAGTCCCGATCACAGATAAAGGTATGGCGAATAAGTGGCATGATCTTGCAAGCAGCTGCTGTTATTCGCATTCAACTTGATGCTCTGTACTCTTTACCTTATTTTACAGTGAGAGCACTCACTTTCATCAAAGCAGCAGTCCCGATCACAGATAAAGGTACGGCCAATAAATGGCATGACCTTGCAAGCAGGTCAGCTTGACCTGCATTCAACTTGGTGCACTGTACTTTTTACGTTATTTTACAGTGAGAGCACTCACTTTCACCAAAGCAGCTGTCCCGATCACAGATAGAGGTACGGCCAATAAATGGCATGACCTTGCAAGCAGGTCACCTTGACCTGCATTCAACTTGGTGCACTGTACTTTTTACGTTATTTTACAGTGAGAGCACTCACTTTCATCAAAGCAGCAGCCCCGATCACATATAAAGGTACGGCCAATAAATGGCATGATCTTGCAAGCAGCTACTGTTATTCGCATTCAACTTGATGCTCTGTAATTTTTACGCTATTTTACAGTGAGAGCACTCACTTTCATCAAAGATGCAGTCCCGATCACAGATAAAGGTACGGCCTATAAATGGCATGATCTTGCAAGCAGCTACTGTTATTCGCATTCAACTGGATGCTCTGTACTTTTTACGTTATTTTACAGTGAGAGCACTCACTTTCATCAAAGCAGCAGTCCCGATCACAGATAAAGGTACGGCCAATAAATGGCATGATCTTGCAAGCAGCTACTGTTATTCGCATTCAACTTGATGCTCTGTACTTTTTACGTGATTTTACAGTGAGAGCACTCACTTTCACCAAAGCAGCCGTCCCGATCACAGATAGAGGTACGGCCAATAAATGGCATGATCTTGCAAGCAGGTCAGCTTGACCTGCATTCAACTTGGTGCATTGTACTTTTTACGTTATTTTACAGTGAGAACACTCACTTTCATCAAAGCAGCAGTCCCGATCACAGATAAAGGTACGGCCAATAAATGGCATGATCTTGCAAGCAGCTACTGTTATTCGCATTCAACTTGATGCTCTGTACTTTTTACGTTATTTTACAGTGAGAGCACTCACTTTCACCAAAGCAGCCGTCCCGATCACAGATAGAGGTACGGCCAATAAATGGCATGATCTTGCAAGCAGCTACTGTTATTCGCATTCAACTTGATGCTCTGTACTTTTTACGTTATTTTACAGTGAGAGCACTCACTTTCACCAAAGCAGCCGTCCCGATCACAGATAGAGGTACGGCCAATAAATGGCATGATCTTGCAAGCAGCTGCTGTTATTCGCATTCAACTTGATGCTCTGTACTCTTTACCTTATTTTACAGTGAGAGCACTCACTTTCATCAAAGCAGCAGTCCCGATCACAGATAAAGGTACGGCCAATAAATGGCATGACCTTGCAAGCAGGTCAGCTTGACCTGCATTCAACTTGGTGCACTGTACTTTTTACGTTATTTTACAGTGAGAGCACTCACTTTCACCAAAGCAGCTGTCCCGATCACAGATAAAGGTACGGCCAATAAATGGCATGATCTTGCAAGCAGCTACTGTTATTCGCATTCAACTTGATGCTCTGTACTTTCTACTGGATTTTACAGTGATAACACTCACTTTCATCAAAGCAGCAGCCCCGATCACAGATAAAGGTACGGCCAATAAATGGCATGATCTTGCAAGCAGCTACTGTTATTCGCATTCAACTTGATGCTCTGTACTTTTTGCGTTATTTTACAGTGATAGCACTCACTTTCATCTGTGACGTCTCACGCCTGTCCGCCCAATTTAGCCATACATTTTTTTTTCCCAACGCCACAACACGCCGCAGGCACGTAATACTATGTTATTTCATCTTAATTTTAATCTATTATAATTTAAGGCACTCAGTCCCAAACATTCGCGCCGAACAAAAACGGTCTAACCTAACAAGTATCCAATCCCGGCCAACCCTGGTCCAACCCCGACCAACCCTGATCCAACCCCGACCAACCCTGATCCAACCCCGACCAACCCTGGTACGGCCACCGGGCCATTGGCAAAACGCTCGGACCTTTTTTTTTTTTTTTTTAACGTGGGGAAATCCTCATGGACACCCCGCCGCCCTGGTGGGGGCGACGGGGTAGTGCCGGACTCTTACCGGCTAAAACCCCACGATGGCCATCCTCGGCGCTTACTGGGGCGACACCGGGAACTCTGGTAGAACACTACCGGTGCCGCCCCGCACCCGCCCCCTAAAGGGGGCTCGTCTCGTGGTGGGGGAGTGGCCGTCCGCTCTCTCGCTTTCACGAAGGAGGGAGGTTTCCCCCACTACTCGCGGGGCGACACGGCTCGCCGCACTCCTTCGCCAACAGCGAAGGAGGCGGGAACCGTGCCCCCCGCACTACCAATCCCTCCTGGGCGGGTCGTGCGACCACTACACACCCCGCCCCGCCTCGGGGCCGTTATAGGCGGGCGGCAGAGCCACCACTCTGCCGCCACACGACCCCTTGGCACGCACCCGGCCCGTCAGCGGGTTGAGATCCACCGACAACGGGACGGGGGCGTCACTCTTACTGCGGGGGGACTAGATCCCCCCGCGCGGCGCGGCGGCGAGGACGGGCCCTCTCCAGGCGGGAAGGGTCCGACCCCTCTCGCCGCCGCTCCGCCTCCTCCTTGTGGAGGAGCACTTCCTCACAATAAGTGAGGAAGGCCCTCCACGCCCTCTCGCTGCCGAGGATCTCCCTGACAATCCTCGGCAGCGAGAGATCATCTCCAATATATCGGACCAGGACACGGCGCTGGTCCCTCCAGGCTGGACAATCCTGGAGGGTGTGTTGCGCCGTGTCCCGGTCCCCATCGCAGTGGTGGCACTGTGCTGTCGCCTCCTTCCCAATGCGACACAGGTACTCCCCGAAGCAGCCGTGCCCGGTGAGCACCTGCGTCGCCCGGTATGAGAGTTGCCCTCTGCCGCGACTCAGCCAAGCGTCCATGCACGGCAGAATCGCCCCGACGGCTCTGTGGCGGGAGTGTTCTGGGTTCTCCAGACGCTCCCGCCACATCTCAACAACGAGCCGCCGGGTCTGGCGCTTGAGCACCTCGACCGCCCTCTCCGTGGGGGAGGCTCCGCCCGCATCCCGGCGGAGGGCGCGAAGACCATCGTAGGTCTTCTTACTGCCCACCGCCAGGATATCAAGGGGCGGAAACCTCGCCAGCAGGGTTGCCGACGCCAGGGAGATCGTGCGATATCCCCGCACGACCCTGACGGCCATCCGCCGCTGCACCCGAAAGAGCAGGGTGCGATTGCGCGGATTGGCCGCCAGGTCGTCCGCCCAGACTGGTGCCCCGTAGAGCACCATGGAACGGACGACTCCCGCGTACAGGCGCCGGACCCCTTCCCACGGTCCCCCGATATTAGGCAGCAGGCGACCCAGACTGCCTGCTGCCTTCTCGACTCGGGGGATGAGCCGGCCAAAGTGCTCGTTGAAGCGCCAGAGGCCGTCCAGGGTGAGCCCGAGATACCTCATGGTATCGCTCACCCGGACACGGGCACCTCCTACCGCGATCCACCGCTGGGCGGGCGGCCCCGCAGACCGACGACGATCGTAGAGCCAGATCGCCTCGGTCTTTTCGGGGGCCACCCGCAGGCCCAGTCGGTGGATCCGGGCGACGACACAGGCCACCGCCATCTCCGCGACGCGGCTGGTCCTTACTCCGTCCTCCCCGCTGGACACCACGAGGGTGTCATCGGCGTAGCAGATAAGTGCTACGCCAGCGGGGAGGCCGGCCCGCAGGACTTCGTGTCCGAGACCACGCGACGAGCCCGCTCCGGAGGAAGAAAGCCCCGCTCATCTCTCTTTTAGAGAGTCGATAAAGGCTCGTACGTCCCTCCTTCGCAAGCACGCGCGAGTGTTTCTCATAGAGTGACACACAACGATAGTGTTCGCTCCTTCGCCGGCGGCACTGCGTACAGACCGACCGGCTAAACTACAGACCGACCGGCTAAACAAAACGCTCGGACCGGCCTTTTATCCAACCCAGAGCCAACCCAGGCTTTTTTTTTTTTTTTTTTTTTTTTTTGCATGGGGAAAATCCTCATGGATCCCCCGCCCCCCTGAGGAAGGGACGGAGGTATGCCGGACTCCTACCGGCTAAAAACCCCATGGTGACCACCGACTGGGACCCTCCAGGACGGACTCCGGGAACTCTGAGCGAAAACTACGCAGAGCCCGTCCTGATCGGCCCCTGGACGCTTTACGTCCCACTCCTGGGGGGGCAAGATGGTTCTTGCCCCCCGGTGCAAACCGTTCCTTATGGGCGACGGTGTGGGCCACGCACACCGCCGCCCCTTCCCAGCCCTGTTAACGAGGAGCCTCGGTCCTCAGCCGAGACCCCCCCAGGGTTGTAGGGCCCGTTAGGCGGGACGCATTACGTGGTTGCACGCCCCGCCCGTAGGCCCCGTGCTGAAAAATGGCGGGCGGAGCAGAGTGCCGCCAAGGTTCAGAGCCGATATGCCCCTCGCCCGGGTCGGCCACCCCTAGCCCCGCCACGCCGTAACCTTCCGGGAGCGCCACTGCGCTCCCGCTCTCGTTCCGCAGCCTCCTTCTGCAGCATGACGTGCTCGCAGAAGGAGGCCACCTCGCACCAAGCCTCTTCGCTGCCGGCCATGGCTCGCACGACGGCCGGCAGCGAAAGGTCCCTCCCAATAACGCCGACCAGGACCCCACGCTCCACCACCCATGAGGGGCACTCCTCGAGGGTGTGTTGCGCGCTGTCCCGGTCGGCCCCACAATGATGGCACCGGGTGGTTGCCTCTCTGCCTATCCGTGCCAGGTACTCACCAAAGCATCCGTGTCCGGTGAGCACCTGGCACATGCGGTAGGAGACGTCTCTCCTGCCACTATCCCCCCACGTCTCGAGGTGTGGGAGGATAGCCTCGACAGCCCTGCCGGAAGCGCGATCCGGCTCGGAGAGCCATGCCCTCCAGCGCTCCAGCAATGTCTGCCGAGCCCGTCGCTTCAAGGCCTCGACCGCCGCCGCCGTGACGGGCTCTCTCCCGCGACGGAGAGCAGCCAGGCTCCTGTACACGCAGGCCTGACTCTCCGCCTCCAGCTCCCACGGGGGAATACCCGACACGGCGCTCGCCGCTGCACCGGAGATGGTGCGGTAGCCCCGGACGACCCGGATAGCCAGTTTGCGGTGGAGGCGCCTCGCTAAGCGACGACTCCGCTCGCTGGCCATCAATTGAGTCGCCCAAACGGGGGCACCATACAGCAGTATGGACCGCACCACCGCGGCATACATACGGCGAGCCCGAGCCAACCCAGGCTTAACCCTCTCCAACCCTAAGCCAACCCAGGCTTCACCCTGTCTAACCGCGACCAATGTCAATACAGAAGGGAAAACCCCGATACATGGCATGGACGCCCAAATAACGTGTCAGGACACTCTTGACGTTTGTCTCTTAACATTTGTCTTTTAACTTTCTCTATTGACACTGTCTTATAAAACCATATGTTTTGGGACACACCGCGTCATAATCGCGATATAGATTAAGTCGTAGCCTCTAACACAACTACAACGAACCACGAGCATTTATTGGGAATGATCAGCTATTGACGATAATGATCGTGAGTCGTTGGAGGAATATTACTGTAACCATAAGAATACCTATAACTTCGGGACACCGCGTAGACGAGCTCGCACCAAGCATTCCCACGTACTCCTGTACACGTGCGACCGTAAGATAATCATTCGTAAGATTCCCAGAGGAGGATAATCAAAGAGTATCCAGTAGGCTAGACCTACATTCCATTCTCACTAAAAACAATTCAAAGTCACGTACAGGAAGTGGTCAAGGCTCTAGGCCGTCTACTAGAGATAAGGCACGCGTGAGAAACCGCGACAGTTCCCAAGCTCCGTTATCTAGGTCTCAGGTTGCAACCCGACCTGGGAACTGCAGCAGTAGAGATAAGGCACGCGTGAGAACTGCAAGGTAGCGATAAGGTGCGAACGCTGGACCACGGTAGCGTGGGATCGCTAACGTGGCATTCCCGAACTTAGTATAATTACGGGGACCTCGGACAGGAGCCCTCAGTCTTCATCGAGCAGTCAGAGTGAACAGAGCTAGTGACAACCAAGTGACAAGTGACAGTACCAGTGTTAGTACCAAGCACAGCTGAGCTACTACCAGCGACAGTGCCAAGCACGGCTAAAGCTACTACCATTCAAATAACGTAAGTCCGCATACTCACTCTGAATCTCGTGTTGACTCCGTGGCTGCTCCCCACGTTAATTAACTTTACCAATGGACCGCAATTCTCTGGCAAGCATTCGATGTTAACTTGTTCTTTAATAGGCAAATCATGCCATTATTAACTCACAAGTCTTGTTCATGGACCTGCAAATTACCACAACCTCAATTAACCAGCGAAGGTACCTATGTTTCGCGCCTTTACTAGGCGAAGGAACCACGGCATCGCGCTATCCCCTTACTACTTACCATCAAGCGAAGGTATCAATGTTTCGCGCCTTTACTAGGCGAAGGAACTGCGGCATCGCGCTATCCTTAAACTCCTAATATTAAGCGAAGGTACCGGAGTTTCGCGCCTTTACTAGGCGAAGGAACCAGGACGCCGCGCTTCCTATACTCATCCATGCAGGCACCTGGAACAGGAATTTCAATCAATTACTTCTCGTTCACAGGCTTTTGGTATCCGCGCCACTCAGTAGGCGAAGGTGACCATCGGACCGCGCTTGACAAAGCGATCGGCAAGCCGCGCCAGCTAAAGGTGCGTACGGAACAGAAATAATTAACCCAGTGCACGTTAGTGATTATCAAATGAATTCAATATTAAAACAGAATGCCAAAAGAGAATGCTCCTCGCCGTCGAAGGCCGGCCTCCCGGCGAAGCCGACGCTCCGGTCAACGGGCCCAAGAGCAGCGAAGGCTCCGCACAGAGCGACTACGGTTGTGGGAGATTAACGACGACCAGCCCGGACCGTCGTACGCGCCCGCGGCGATCGACCCCCGAGCATACTCGCCTGTGCCAAGACCCACTACACCAATCCCCTTGGTACAAAACTCTCCTTCTCCTAATCAACTTCCACAACACCTCCAGCAAGTCCTATCCGACTTACATATGACCCTAGACCAGTTTCGCGATCTCCCAACTCCCACTCGACCTGAAACCCCCGATTCTATTGTCTCCACCTCCTCTTAGAATTAAGGCTAAAATGTAATTCGTTGGCTCCTATTGTAATAGTACTTTAAAATATATAATTATTCCTTGACACCGCGTTCTTATTGAGAGTCCCTGGTTAAACATGTACAGGTCCTGGTTCGTATTAGGGAGTGGAACATCCACCTAGGCGCTTAAACCAGCGCCTCCCTCTTGTGCCGGCCAGCGCTTACAAAAGCGCTCGTTTCCAGCGCTGCCCTCAGCGCTTACCCAGCGCTATCAACCAGCGCTCACAGGTATGAAACTTCTGCCATAAGCACAAGGTGTACGGACCACTACCAACTCATGTATTCCAATAGGACATTCGGGATCATGCCTGCTGATCGACAGCCTACTGGCCCACACAGGCGATGGCATAAACGAGGACGCCGTAGCGGCAAGAAAATGCGCGAGCGTAGACAAAGATATCAGGAGCACCTATTACGCGAGGCCCTTACAAATCCCCTCGTTTCTCCTGAAAGAATTCCCACTCCACCTTCTCATACACCCCACGACGAACTCCCAGAATCAACACCACTTTATGCTCCCATATTCCTCATGGAGGAACCACCCGAGGGACACTGCCATCCCTACGCCGAAATGTACGATGCCTCGGGACATCACATTTTCACATTCATGCCTCCGCCTCCCTCACATTCAACAGTCGAAATAACGGAAATACCCCCCGAACCCCTCCCGGAGCACCGCACGCTCCCTGACTACTCTTACCCCATCACGATCACGATCGACGACTAAATAAACATATTCTGAAGCAATAGAGCCGATAAAACCTTACCACATTTTATTACCCACCTACTATTATTCTACCTTACCACATTTTATTACCCACCTACTATTATTCTACCTTACCACATTTTATTACCCACCTACTATTATTCTACCTTACCATATTTCATTACCTACCTACTACTATTCTACCTTACCACATTTCAACACTTACCTACCGGTGTTGAATCGCTGTTCTACATTAACATCCATGACATAGTTATCTGCAGTCTCACTGCTACTGTTTACCTGTAAGATTTCCTCTCCCGTGCGGAACCGGATCGTAGCGCGGCTAAGCCGAGTAGTCCCCTCCATTAGGTTATCCCCTCTCGACTCTCTACAGCAGTGCCTCATCCCAGGGTAAAGTTCAGTGCAAGCGACTGACCCGAAAAAGAGGCAAATAAAAATCGAAAATAAGCACGTCTGGGAATTAGATCAACTAATAGGTTGCGGAAGACCACGACCTTCGGCCGACGCCTCCCTGAGACGTAACAGCTTAAATTTTCTGGTGGCAGCGGTGGGATTGTAACTGTTGCAAAGGGAGACAAAAGAGGAGACATCAAGACCGGAGTACGGCACAAAAAGCATGCCGAATACCAGATCCACCACCCACACTGAAAGGAATCTTGCCGAGCGAGAACAGCGAATCCAGGAGTTAGAAGAACAGGTGACTGAGACCGGACAACGGGTTTTAGACGAGCACCAAAGGATAGCGCAACAAACCTCTGCTATGGAGGACATCCAACGCGTTATGCAGTCCTTGGAGGACCTGCGTTTAGAAGTGGCCAACGTGAAGCAATGGCAAGAGAGCCGTTTGGACTCTACAATCAGGACTCAAGGACCGGCGACAACAACGCACGGAACCAACATACAGCTTCGCGACGCCATCGATGTCGTTCCAAAATTCGACGGATACAACATGTCCGTATTCCAATTCGGACGAGCCTGCGAACGTGCCAGGGACATGCTTCCATCGCACTTGGAACCATCCCTTACGCGGATGATCCAGAACAAATTGCAGGGACACGCATTAAATGCCACCGAAGACGCGGACGCGCTGACGGTTTCCGCGATCATCGAGCGATTACAAACTTACTTCGCGCCGAAAAAGACTCTAAACCAATACCGCGGTGAACTCGCCAATGCCTGCAAGGCACCAAACGAACACATAATGACCTACATCGGACGCATTAAAGATCTCCGCACCGCGATAATGGAAGGTGAACGTCGCGCTCGTGGAGCCCTGTCTCGCGCGTTAACCAAGGACATCGAAGAAGACGTAATGGAAGGCTTTCGCGAAGGATTACCGCCCAACTTGGCCCTCCGACTTCAAGTGGAAGGATGCTCCGATTTGGAGGACGCATTCATGAAAACCGTGCAACTTGTCAAACAGATGGAGACGGAAGCAGTCAAACACCATCTACCGCGTAACCCTGAAGCAAAACCTTTCTATCCACGAAGTGACTCCAATAATTATCCTGAACGTCGCCGCGATAATAGGGACCGTATCGAACACAATCGCCGACCCGTAAACGTACGTCGGTCAGACGATTACCAGCCACGTACTAATAACTCACACGCGTACCCGCCACGCAATAGTCGGCCAACCGAATACCGACCACGCAGCGATGAGCGAGGCGCGTATCAGCCGCGCAACAATAGGCCGCGCGTTAATACTCACGACGCCGGTCCGTCACGTGATTACCGCCATAACAATGGACAATGGCAACAAGGAAGGAGCACACAGCAAGGAATAGTGTGCAATTTCTGCAAATATCCAGGGCACGATATGTCCGAATGCAGAAAACTCGCGTATCGTAAGGCGCAAGAAGCCGCCAATAACCAGTCGGGAAACGGGGGAAGCGCTCCGACACACCCCGACGCCCGCCGGACCGCGACGCAGCAAGGGCGTCAAGGAGGGATGATGGGCGACGGTCAGCCGGGCCCGAGGGCTACCGGATTGCCACCGTCTGCCTAGACAAACACAGCAGAGTCCCCACAGTTTTGCTCTCCTCACCACAATTAACCGGATGCGTACGTCTCATGCTCGATTCAGGGGCCGAGGTCAACCTGATCAAAGAGCGAGTCGTAAGTCCTGACGCATCAATACAAAGAGGAGCGAAACTGACACTTCAAGGGATATCCCCAGTTCCAATTATTACCCGAGGGCTAATAATCGTGGACCTGGTCGGATGCCGAATCCCGATGCACGTGATAGAGAATGACGTGCCCATCTGTCAAGACGGGATATTAGGCTCACAATTTCTGGCCGAACAAGCGGCATTAGTTGATTACGAAAATCAACGCATATGGGTACAAGGGAAATACGTACCTTTCTACGAGCCAACTACAGTACGAATTCCGGCTCGCACTGCCGTACCAGTAGCCGTCAACATAGCCAATCCGGAGCTAACGACGGGATACATTCCACTGTATCAACCCAGACCTGGTACATATATGGGCAATGCACTAGTGTCGAATATAAAGGGTAAAGCTTACTTACCTCTGTTCAACACGTCGAGCGAAGATTTCGATCTCTTAGTGCCCACTCTGGAACTACACGAGGTCTCCAACCAGGGGGATCCCGATGTAGGCTGCGCCGCATTCTCCTCCCGAGGGCAGGAGGATGGACAAAGCGAACTGCTACCTGGAAAAGGAAGGAAAGAAGTGGTGAAGTCGTTGCTACGGCTCGATCACTTAAACGACGAAGAAAGAAGGAACATCGAGGGACTCATCGAAGACAGTCTCGACAGATTCCATGTACCAGGCGACCAACTACACGCCACTAATGCGGCAGAACATGCCATCCACACTATCGACGATGTACCAAACCACGTTAAGCAATACAGATACGCACCCGCACAAAAGGAGGAGATTACTCGTCAAGTGCAGGAGTTACTCAACACCGACGTGATAGAAGTATCAAAATCACCATATAACTCGCCGTTGTGGATAGTCCCTAAGAAACCGGACTCCCACGGGAACAAACGATGGAGGATGGTTATAGACTACAGAGCATTGAATGAGAAGACGATCGGTGATGCATATCCATTGCCAAATATCACCGACATCCTCGACCAACTAGGAGGAGCGAAGTATTTTTCATGCTTCGATCTAGCTTCAGGCTTTCATCAAATACCTATGGCAAAGTCGGACGCCCACAAAACAGCGTTTTCCACTCCTTTTGGCCACTACCAATTTAAAAGAATGCCATTTGGACTGAAAAACGCCCCAGCAACGTTCCAGAGACTGATGGATAACGTATTGTCAGGACTACAAGGAAACGAATTATTCGTCTCCCTTGACGATATCGTTATCTACGCCAAATCACTACGGGAACACGAAATTAAATATCATAGGTTAGTAGCAAGACTCAGAGATGCTAACCTAAAACTACAACCGGATAAGTGCGAATTTCTGCGGAGAGAAGTGGCTTATCTCGGCCACATAATCAGTGAACACGGAGTAAAACCCGACCCCAAAAAGATTGAGGCAATCGAAGCATTCCCTACTCCTAAAACATCCACGAACATAAAGGAATTCTTAGGACTCGCAGGGTACTACAGAAAGTTTATTCCACAATTTTCTAAAACCGCCAAACCACTAACAGACCTCCTCAAGAAGGACAAACCCTTTATATGGGGAGACCGACAACGAGAAGCATTCGACACCTTGAGGAAGGCATTGTGCAACGATCCGATACTACAATACCCAGACTTTTCTAAACCGTTCGTTCTGACCACGGACGCATCTGCACTCGCTATTGGAGGAGTATTAAGCCAAGGACAAGTAGGCGAAGACCTCCCAGTGGCTTACACTTCCAGAGTGTTAAATCAGGCCGAACGAAATTACTCCACCATTGAAAAGGAATGCCTGGCCATCATCTACGCCATAAACCATTTCCGCCCATACCTGTATGGCAGGGAATTTCTCATAGTGACCGATCACAAACCTCTAGTATGGTTACACTCGATGCAAGACCCTTCGTCGAGATTATGCAAATGGCGATTAAAACTGGCCGAATACAACTACACCATACGCTATAAACAAGGCCGCATTAACTCCAACGCGGACGCACTGTCGCGAAATCCGCCCGCAATAAGACAAGTACTCCCGATACAACCGGAAGATAGGAAACGAAAAAGGAAAACAGCAATCGAATCCACTTCGTCATCTGATTTAAACATCTTCTCGCCAAGACCAGCGCGAAAGAAACGACCAGAGCGATCACCCAGTCCCATTTCGGGAGTCACAATCAGACCTAGGGATCGAAAAAGGAAAGAAAGACCTCCACCACCCAGCGTCGATGTATCCACATCGCCGAGGAGTGAGGAAGACCAACAAGAAACCAGCACCCCTCGAATAAAACGAGGAAAGGAAGCTGCGCATTTGCCAGAACCAGTCCACGAACTTACCACGGAACAAGCAAACGACCAAGAGGAATACAACGAAACCGCATCGATTATTGCAAGCCCAGGTACCGATCGAGCAACTTCACCTGGACCAAACGTCGAAAATTCGCCGGAAGAATGCCGTGACGACTCCGATCCGTTCCCTCCCATGGAACTGACGTCGGACGTTGTCGACGAGGAAACAGAAGAGCAGCAACACTTTCAAGAAACGAACACCGCGTTCGGAGACACTGATTTATCCAACGACATTCCACTAGACTCTGATTCAGAAACTGGTGAGAGTGAAGAAGAGGAAAATCTTTTCGAACGAGAAGTAATACCGTATGACATGCGAGGCACCCCCGCATTAAAAACAACTCGCGTACGGGATTGTCTACTTCAGCGAAAAGACAATCACTGCATCTTCGTCCACCACGACGGCACTCCCTACGACGATGGAGCGACGGAATATTCCAAAAAGGGTTATTACTCGCGCTTGGGAATCTCCTACCCGACCGACCATTGGTGATGCCTATCGGAACCAAACATCTGATCGCTATCCCTTTGAAGGAAGCCAGCGCAACTCTAACGTCACAAGATGTAATCACCGGTTGGAGAATGCTACGCATGGCTATAGAGGAACTACAGCTAAAATCGATCAGTATCAGGAAAACCGACACTATGGACGAACTACCATGGAGCCATATCATCAATAAATGTAATGACGTATTAAACGACCTAAACGTCACTATCATCTTTTGTAAGGGGCTAATTCAAGAGCCGCCCGAATCACAGCGACCAGCACTCATCAAGGAAGCACATTCATCCGCGATGGGAGGACACAAAGGCGTTACCAAAACGTACACCAGACTCAAGCACCACTACTATTGGAAAACCATGAAACAAGAAATAGAGAAATTCATACGACAGTGTCGAGACTGCCAAGTGAAGAAACTAACGAGGATCAAGACTAAACAGCCTATGATACTTACCGACACACCAGGAGCTGCCTTCGACAAAGTCGCACTCGACATCGTTGGGGAGCTACCTGAAACACAAAACGAAAACCGTTACATACTCACCATGCAAGATCTACTTACCAAGTTCTGTATCGCCGTCCCACTACGCGAAACAACGTCCAAAACTATCTCTGAAGCGCTCATAAAGCATCTCATATGCACATTCGGTGCTCCTAGAGCCATTCTTACGGACCAAGGAACGAATTTCACGTCCGCCTTAATGAAACATGTCGCGCGAAGATTCGGTATTAAACAATATAGTACTACCGCTTACCATCCTCAATCGAATGGATCTTTAGAAAGATCGCATCATGTGCTAGCCGAATACTTTAAAATGCACATAACGAAAAACGCCAATTAGGACGACCTATTAGACTTAGCTATGTTTTCATATAACACAAGCCAACACGAAGGCACGCGATTCACACCATACGAATTAGTCTTCGGGAAAATCGCGCGCGTACCCGCTAGTAACCCGCCGATTGAAGAGAATATAGACCTAACTTATCAGGATTACTTAGCCAACCTTTACAACCAAATACGAGACGCACAGGAGCTAGCTAGGGAAAACCTAGGTCAAGCGAAAGAACGATCTAAGGTCTACTATGATAGGCATATCAATCCTCAAAATTTCAAAGTCGGAGATTTAGTATTTTGCCTAAAGGAACCGAAACGCGGTAAATTTGCTGACCAGTACACCGGACCGCATGAGGTCTTGGAAATATTACCAAATAATAACGTCAAAATAATGATCAAAGGAAACTCACGTACAGTACACATGGACAAGCTCAAACTATCGCGCATAATTATCCACCGATCCGAATCCGACGCATAACCTGGTCATCTTCTTATGACAATATGTAATATAACCATCAGTGCAGCACTGAAACAACGCGATATTTCTATTAATTACATTACAGACTTAAGTACTGAGGCAGACGAACCGAAGGACCGATCGATCGAAAATGTCCAACCTCCTTACACACATCATGGATCTCGACGGATTCATCGTGAACAACGAATTCCTATGCAAGGATATGGCAATCATCTCCGTCAGACCAAACGCGACCGCCATATCAGCGAACTTCGCACTAGGGAAATCCTACCGTTTGCTCTCGCGTCGCGATCAAATAACCGCAAACTACGTAACAAAGTTCCTTCACGGACTGCGATTTAACGATATAGGAACCGAGACACTACGACAAGACGACATGACAAGCGCAATTAAGGTAGCGATCAGCGATTGCGCCCAGCCTTTAATTGGCTATAAAGGTGGAAACTACGAAAGGGACATTCTAACCGACTTGGGAATCCCATCTGTGAATATTGAAACACTGGGATGTCCAAAGTTCGACCAATTAATACTCGAACACGAGCACCAGCAGCTCAAATCGACTAAACCACGGTGCAGACTGCATCGACTAATCCCCGAAGAACTGGGCGGAAGAAATTTTCACTGTCCTACGTACGATGTCACTGTATTTAGAGATTGGTATTTAGACGCGAAACCATTATTATAAACGTAATGTCACCGCAATTGGAAACCCAGTCCTAACCTACACAGACTCTGCGAAATTCTTTTTTTTCTATACATGGTAGAGACCCAATACAGATCTACGACAATTTGGAAACCCAGACCTAACTAACTTAGACTCGGGTTAACGCTTGTTAACGTTAGGATGGCCAACCACGAGGTCGACTGGAACAACATCCACGACAATGACGACGAAGAGGTCGACTATATCGCAATATTCCGGGAATTGTTGGACCAGTACATTTGCGTCAGAATCTGGCTGCACGAGAAACTCGGCCAACGAACAATCTGCCCAGAATGTTACCACGACTTAGACGAACCGGACGGTTATAGGGAACGCATAGTCCACCTGCATACCAATCAAGGATTTTGGTGCGATGTATGCGACCTTTGTCAAGACCATGCATATTCGGAACAGCGACCCATAACTGATTGCGACGAGTGCATGCATGAATTTGTCAGGGTCATGTTCGACGGCGAAATAGCCACCAACGCACTAGCGGGATAGACAACTTATATCTAGGTTTAAGATTGCGTCAATATTCGTTACCCAGGGTTTAATAGCACCCACGGCTAGAGTTCGGGTAACATTTCGTGTTACAGAAACGAGGAAGGCCATATCGTCAGCATGTGCTTCTCCCGTGGCATGAGTACACCCGAGCGGCAGCCCCGAGCTGAACCGGACGAGGAAGAGTTCGAATGCGCACGACGATGGTACTACGTATCATCGGACCTGGAGATTGTCTGTCCGCCCTGCTATCGCGTGAGACCGAACCCGCTCGACTTTCGTCGCATCGGCGAACATTTCACGTATGGAACTTATTACGAGCACATCGCGTGCGAAGAATGCCAGCGCGTAAGACCACTGCACATCCGCGGAGTTGAGGAATGCGCAGAGTGCCAAGTAACGCTAGAAACACTCAGGCGCAACGCGCTAAATCGCGCTGAAGAGTAGTGTTAGGAGGACGATGCAAGGAGGAGACCGCCGCGCATATCGATAACCCAACCGAAAAATCGTACCAACGAGCACGGAGCCCGTGCTCATGTGCGAACCTCGACACCCTGGTCATAATGCTAGGACGCCGTTACTGCGTAACCACGTACCAGCTAGCCAGTGTATGGGACAGCAAACGAATAAGCAAGATCGGCTCTCACCTGACGCAACGCGCTTAAATCACCCGTACTAACACTCCATGTTACAGAACCATGGGTCTTCCGAGTTACGCCGTTATCTGCTTGGCGTACACTATCTCGGTCGTGTCAGGATTAATAGGATTTGACTGCGGAGGACGCCACCTAAATGTAACGACGATATCTCTACTGTCAACCGGAGACTGCCAACCGCCTGTAATACGAACCAACTCGACGGAAGTTTATGTACAACTACTGCAGCTGTCAGAATTCGAACACACCAACGTGCTACAATGCAAGATCAAGATATCCCGCAACATCTACCACTGCGGAATGCATTCACACATTTCCGCCGTGCACAACGGCAAGGGCGAATTCCTCATGGACGTCGATTACACCACCTGTCTTCAAATGCACCGAGACGGTTCACTGAAGATTGGACCTGATGGAAGTGTCGTCACAGGACTACGCACCAATGGAACCGTAACCAGACCACTAACCTTCGCCGGGACTATTGCATTGAACGGCGCATGCCAAGGAGCCCAGTACTCAGATCCTTACGGTACATGGGACGATGTAATAGTTCAAGGAACAGTGGAAATCGCACTAAAATCAACAAGAGTGCCAGTAAGACTTCACTCTGGTAGTGTACTACTAAAATCTGGAACGACATGCCCCTTGGCAGACGGGCACTGCATCGACATGGAAGATGGACACACATTTTGGGACCAAATTCCCACGTCTTCCTGTAAATTCAACCACTACGACGTACTGTATGAAGGCGTTGCCACGAAGATAGAAGAACTGGGAGCACAGCCGCAGTACCCAACCCTGTACACTTTGATAGACAACGATATTACATTCGCACTCACCAAAACCAAGGAGACACGAGTGTGCGGATATACTATAATGGGAACAGAACATCCAAAACTGTTCATCGTGGAAACTGTAAGAGGAAACGCGTTCATGGCAAAGAAACCAGTTGCCGTGGACAACCTGGATATCTTCATGTACGTAAACTCGAAGTTTGTGTATGTGGAACGTCACATCCGATCACAGATGACTTCGCTATACAACGACGTCCTCGAGCAACGATGCACACTGGAAAAGCAAATGCTAAAGAATTCACTGGCGCTTGCAAATGTTGCGCCCGATGAATTCGCCTACTTCCTGGGAAAAGGACCAGGACAGGTTGCCGTCACCGCTGGAGAAGTGGTGCACATATTAAAATGCATCCCTGTGGAGGTACGTGTCAGGAAAACTGATGCCTGCTACTCAGAGCTGCCAGTGGAATTCCGCAACGTGTCATACTTCTTGACACCAAAATCGCGAATAATTACACAACATGGAAGCGAAAGGGACTGCAGCCATTTCTTACCAGTGATGTACTGCATCGAAGATTCATGGATACAGTTCACCCCAAAACCTATTGAAGGAGCCACACCACAGCAACTACAACCCATGACAAAACCATCATGAAAATACTTGACGCCAGCATCCTTGGCAACAAGTGGAATATACTCGCAGACAGACTTGGACAAACTGCGAGACCACCTAATGTTTCCTGCTGAAAAACCTGCAGTGCTAAACTCTATCGCAAGAGGATTTAGCGGACGAAGTCTGACAAACCCGTCCATTTCACTCAGATCTTTCCTCGACGAACAAACTATCGAGGGAATAGCCCAATCCGCAGCCAAAAGGATGTGGGAACACTTCATGACCTTCGGATCCGTGAGCGCAGGCATTATCGCCATATACGCTATATTCCGAATTATCATGATGATCGTGAGCACGATCATACACGGACTCGCTCTACATGGTGCCTACGGATGCAGCTTCTACCTCATCGGGGCAATGTGGTCTTCTATCGCGCACTATCTAATGCGAAGGAAGGAAGCGCATACGCTCACGCCTAACTCAGGAAGAATCGAGTGTATCCCCGACGAAGATGGAACCTACGCTGAGGCAAGGCCATCCACGGAATCAACCAGAGCCATACAGGAGCTTCAGCAAAGACTTTCCGCCATCGACACTCAGCGAACGAACATCTGAATAATATGTCCGTTCTGGGTAAAGGGGGAGGTGTGACGTCTCACGCCTGTCCGCCCAATTTAGCCATACATTTTTTTTCCCAACGCCACAACACGCCGCAGGCACGTAATACTATGTTATTTCATCTTAATTTTAATCTATTATAATTTAAGGCACTCAGTCCCAAACATTCGCGCCGAACAAAAACGGTCTAACCTTTTTTTTTTTTTTTTTTTTTACGTGGGGAAATCCTCATGGACACCCCGCCGCCCTGGTGGGGGCGACGGGGTAGTGCCGGACTCTTACCGGCTAAAACCCCACGGTGGCCATCCTCGGCGCTTACTGGGGCGACACCGGGAACTCTGGTAGAACACTACCGGTGCCGCCCCGCGCCCGCCCCCTAAGGGGGGCTCGTCTCGTGGTGGGGGAGTGGCCGTCCGCTCTCTCGCTTTCACGAGGGAGGGAGGTTTCCCCCACTACTCGCGGGGCGACACGGCTCGCCGCACTCCTTCGCCAACAGCGAAGGGGGCGGGAAGCGTGCCCCCCGCACTACCAATCCCTCCTGGGCGGGTCGTGCGACCACTACACGCCCGCCCCGTCTCGGGGCCGTTTGCGGAGGCGACAGAGCCACCACTCTGCCGCCTCGCGGCCCCTTGGCACGTGCCCGGCCCACCGGCAAGGAAACCCACCGGCGGGTCCGGGCCACCAAACTTAGTCGGGGGGAGCGGCGTCCCCCCGTGCGGGGCGGCGGCGTGGACGGGCCCTCCCCAAACGGAAGGGGTCCGTCATCTCCCGCCGCCGCTCCGCCTCCTCCTTCTGGGAGAGCACTTCCTCGCAAAATGCGAGGAAAGCTCTCCACGACCTCTCGCTGCCGAGGATCTGTCGGATGACCGTCGGCAGCGAGAGGTCCCTTCCGATATACCGGACCAGGACACGGCGCTGCCCCCTCCAGGCCCTGCAATACTGGAGGGTATGTTGCGCCGTGTCCTGGTCCCCATCGCAATGGTGGCACTGTGCCGTCGCCTCCTTCCCGATGCGACGCAGGTACTCACCGAAGCAGCCGTGCCCGGTAAGCACCTGCGTCGCGTGGTAGGAGAGCTGCCCCCTGCCGCGACTCACCCAAGCCTCAAGGCTCGGGAGAATCGCCCCGACGGCTCTGTGGCGGGAGTTTGCTGGATCTTCCAGCCTTTCCCGCCACATCTCGACAACGAGCCGTCGGGTCTGGCGCTTGAGCTCCTCGACCGACCGTTCCGTGGGTATTCCGCCCCTATCGCGGAGGACGCGAAGACCCGAATAGGTACTCGCGTCCCCCACCGCCAGGATGTCTAGGGGCGGAAACCTCGCTAGCAGGGTGGCCGATGCCAGGGAGATCGTGCGATATCCTCGCACGACCCTGACAGCCATCCGACGCTGTACCCTGAATAACAGGGCACAATTGCGCCGGCTGGCCGCCAGGTCGTCCGCCCAGACTGGTGCTCCGTATAGCACCATGGAACGGACGACTCCCGCATAAAGGCGTCGGACATCCTCCCACGGTCCCCCGATGTTGGGCAGCAGGCGTCCTAAAGCGCCTGCCGCCTTCTCAACTCGGGGGATAAGCCGGCCGAAGTGCTCGTTAAAGCGCCAGAGGCCGTCCAGGATGAGTCCGAGATACTTCATCGTATCTCTCACCTGGACGCGGGTCTCTCCTACCGCAATCCACCGCTGGGCAGGCGGCCCCGCAGACCGTCGGCGATCGTAAAACCAGATCGCCTCGGTCTTCTGCGTGGCCACCCGAAGGCCCAGTCGGTGGATTCGAGCGGCGACACAGGCCACCGCCGTCTCCGCCACGCGGATGGTCCCCATCCCGTCCTCCCCGCTGACTCCCACTAAGGTATCGTCTGCTGTGACGTCTCACGCCTGTCCGCCCTATTTAGCTATATATTTTTTCGCCGAATGCATATAACACTACGTTATTTCACTTTATTTTAATCAATAATAATTTAAGGCGCTCAGTCCCAAACATTCGAGCCCAGCCACAAGAGAACACTGAGTAAGACTACCAGATACTTTTAACATTGTCTTGTAACCTTATCTTTTAACATACAATGGGTCAAAGTTATAACCGAATATTCGGGAGCGTCGCATTACAATCACGGCATAAAATAAGGTTAGTCCTTTAACAACTGCCCCAACAAACCACGAACATTAATACGCAATGGTTCAGTAATGATCATGGTTAATCGGAGGCATACTCATTGTAAACTATAGGAATACATACAACTTCGAAACACCGCGTAGACGAGTTCGCGCCGAGCATTTAGCATACTCAGCGATTCCCAAGTGCTCAAGCACACGTGAGCTCGCTATAGAGTTACGATTGGGTTTCTCACGAGAAGACGACCGAGAAGTGTCCAGTAGACATAGCCGACATTCCATTCTCACGGCAAAATGACTAAATGTCACGTACGAAGTGTTAGATAACGCGCGAGGCTCCAGCTCGTCTACTACTGATAAGGCACGCGCGGTCCAGCGTGGGATCGCCTACGCTGCATCGCACGTGGAGCGCGCCGAGCGTGGGATTGCCGACGTCAGCATTCTCGAAGTCCGCGCGGACTCGGTCGCCGACGCGATCCCAGGGCTCCGATTGGCTCCCCACTACGCGGGCGCTGCGCGGCCCCACTGCGCGGAGACCCTACGAGGCTCCGAAGAGTCACTCGGACCATCAGTTCTCATCGTGCGCCTGACAGCAGTAGACCTAAACCCGCAGTGCTCCAGCTATACTCTATAGAGTTCAGAATAGTCTTCTAACACAAGTCGAGAGTAGTGAACACTAGTGCTCGTGCTTCGTGGAGCATCAGGGTACACCAGCTACACGGACCTCCCAATTCCTGCAAGGAACTTAGCGAACACTGCAACCACTTGCCACATCAAACGTGAGTCCAATTAACTGTCAGATCCGCGATAGAACTCCGTGTCCAAACGACACGTTAATTATACTTATTCTATTGTTCCGAGATTCGTTTAATTATATATTATCAGTGCGTATACTATTCGAATGTTTTAACAATATAGCCGCGATTAGACTCAGTGATTGACTGCCACGTTAAACATTAAGTTCATCTATTGTTTCGAGATTCAACCAATAACTATTATATTTCGCAAGTGTACTCCAACTATTTATCCAATATACTTATTTAGTTTAAACCAGACGTTATACTATTCATTCCTAATGACCGCATTACATCCATCACCCGTCACCACTGTGAACCCAATCGTATCTGAACAGTTCGTGATGTACCTACCGTATTCTCAAAGAGTATTGAATCGGATTACAAATTTGCCCATCGTATCGCGCTGTCGCATAGCGTTGAGTTGGGCATACGCGCTGCAAGCTAGCGTAAGGAGCTGCGCTTCGGATCAGCGCCTCATCAGCGATTTCAATCGCAATCATAAACGCGAACCAACAACCAGCCAATAGTCATTCGACCCCTCGTCGGAGTCACCGTTCTGGCAGGCGAACCCGCGATCGCCGCCTACGATACGAACAAATCCGGCGAGATGAAGAGGAATTCTTCTTTTGGGTTATGGGAGTGCGCCTACGAGCCGATTACGCACCCCAGCCCTGTCAACCACACTACTGATTAATAATTCCATTTTACCCCATTATCGCACTTTCGTACATTTACATACATATTGAGTACCCTCGATAACGAATCTCGAAGCAACGGAACACTAAGGGATAATATTCCCACCAGTCCTACTGTTCTACCCAAGTAGGTAGCATCTTCCAAACAAGTTGCCTGCCTTACTTCTACTACCTACCTGTAAGATTTCCTCTCCCGTGCGGATCCGGATCATAGCGCGGCCAAGCAGAGTAGTCCTCTCCGTGTAAGTCATGCCCTCTCGACTCTCTACAACAGTGCCTCATCCCAGGGTAAAGTTCAGTGCAAGCGACTGACCCGAAAAAGAGGCAAATAATAATTGAAAATAAGCGCGTCTGGGAATTAGATCGACTAATAGGTTGCGGAAGACCACGACCTTCGGCCGACGCCTCCCTGAGACGTAACACTCTGTACTTTTTACGTGATTTTACAGTGAGAGCACTCACTTTCACCAAACCAGCTGTCCCGATCACAGATAGAGGTACGGCCAATAAATGGCATGACCTTGCAAGCAGGTCAGCTTGACCTGCATTCAACTTGGTGCACTGTACTTTTTACGTTATTTTACAGTGATAGCACTCACTTTCATCAAAGCAGCAGTCCCGATCACAGATAAAGGTATGGCGAATAAGTGGCATGATCTTGCAAGCAGCTGCTGTTATTCGCATTCAACTTGATGCTCTGTACTCTTTACCTTATTTTACAGTGAGAGCACTCACTTTCATCAAAGCAGCAGTCCCGATCACAGATAAAGGTACGGCCTATAAATGGCATGATCTTGCAAGCAGCTACTGTTATTCGCATTCAACTGGATGCTCTGTAATTTTTACGCTATTTTACAGTGATAGCACTCACTTTCATCAAAGCAGCAGTCCCGATCACAGATAAAGGTACGGCCAATAAATGGCATGATCGTGCAAGCAGGTCAGCTTGACCTGCATTCAACTTGGTGCACTGTACTTTTTACGTTATTTTACAGTGATAGCACTCACTTTCATCAAAGCAGCCGTCCCGATCACAGATAAAGGTTGGGCCAATAAATGGCATGATCTTGCAAGCAGCTACTGTTATTCGCATTCAACTTGATGCTCTGTACTTTTTACATTATTTTACGGTGAGAGCACTCACTTTCATCAAAGCAGCAGTCCCGATCACAGATAAAGGTACGGCAAATAAATGGCATGATCTTGCAAGCAGCTACTGTTATTCGCATTCAACTTGATGCTCTGTACTTTCTACTGGACTTTACAGTGAGAGCACTCACTTTCATCAAAGCAGCAGTCCTGATCACGGATAAAGGTATGGCCAATAAATGGCATGACCTTGCAAGCAGGTCAACTTGACCTGCATTCAACTTGATGCACTGTACTTTTTACGTTATTTTACAGTGAGAACACTCACTTTCAGCAAAGCAGCAGTCCCGATCACAGATAAAGGTACGGCAAATAAATGGCATGACCTTGCAAGCAGGTCAAGTTGACCCGCATTCAACTTGATGCTCTGTACTTTTTACGTAATTTTACAGTGAGAGCACTCACTTTCATCAAAGCAGCAGTCCCGATCACAGATAAAGGTACGGCAAATAAATGGCATGATCTTGCAAGCAGCTACTGTTATTCGCATTCAACTGGATGCTCTGTACTTTTTACGTTATTTTACAGTGATACCACTCACTTTCATCAAAGCAGCCGTCCCGATCACAGATAGAGGTACGGCCAATAAATGGCATGACCTTGCAAGCAGGTCAGCTTGACCTGCATTCAACTTGGTGCACTGTACTTTTTACGTTATTTTACAGTGAGAGCACTCACTTTCATCAAAGAAGCAGTCCCGATCACAGATAAAGGTACGGCCTATAAATGGCATGATCTTGCAAGCAGCTACTGTTATTCGCATTCAACTGGATGCTCTGTACTTTTTACGTTATTTTACAGTGAGAGCACTCACTTTCATCAAAGCAGCAGTCCCGATCACAGATAAAGGTACGGCAAATAAATGGCATGATCTTGCAAGCAGCTACTGTTATTCGCATTCAACTGGATGCTCTGTACTTTTTACGTTATTTTACAGTGATACCACTCACTTTCATCAAAGCAGCCGTCCCGATCACAGATAGAGGTACGGCCAATAAATGGCATGACCTTGCAAGCAGGTCAGCTTGACCTGCATTCAACTTGGTGCACTGTACTTTTTACGTTATTTTACAGTGAGAGCACTCACTTTCATCAAAGCAGCAGCCCCGATCACAGATAAAGGTACGGCCAATAAATGGCATGATCTTGCAAGCAGCTACTGTTATTCGCATTCAACTTGATGCTCTGTACTTTTTGCGTTATTTTACAGTGATAGCACTCACTTTCATCAAAGCAGCAGTCCCGATCACAGATAAAGGTATGGCGAATAAGTGGCATGATCTTGCAAGCAGCTGCTGTTATTCGCATTCAACTTGATGCTCTGTCCTTTTTACCTTATTTTACAGTGAGAGCACTCACTTTCATCAAAGCAGCAGTCCCGATCACAGATAAAGGTATGGCGAATAAGTGGCATGATCTTGCAAGCAGCTGCTGTTATTCGCATTCAACTTGATGCTCTGTACTCTTTACCTTATTTTACAGTGAGAGCACTCACTTTCATCAAAGCAGCAGTCCCGATCACAGATAAAGGTACGGCCTATAAATGGCATGATCTTGCAAGCAGCTACTGTTATTCGCATTCAACTGGATGCTCTGTACTTTTTACGTTATTTTACGGTGAGAGCACTCACTTTCATCAAAGCAGCAGTTCCGATCGCAGATAAAGGTACGGCAAATAAATGGCATGACCTTGCAAGCAGGTCAACTTGACCCGCATTCAACTTGATGCTCTGTACTTTTTACGTAATTTTACAGTGAGAGCACTCACTTTCATCAAAGCAGCAGTCCCGATCACAGATAAAGGTATGGCGAATAAGTGGCATGATCTTGCAAGCAGCTGCTGTTATTCGCATTCAACTTGATGCTCTGTCCATTTTACCTTATTTTACAGTGAGAGCACTCACTTTCATCAAAGCAGCAGTCCCGATCACAGATAAAGGTACGGCAAATAAATGGCATGACCTTGCAAGCAGGTCAACTTGACCCGCATTCAACTTGATGCTCTGTACTTTTTACGTAATTTTACAGTGAGAGCACTCACTTTCATCAAAGCAGCAGTCCCGATCACAGATAAAGGTACGGCCAATAAATGGCATGACCTTGCAAGCAGGTCAACTTGACCCGCATTCAACTTGATGCTCTGTACTTTTTACGTTATTTTACAGTGAGAGCACTCTCTTTCATCAAAGAAGCAGTCCCGATCACAGATAAAGGTACGGCCTATAAATGGCATGATCTTGCAAGCAGCTACTGTTATTCGCATTCAACTGGATGCTCTGTACTTTTTACGTTATTTTACAGTGAGAGCACTCACTTTCATCAAAGCAGCAGTCCCGATCACAGATAAAGGTACGGCAAATAAATGGCATGATCTTGCAAGCAGCTACTGTTATTCGCATTCAACTTGATGCTCTGTACTTTTTACGTGATTTTACAGTGAGAGCACTCACTTTCACCAAAGCAGCCGTCCCGATCACAGATAGAGGTACGGCCAATAAATGGCATGACCTTGCAAGCAGGTCAGCTTGACCTGCATTCAACTTGGTGCACTGTACTTTTTACGTTATTTTACAGTGAGAGCAGTCACTTTCACCAAAGCAGCCGTCCCGATCACAGATAGAGGTACGGCCAATAAATGGCATGATCTTGCAAGCAGCTACTGTTATTCGCATTCAACTGGATGCTCTGTACTTTTTACGTTATTTTACAGTGAGAGCACTCACTTTCACCAAACCAGCTGTCCCGATCACAGATAGAGGTACGGCCAATAAATGGCATGACCTTGCAAGCAGGTCAGCTTGACCTGCATTCAACTTGGTGCACTGTACTTTTTACGTTATTTTACAGTGAGAGCACTCACTTTCATCAAAGCAGCAGTCCCGATCACAGATAAAGGTACGGCAAATAAATGGCATGATCTTGCAAGCAGCTACTGTTATTCGCATTCAACTGGATGCTCTGTACTTTTTACGTTATTTTACAGTGAGAGCACTCACTTTCATCAAAGAAGCAGTCCCGATCACAGATAAAGGTACGGCCTATAAATGGCATGATCTTGCAAGCAGCTACTGTTATT
This sequence comes from Ectemnius cavifrons, assembly GCA_964023945.1. Classification (NCBI taxonomy): domain Eukaryota; kingdom Metazoa; phylum Arthropoda; class Insecta; order Hymenoptera; family Crabronidae; genus Ectemnius; species Ectemnius cavifrons. The sequence goes on from OZ030377.1 coordinate 5,209,784, forward strand.
CGCATTCAACTTGATGCTCTGTACTTTTTACGTGATTTTACAGTGAGAGCACTCACTTTCACCAAAGCAGCCGTCCCGATCACAGATAGAGGTACGGCCAATGAATGGCATGACCTTGCAAGCAGGTCAGCTTGACCTGCATTCAACTTGGTGCACTGTACTTTTTACGTTATTTTACAGTGATAGCACTCACTTTCACCAAAGCAGCCGTCCCGATCACAGATAGAGGTACGGCCAATAAATGGCATGATCTTGCAAGCAGCTACTGTTATTTGCATTCAACTTGATGCTCTGTACTTTTTGCGTTATTTTACAGTGATAGCACTCACTTTCATCAAAGCAGCAGCCCCGATCACATATAAAGGTACGGCCAATAAATGGCATGATCTTGCAAGCAGGTCAGCTTGACCTGCATTCAACTTGGTGCACTGTACTTTTTACGTGATTTTACAGTGAGAGCACTCACTTTCACCAAAGCAGCCGTCCCGATCACAGATAGAGGTACGGCCAATAAATGGCATGACCTTGCAAGCAGGTCAGCTTGACCTGCATTCAACTTGGTGCACTGTACTTTTTACGTTATTTTACAGTGAGAGCACTCACTTTCATCAAAGCAGCAGCCCCGATCACATATAAAGGTACGGCCAATAAATGGCATGATCTTGCAAGCAGCTACTGTTATTCGCATTCAACTTGATGCTCTGTACTTTTTGCGTTATTTTACAGTGATAGCACTCACTTTCATCAAAGCAGCAGTCCCGATCACAGATAAAGGTACGGCCAATAAATGGCATGATCGTGCAAGCAGGTCAGCTTGACCTGCATTCAACTTGGTGCACTGTACTTTTTACGTTATTTTACAGTGAGAGCACTCACTTTCATCAAAGCAGCAGTCCCGATCACAGATAAAGGTACGGCCAATAAATGGCATGACCTTGCAAGCAGGTCAGCTTGACCTGCATTCAACTTGGTGCACTGTACTTTTTACGTTATTTTACAGTGATAGCACTCACTTTCATCAAAGCAGCAGTCCCGATCACAGATAAAGGTTGGGCCAGTAAATGGCATGATCTTGCAAGCAGCTACTGTTATTCGCATTCAACTGGATGCTCTGTACTTTTTACGTTATTTTACAGTGAGAGCACCCACTTTCATCAAAGCAGCAGCCCCGATCACATATAAAGGTACGGCCAATAAATGGCATGATCTTGCAAGCAGCTACTGTTATTTGCATTCAACTTGATGCTCTGTACTTTTTGCGTTATTTTACAGTGATAGCACTCACTTTCATCAAAGCAGCAGTCCCGATCACAGATAAAGGTATGGCGAATAAGTGGCATGATCTTGCAAGCAGCTGCTGTTATTCGCATTCAACTTGATGCTCTGTCCTTTTTACCTTATTTTACAGTGAGAGCACTCACTTTCATCAAAGCAGCAGTCCCGATCACAGATAAAGGTATGGCGAATAAGTGGCATGATCTTGCAAGCAGCTGCTGTTATTCGCATTCAACTGGATGCTCTGTACTTTTTACGTTATTTTACAGTGATACCACTCACTTTCATCAAAGCAGCCGTCCCGATCACAGATAAAGGTTGGGCCAATAAATGGCATGATCTTGCAAGCAGCTACTGTTATTCGCATTCAACTTGATGCTCTGTACTTTTTACTTTATTTTACGGTGAGAGCACTCACTTTCATCAAAGCAGCAGTTCCGATCGCAGATAAAGGTACGGCAAATAAATGGCATGACCTTGCAAGCAGGTCAACTTGACCCGCATTCAACTTGATGCTCTGTACTTTTTCGTAATTTTACAGTGAGAGCACTCACTTTCATCAAAGCAGCAGTCCCGATCACAGATAAAGGTACGGCAAATAAATGGCATGACCTTGCAAGCAGGTCAACTTGACCCGCATTCAACTTGATGCTCTGTACTTTTTACGTAATTTTACAGTGATAGCACTCACTTTCATCAAAGCAGCCGTCCCGATCACAGATAAAGGTTGGGCCAATAAATGGCATGATCTTGCAAGCAGCTACTGTTATTCGCATTCAACTTGATGCTCTGTACTTTTTACATTATTTTACGGTGAGAGCACTCACTTTCATCAAAGCAGCAGTCCCGATCACAGATAAAGGTACGGCAAATAAATGGCATGATCTTGCAAGCAGCTACTGTTATTCGCATTCAACTTGATGCTCTGTACTTTCTACTGGACTTTACAGTGAGAGCACTCACTTTCATCAAAGCAGCAGTCCTGATCACGGATAAAGGTATGGCCAATAAATGGCATGACCTCGCAAGCAGGTCAACTTGACCTGCATTCAACTTGATGCACTGTACTTTTTACGTTATTTTACAGTGATAGCACTCACTTTCATCAAAGCAGCAGTCCCGATCACAGATAAAGGTTGGGCCAGTAAATGGCATGATCTTGCAAGCAGCTACTGTTATTCGCATTCAACTGGATGCTCTGTACTTTTTACGTTATTTTACAGTGAGAGCACCCACTTTCATCAAAGCAGCAGTCCCGATCACAGATAAAGGTACGGCCAATAAATGGCATGATCTTGCAAGCAGCTACTGTTATTCGCATTCAACTTGATGCTCTGTACTTTTTACGTGATTTTACAGTGAGAGCACTCACTTTCACCAAACCAGCTGTCCCGATCACAGATAGAGGTACGGCCAATAAATGGCATGACCTTGCAAGCAGGTCAGCTTGACCTGCATTCAACTTGGTGCACTGTACTTTTTACGTTATTTTACAGTGAGAGCACTCACTTTCATCAAAGCAGCAGCCCCGATCACATATAAAGGTACGGCCAATAAATGGCATGATCTTGCAAGCAGCTACTGTTATTCGCATTCAACTTGATGCTCTGTACTTTTTGCGTTATTTTACAGTGATAGCACTCACTTTCATCAAAGCAGCAGTCCCGATCACAGATAAAGGTATGGCGAATAAGTGGCATGATCTTGCAAGCAGCTGCTGTTATTCGCATTCAACTTGATGCTCTGTCCTTTTTACCTTATTTTACAGTGAGAGCACTCACTTTCATCAAAGCAGCAGTCCCGATCACAGATAAAGGTATGGCGAATAAGTGGCATGATCTTGCAAGCAGCTGCTGTTATTCGCATTCAACTTGATGCTCTGTACTCTTTACCTTATTTTACAGTGAGAGCACTCACTTCCATCAAAGCAGCAGTCCCGATCACAGATAAAGGTACGGCAAATAAATGGCATGACCTTGCAAGCAGGTCAACTTGACCCGCATTCAACTTGATGCTCTGTACTTTTTACGTAATTTTACAGTGATAGCACTCACTTTCATCAAAGCAGCAGTCCCGATCACAGATAAAGGTACGGCAAATAAATGGCATGATCTTGCAAGCAGCTACTGTTATTCGCATTCAACTTGATGCTCTGTACTTTCTACTGGACTTTACAGTGAGAGCACTCACTTTCATCAAAGCAGCAGTCCTGATCACGGATAAAGGTATGGCCAATAAATGGCATGACCTTGCAAGCAGGTCAACTTGACCTGCATTCAACTTGATGCACTGTACTTTTTACGTTATTTTACAGTGAGAACACTCACTTTCAGCAAAGCAGCAGTCCCGATCACAGATAAAGGTATGGCGAATAAGTGGCATGACCTTGCAAGCAGCTGCTGTTATTCGCATTCAACTTGATGCTCTGTCCATTTTACCTTATTTTACAGTGAGAGCACTCACTTTCATCAAAGCAGCAGTCCCGATCACAGATAAAGGTATGGCGAATAAGTGGCATGATCTTGCAAGCAGCTGCTGTTATTCGCATTCAACTTGATGCTCTGTACTCTTTACCTTATTTTACAGTGAGAGCACTCACTTTCATCAAAGCAGCAGTCCCGATCACAGATAAAGGTACGGCCTATAAATGGCATGATCTTGCAAGCAGCTACTGTTATTCGCATTCAACTGGATGCTCTGTACTTTTTACGTTATTTTACAGTGAGAGCACTCACTTTCATCAAAGAAGCAGTCCCGATCACAGATAAAGGTACGGCCTATAAATGGCATGATCTTGCAAGCAGCTACTGTTATTCGCATTCAACTGGATGCTCTGTACTTTTTACGTTATTTTACAGTGAGAGCACTCACTTTCATCAAAGCAGCAGTCCCGATCACAGATAAAGGTACGGCAAATAAATGGCATGATCTTGCAAGCAGCTACTGTTATTCGCATTCAACTTGATGCTCTGTACTTTTTACGTGATTTTACAGTGAGAGCACTCACTTTCACCAAAGCAGCCGTCCCGATCACAGATAGAGGTACGGCCAATAAATGGCATGACCTTGCAAGCAGGTCAGCTTGACCTGCATTCAACTTGGTGCACTGTACTTTTTACGTTATTTTACAGTGAGAGCACTCACTTTCATCAAAGCAGCAGCCCCGATCACAGACAAAGGTACGGCCAATAAATGGCATGATCTTGCAAGCAGCTACTGTTATTCGCATTCAACTTGATGCTCTGTACTTTTTACGTTATTTTACAGTGAGAGCAGTCACTTTCACCAAAGCAGCCGTCCCGATCACAGATAGAGGTACGGCCAATAAATGGCATGATCTTGCAAGCAGCTACTGTTATTCGCATTCAACTGGATGCTCTGTACTTTTTACGTTATTTTACAGTGATACCACTCACTTTCATCAAAGCAGCCGTCCCGATCACAGATAGAGGTACGGCCAATAAATGGCATGACCTTGCAAGCAGCTACTGTTATTCGCATTCAACTTGATGCTCTGTACTTTTTGCGTTATTTTACAGTGATAGCACTCACTTTCATCAAAGCAGCAGTCCCGATCACAGATAAAGGTATGGCCAATAAATGGCATGATCTTGCAAGCAGCTACTGTTATTCGCATTCAACTTGATGCTCTGTACTTTTTACGTGATTTTACAGTGAGAGCACTCACTTTCACCAAACCAGCTGTCCCGATCACAGATAGAGGTACGGCCAATAAATGGCATGACCTTGCAAGCAGGTCAGCTTGACCTGCATTCAACTTGGTGCACTGTACTTTTTACGTTATTTTACAGTGAGAGCACTCACTTTCATCAAAGCAGCAGCCCCGATCACAGACAAAGGTACGGCCAATAAATGGCATGATCTTGCAAGCAGCTACTGTTATTCGCATTCAACTTGATGCTCTGTACTTTTTACGTTATTTTACAGTGAGAGCAGTCACTTTCACCAAAGCAGCCGTCCCGATCACAGATAGAGGTACGGCCAATAAATGGCATGATCTTGCAAGCAGCTACTGTTATTCGCATTCAACTGGATGCTCTGTACTTTTTACGTTATTTTACAGTGATACCACTCACTTTCATCAAAGCAGCCGTCCCGATCACAGATAGAGGTACGGCCAATAAATGGCATGACCTTGCAAGCAGCTACTGTTATTCGCATTCAACTTGATGCTCTGTACTTTTTGCGTTATTTTACAGTGATAGCACTCACTTTCATCAAAGCAGCAGTCCCGATCACAGATAAAGGTATGGCGAATAAGTGGCATGATCTTGCAAGCAGCTGCTGTTATTCGCATTCAACTTGATGCTCTGTACTTTTTACATTATTTTACGGTGAGAGCACTCACTTTCATCAAAGCAGCAGTCCCGATCACAGATAAAGGTACGGCAAATAAATGGCATGATCTTGCAAGCAGCTACTGTTATTCGCATTCAACTTGATGCTCTGTACTTTTTACATTATTTTACGGTGAGAGCACTCACTTTCATCAAAGCAGCAGTCCCGATCACAGATAAAGGTACGGCAAATAAATGGCATGATCTTGCAAGCAGCTACTGTTATTCGCATTCAACTTGATGCTCTGTACTTTCTACTGGACTTTACAGTGAGAGCACTCACTTTCATCAAAGCAGCAGTCCTGATCACGGATAAAGGTATGGCCAATAAATGGCATGACCTTGCAAGCAGGTCAACTTGACCTGCATTCAACTTGATGCACTGTACTTTTTACGTTATTTTACAGTGAGAACACTCACTTTCAGCAAAGCAGCAGTCCCGATCGCAGATAAAGGTATGGCGAATAAGTGGCATGATCTTGCAAGCAGCTGCTGTTATTCGCATTCAACTTGATGCTCTGTCCATTTTACCTTATTTTACAGTGAGAGCACTCACTTTCAGCAAAGCAGCAGTCCCGATCGCAGATAAAGGTATGGCGAATAAGTGGCATGATCTTGCAAGCAGCTGCTGTTATTCGCATTCAACTTGATGCTCTGTCCATTTTACCTTATTTTACAGTGAGAGCACTCACTTTCATCAAAGCAGCAGTCCCGATCACAGATAAAGGTACGGCAAATAAATGGCATGATCTTGCAAGCAGCTACTGTTATTCGCATTCAACTTGATGCTCTGTACTTTTTACGTTATTTTACAGTGAGAGCACTCACTGTCATCAAAGCAGCCGTCCCGATCACAGATAGAGGTACGGCCAATAAATGGCATGACCTTGCAAGCAGGTCAGCTTGACCTGCATTCAACTAGGTGCATTGTACTTTTTACGTTATTTTACAGTGAGAGCACTCACTTTCACCAAACCAGCTGTCCCGATCACAGATAGAGGTACGGCCAATAAATGGCATGACCTTGCAAGCAGGTCAGCTTGACCTGCATTCAACTTGGTGCACTGTACTTTTTACGTTATTTTACAGTGAGAGCACTCACTTTCATCGAAGCAGCAGCCCCGATCACATATAAAGGTACGGCCAATAAATGGCATGATCTTGCAAGCAGCTACTGTTATTCGCATTCAACTTGATGCTCTGTACTTTTTGCGTTATTTTACAGTGATAGCACTCACTTTCATCAAAGCAGCAGTCCCGATCACAGATAAAGGTATGGCGAATAAGTGGCATGATCTTGCAAGCAGCTGCTGTTATTCGCATTCAACTTGATGCTCTGTCCTTTTTACCTTATTTTACAGTGAGAGCACTCACTGGGTCTGTTCGGAGTGGCGGTTTGCTCGGTTTCCAACCAGTTTGCGACTTGCTTTCTCGTAAGGTGCTGCTGCGTTTGACGATTGGAAACTGGTTGGAAACTGAGCAAACTGCCACTCCGAACAGACCCACTTTCATCAAAGCAGCAGTCCCGATCACAGATAAAGGTATGGCGAATAAGTGGCATGATCTTGCCACGAGAGAAAGGCACCAAGAGAGGTGCCAAGGCACCAGAGGCACCAAGAGGCTGCCAAGAGAGAAAGGCACTATAATCAGGAAAACCAACTGGAAACTATACAGAGAATTATGCTCAAGATATCAAATAAACAAAAACATCACAACAACCAAACATATTGATACAGCCATACGAAGACTAACAAACACGATAACCAAATCATATAACAAAGCCACCACCAAAAATCTAATCAAGCCGCACTCAATAAAACCTGATCAAGAATTAACAAATCTCATCAAAAGCAGAAATAAACATAGACGAAAAACCCAAAAAACCAACTCCGCATACCACAGATTACTCAGGAACATCCTTACAAACCGTATCAAAAAGAAAATAACGGCCATGAAACAAGAAGAGTGGAACCAAAAGATATCAAAACTAAACATAAAAGACAACACTCTGTGGAACACTTATAAAGCCATCAAGAAAACAAAAACAGTAATCCCACCACTCATAACCAAAGACGGTGCCGCCTATACCAATCTGGAAAAAACCGAACTACTAAACAACACATTCCATGAAGCCCAAGAAACCACAAAGCATCTAAAAAGCAAGCAAGACCACGAAGTAACTATCTCCATCTCAACGCTGAACAAGCGAAAAATCCAAGGTCCTGATCTCCACAACACTATCTCTCCCAGGAAGCTCAAGAAGATGATCACAAACCTGAAAAATACCACACCAGGGGACGACCGTATCACCGCAACACAACTTAAAAACTTGCCTAAGAAGATGATACTACAACTATACTACATATTCCAGAAATCCTATAAACTCTGCTACTTCCCCAAAACCTGGAAAAGAGCCAAAATCACACCAATAAAGAAACCTGGAAAAATCAGCACCGACCCGACCAGCTACAGGCCTATCAGCCTACTCAGTATCCTTGGAAAGCTCTTAGAACGATGCATAATACAAACCCTCCTTCAAGAAAAAGACTATTCGCAACTTCTCCCTCACGAACAGTACGGCTTTAGACCGAAGCACTCCACAACTCAACAACTCTCCCGGATAAAAAACATTATTGACAGTGGACATCAAACCCACAAAAAAACATGCATGGTCAGCCTTGATCTTTCCAAAGCCTTTGACCTGGTATGGCATGACGGCCTATGTCATAAACTAATTCAGAAAAAGATAAGCCTCCCGCTTGTCAAATTAATCGCCAACTACTTAACAAACCGAACAGCATACACCAGCATCAACCAAGTCAACTCACCTCTTGCAAACCAACAAGCCGGCGTCCCACAGGGATCGGTACTTGGACCTATTCTCTTCAATATCTACACAAGCGACATACCGAAAACCAACAATACCAACCTAGCAATATATGCCGATGATACGGCAATATTAGCAACATCATGGTCCCTAGATGTTGCCACAACCAGGGCACAAAAACACATAACTAAAATAGAAGAATATTTCTCTGACTGGAAACTAACGCTAAATCACACCAAAACCGAAGCTATCCTTTTCCACCGGACCAGAACACAACCAACACAACAACTCTTGATCAACAATCACAAAATTCCATGGTCAAAGAAAATAAAATATCTTGGGATCATGCTTGACTCTCGAATGACATGGAACCAGGCAGTCCTTGACCGACACCACAAAGCTTTTACTGCCTACAGGTTACTCTTTCCACTAATAAGCTGGAAAAGCAAATTAAACATAAACCTCAAACTCATGCTACACAGAACATGTATCCTACCGGTTGCACTGTATGGATGCGAAGTATGGCACTCTGCATCCAAAACATACTTAAACAAAATTCAACTTTTACAAAATAAAATACTTCGAATCATTCTTGGACGAAGGAGAAGGACAAAACCAAAAACCAAAGACCTACACATAGACACCAACTCCAGGTACATTGCTCAAATAATAACTAACCAAACTAAAAAACTGCTTGATCACAAGCAGCAGGTAACAACCTGAACCAAATACCCAACCCTTTCCAAAGACTCCCCCCCCTTCCCCTACCAGCACGACACAAACTGCACTCAAGAAAAGAGTTTTTTGAAAATTTTCTCGACAAACAAAACACAAGATGACACTACAAATTCTAGATTCACCTATCCAAACATATAAATTCTCAGGGAATGTGGGTTAACAGGTGATACACCCAGGGCACCACAAATAGAAACTCAAAAGGAAATAACCACAAAAAAAAAAAAAAATGGCATGATCTTGCAAGCAGCTGCTGTTATTCGCATTCAACTTGATGCTCTGTACTTTTTACATTATTTTACGGTGAGAGCACTCACTTTCATCAAAGCAGCAGTCCCGATCACAGATAAAGGTACGGCAAATAAATGGCATGATCTTGCAAGCAGCTACTGTTATTCGCATTCAACTTCATGCTCTGTACTTTCTACTGGACTTTACAGTGAGAGCACTCACTTTCAGCAAAGCAGCAGTCCCGATCGCAGATAAAGGTATGGCGAATAAGTGGCATGATCTTGCAAGCAGCTGCTGTTATTCGCATTCAACTTGATGCTCTGTCCATTTTACCTTATTTTACAGTGAGAGCACTCACTTTCAGCAAAGCAGCAGTCCCGATCGCAGATAAAGGTATGGCGAATAAGTGGCATGATCTTGCAAGCAGCTGCTGTTATTCGCATTCAACTGGATGCTCTGTACTTTTTACGTTATTTTACAGTGATACCACTCACTTTCATCAAAGCAGCCGTCCCGATCACAGATAGAGGTACGGCCAATAAATGGCATGACCTTGCAAGCAGGTCAGCTTGACCTGCATTCAACTTGGTGCACTGTACTTTTTACGTTATTTTACAGTGATAGCACTCACTTTCATCAAAGCAGCCGTCCCGATCACAGATAAAGGTTGGGCCAATAAATGGCATGATCTTGCAAGCAGCTACTGTTATTCGCATTCAACTTGATGCTCTGTACTTTTTACATTATTTTACGGTGAGAGCACTCACTTTCATCAAAGCAGCAGTCCCGATCACAGATAAAGGTACGGCAAATAAATGGCATGATCTTGCAAGCAGCTACTGTTATTCGCATTCAACTTCATGCTCTGTACTTTCTACTGGACTTTACAGTGAGAGCACTCACTTTCAGCAAAGCAGCAGTCCCGATCGCAGATAAAGGTATGGCGAATAAGTGGCATGATCTTGCAAGCAGCTGCTGTTATTCGCATTCAACTTGATGCTCTGTCCATTTTACCTTATTTTACAGTGAGAGCACTCACTTTCAGCAAAGCAGCAGTCCCGATCGCAGATAAAGGTATGGCGAATAAGTGGCATGATCTTGCAAGCAGCTGCTGTTATTCGCATTCAACTGGATGCTCTGTACTTTTTACGTTATTTTACAGTGATACCACTCACTTTCATCAAAGCAGCCGTCCCGATCACAGATAGAGGTACGGCCAATAAATGGCATGACCTTGCAAGCAGGTCAGCTTGACCTGCATTCAACTTGGTGCACTGTACTTTTTACGTTATTTTACAGTGAGAGCACTCACTTTCATCAAAGCAGCAGCCCCGATCACAGACAAAGGTACGGCCAATAAATGGCATGATCTTGCAAGCAGGTCAGCTTGACCTGCATTCAACTTGGTGCACTGTACTTTTTACGTTATTTTACAGTGAGAGCACTCACTTTCATCAAAGCAGCAGCCCCGATCACATATAAAGGTACGGCCAATAAATGGCATGATCTTGCAAGCAGCTACTGTTATTCGCATTCAACTTGATGCTCTGTACTTTTTGCGTTATTTTACAGTGATAGCACTCACTTTCATCAAAGCAGCAGTCCCGATCACAGATAAAGGTATGGCGAATAAGTGGCATGATCTTGCAAGCAGCTGCTGTTATTCGCATTCAACTTGATGCTCTGTACTTTTTACGTTATTTCACAGTGAGAGCACTCACTTTCATCAAAGCAGCCGTCCCGATCACAGATAGAGGTTCGCCCAATAAATGGCATGACCTTGCAAGCAGGTCAGCTTGACCTGCATTCAACTTGGTGCACTGTACTTTTTACGTTATTTTACAGTGAGAGCACTCACTTTCATCAAAGCAGCAGCCCCGATCACAGATAAAGGTACGGCCAATAAATGGCATGATCTTGCAAGCAGCTACTGTTATTCGCATTCAACTTGATGCTCTGTACTTTTACGTTATTTTACAGTGATAGCACTCACTTTCATCAAAGCAGCAGTCCCGATCACAGATAGAGGTACGGCCAATAAATGGCATGATCTTGCAAGCAGGTCAGCTTGACCTGCATTCAACTTGATGCACTGTACTTTTTACGTTATTTTACAGTGATAGCACTCACTTTCACCAAAGCAGCCGTCCCGATCACAGATAGAGGTACGGCCAATAAATGGCATGACCTTGCAAGCAGGTCAGCTTGACCTGCATTCAACTTGGTGCATTGTACTTTTTACGTTATTTTACAGTGAGAACACTCACTTTCATCAAAGCAGCAGTCCCGATCACAGATAAAGGTTGGGCCAATAAATGGCATGATGTTGCAAGCAGCTACTGTTATTCGCATTCAACTTGATGCTCTGTACTTTTTACGTTATTTTACAGTGAGAACACTCACTTTCATCAAAGCAGCAGTCCCGATCACAGATAAAGGTTGGGCCAATAAATGGCATGATGTTGCAAGCAGCTACTGTTATTCGCATTCAACTTGATGCTCTGTACTTTTTACGTTATTTTACAGTGAGAGCACTCACTTTCATCAAAGCAGCAGTCCCGATCACAGATAAAGGTTGGGCCAATAAATGGCATGATGTTGCAAGCAGCTACTGTTATTCGCATTCAACTTGATGCTCTGTACTTTTTACGTTATTTTACAGTGAGAGCACTCACTTTCATCAAAGCAGCAGCCCCGATCACAGATAAAGGTACGGCCAATAAATGGCATGATCTTGCAAGCAGCTACTGTTATTCGCATTCAACTTGATGCTCTGTACTTTTTACGTTATTTCACAGTGAGAGCACTCACTTTCATCAAAGCAGCCGTCCCGATCACAGATAAAGGTTGGGCCAATAAATGGCATGATGTTGCAAGCAGCTACTGTTATTCGCATTCAACTTGATGCTCTGTACTTTTTACGTTATTTTACGGTGAGAGCACTCACTTTCATCAAAGCAGCCGTTCCGATCACAGATAAAGGTTGGGCCAATAAATGGCATGATCTTGCAAGCAGGTCAACTTGACCTGCATTCAACTTGGTGCACTGTACTTTTTACGTTATTTTACAGTGAGAGCACTCACTTTCATCAAAGCAGCCGTCCCGATCACAAATAAAGGTATGGCGAATAAGTGGCATGATCTTGCAAGCAGCTGCTGTTATTCGCATTCAACTGGATGCTCTGTACTTTTTACGTTATTTTACAGTGATACCACTCACTTTCATCAAAGCAGCCGTCCCGATCACAGATAGAGGTACGGCCAATAAATGGCATGACCTTGCAAGCAGGTCAGCTTGACCTGCATTCAACTTGGTGCACTGTACTTTTTACGTTATTTTACAGTGATAGCACTCACTTTCATCAAAGCAGCCGTCCCGATCACAGATAAAGGTTGGGCCAATAAATGGCATGATCTTGCAAGCAGCTACTGTTATTCGCATTCAACTTGATGCTCTGTACTTTTTACATTATTTTACGGTGAGAGCACTCACTTTCATCAAAGCAGCAGTCCCGATCACAGATAAAGGTACGGCAAATAAATGGCATGATCTTGCAAGCAGCTACTGTTATTCGCATTCAACTTCATGCTCTGTACTTTCTACTGGACTTTACAGTGAGAGCACTCACTTTCAGCAAAGCAGCAGTCCCGATCGCAGATAAAGGTATGGCGAATAAGTGGCATGATCTTGCAAGCAGCTGCTGTTATTCGCATTCAACTTGATGCTCTGTCCATTTTACCTTATTTTACAGTGAGAGCACTCACTTTCAGCAAAGCAGCAGTCCCGATCGCAGATAAAGGTATGGCGAATAAGTGGCATGATCTTGCAAGCAGCTGCTGTTATTCGCATTCAACTGGATGCTCTGTACTTTTTACGTTATTTTACAGTGATACCACTCACTTTCATCAAAGCAGCCGTCCCGATCACAGATAGAGGTACGGCCAATAAATGGCATGACCTTGCAAGCAGGTCAGCTTGACCTGCATTCAACTTGGTGCACTGTACTTTTTACGTTATTTTACAGTGAGAGCACTCACTTTCATCAAAGCAGCAGCCCCGATCACAGACAAAGGTACGGCCAATAAATGGCATGATCTTGCAAGCAGGTCAGCTTGACCTGCATTCAACTTGGTGCACTGTACTTTTTACGTTATTTTACAGTGAGAGCACTCACTTTCATCAAAGCAGCAGCCCCGATCACATATAAAGGTACGGCCAATAAATGGCATGATCTTGCAAGCAGCTACTGTTATTCGCATTCAACTTGATGCTCTGTACTTTTTGCGTTATTTTACAGTGATAGCACTCACTTTCATCAAAGCAGCAGTCCCGATCACAGATAAAGGTATGGCGAATAAGTGGCATGATCTTGCAAGCAGCTGCTGTTATTCGCATTCAACTTGATGCTCTGTACTTTTTACGTTATTTCACAGTGAGAGCACTCACTTTCATCAAAGCAGCCGTCCCGATCACAGATAGAGGTTCGCCCAATAAATGGCATGACCTTGCAAGCAGGTCAGCTTGACCTGCATTCAACTTGGTGCACTGTACTTTTTACGTTATTTTACAGTGAGAGCACTCACTTTCATCAAAGCAGCAGCCCCGATCACAGATAAAGGTACGGCCAATAAATGGCATGATCTTGCAAGCAGCTACTGTTATTCGCATTCAACTTGATGCTCTGTACTTTTACGTTATTTTACAGTGATAGCACTCACTTTCATCAAAGCAGCAGTCCCGATCACAGATAGAGGTACGGCCAATAAATGGCATGATCTTGCAAGCAGGTCAGCTTGACCTGCATTCAACTTGATGCACTGTACTTTTTACGTTATTTTACAGTGATAGCACTCACTTTCACCAAAGCAGCCGTCCCGATCACAGATAGAGGTACGGCCAATAAATGGCATGACCTTGCAAGCAGGTCAGCTTGACCTGCATTCAACTTGGTGCATTGTACTTTTTACGTTATTTTACAGTGAGAACACTCACTTTCATCAAAGCAGCAGTCCCGATCACAGATAAAGGTTGGGCCAATAAATGGCATGATGTTGCAAGCAGCTACTGTTATTCGCATTCAACTTGATGCTCTGTACTTTTTACGTTATTTTACAGTGAGAACACTCACTTTCATCAAAGCAGCAGTCCCGATCACAGATAAAGGTTGGGCCAATAAATGGCATGATGTTGCAAGCAGCTACTGTTATTCGCATTCAACTTGATGCTCTGTACTTTTTACGTTATTTTACAGTGAGAGCACTCACTTTCATCAAAGCAGCAGTCCCGATCACAGATAAAGGTTGGGCCAATAAATGGCATGATGTTGCAAGCAGCTACTGTTATTCGCATTCAACTTGATGCTCTGTACTTTTTACGTTATTTTACAGTGAGAGCACTCACTTTCATCAAAGCAGCAGCCCCGATCACAGATAAAGGTACGGCCAATAAATGGCATGATCTTGCAAGCAGCTACTGTTATTCGCATTCAACTTGATGCTCTGTACTTTTTACGTTATTTCACAGTGAGAGCACTCACTTTCATCAAAGCAGCCGTCCCGATCACAGATAAAGGTTGGGCCAATAAATGGCATGATGTTGCAAGCAGCTACTGTTATTCGCATTCAACTTGATGCTCTGTACTTTTTACGTTATTTTACGGTGAGAGCACTCACTTTCATCAAAGCAGCCGTTCCGATCACAGATAAAGGTTGGGCCAATAAATGGCATGATCTTGCAAGCAGGTCAACTTGACCTGCATTCAACTTGGTGCACTGTACTTTTTACGTTATTTTACAGTGAGAGCACTCACTTTCATCAAAGCAGCCGTCCCGATCACAAATAAAGGTACGGCCAATAAATGGCATGATCTTGCAAGCAGCTACTGTTATTCGCATTCAACTTGATGCTCTGTACTTTTTACGTTATTTCACAGTGAGAGCACTCACTTTCATCAAAGCAGCCGTCCCGATCACAGATAAAGGTACGGCAAATAAATGGCATGATCTTGCAAGCAGCTACTGTTATTCGCATTCAACTTCATGCTCTGTACTTTCTACTGGACTTTACAGTGAGAGCACTCACTTTCAGCAAAGCAGCAGTCCCGATCGCAGATAAAGGTATGGCGAATAAGTGGCATGATCTTGCAAGCAGCTGCTGTTATTCGCATTCAACTTGATGCTCTGTCCATTTTACCTTATTTTACAGTGAGAGCACTCACTTTCAGCAAAGCAGCAGTCCCGATCGCAGATAAAGGTATGGCGAATAAGTGGCATGATCTTGCAAGCAGCTGCTGTTATTCGCATTCAACTGGATGCTCTGTACTTTTTACGTTATTTTACAGTGATACCACTCACTTTCATCAAAGCAGCCGTCCCGATCACAGATAGAGGTACGGCCAATAAATGGCATGACCTTGCAAGCAGGTCAGCTTGACCTGCATTCAACTTGGTGCACTGTACTTTTTACGTTATTTTACAGTGATAGCACTCACTTTCATCAAAGCAGCCGTCCCGATCACAGATAAAGGTTGGGCCAATAAATGGCATGATCTTGCAAGCAGCTACTGTTATTCGCATTCTACTTGATGCTCTGTACTTTTTACATTATTTTACGGTGAGAGCACTCACTTTCATCAAAGCAGCAGTCCCGATCACAGATAAAGGTACGGCAAATAAATGGCATGATCTTGCAAGCAGCTACTGTTATTCGCATTCAACTTCATGCTCTGTACTTTCTACTGGACTTTACAGTGAGAGCACTCACTTTCAGCAAAGCAGCAGTCCCGATCGCAGATAAAGGTATGGCGAATAAGTGGCATGATCTTGCAAGCAGCTGCTGTTATTCGCATTCAACTTGATGCTCTGTCCATTTTACCTTATTTTACAGTGAGAGCACTCACTTTCAGCAAAGCAGCAGTCCCGATCGCAGATAAAGGTATGGCGAATAAGTGGCATGATCTTGCAAGCAGCTGCTGTTATTCGCATTCAACTGGATGCTCTGTACTTTTTACGTTATTTTACAGTGATACCACTCACTTTCATCAAAGCAGCCGTCCCGATCACAGATAGAGGTACGGCCAATAAATGGCATGACCTTGCAAGCAGGTCAGCTTGACCTGCATTCAACTTGGTGCACTGTACTTTTTACGTTATTTTACAGTGAGAGCACTCACTTTCATCAAAGCAGCAGCCCCGATCACAGACAAAGGTACGGCCAATAAATGGCATGATCTTGCAAGCAGCTACTGTTATTCGCATTCAACTGGATGCTCTGTACTTTTTACGTTATTTTACAGTGATACCACTCACTTTCATCAAAGCAGCCGTCCCGATCACAGATAGAGGTACGGCCAATAAATGGCATGACCTTGCAAGCAGGTCAGCTTGACCTGCATTCAACTTGGTGCACTGTACTTTTTACGTTATTTTACAGTGAGAGCACTCACTTTCATCAAAGCAGCAGCCCCGATCACATATAAAGGTACGGCCAATAAATGGCATGATCTTGCAAGCAGCTACTGTTATTCGCATTCAACTTGATGCTCTGTACTTTTTGCGTTATTTTACAGTGATAGCACTCACTTTCATCAAAGCAGCAGTCCCGATCACAGATAAAGGTATGGCGAATAAGTGGCATGATCTTGCAAGCAGCTGCTGTTATTCGCATTCAACTTGATGCTCTGTACTTTTTACGTTATTTCACAGTGAGAGCACTCACTTTCATCAAAGCAGCCGTCCCGATCACAGATAGAGGTTCGCCCAATAAATGGCATGACCTTGCAAGCAGGTCAGCTTGACCTGCATTCAACTTGGTGCACTGTACTTTTTACGTTATTTTACAGTGAGAGCACTCACTTTCATCAAAGCAGCAGCCCCGATCACAGATAAAGGTACGGCCAATAAATGGCATGATCTTGCAAGCAGCTACTGTTATTCGCATTCAACTTGATGCTCTGTACTTTTACGTTATTTTACAGTGATAGCACTCACTTTCATCAAAGCAGCAGTCCCGATCACAGATAGAGGTACGGCCAATAAATGGCATGATCTTGCAAGCAGGTCAGCTTGACCTGCATTCAACTTGATGCACTGTACTTTTTACGTTATTTTACAGTGATAGCACTCACTTTCACCAAAGCAGCCGTCCCGATCACAGATAGAGGTACGGCCAATAAATGGCATGACCTTGCAAGCAGGTCAGCTTGACCTGCATTCAACTTGGTGCATTGTACTTTTTACGTTATTTTACAGTGAGAACACTCACTTTCATCAAAGCAGCAGTCCCGATCACAGATAAAGGTTGGGCCAATAAATGGCATGATGTTGCAAGCAGCTACTGTTATTCGCATTCAACTTGATGCTCTGTACTTTTTACGTTATTTTACAGTGAGAACACTCACTTTCATCAAAGCAGCAGTCCCGATCACAGATAAAGGTTGGGCCAATAAATGGCATGATGTTGCAAGCAGCTACTGTTATTCGCATTCAACTTGATGCTCTGTACTTTTTACGTTATTTTACAGTGAGAGCACTCACTTTCATCAAAGCAGCAGTCCCGATCACAGATAAAGGTTGGGCCAATAAATGGCATGATGTTGCAAGCAGCTACTGTTATTCGCATTCAACTTGATGCTCTGTACTTTTTACGTTATTTTACAGTGAGAGCACTCACTTTCATCAAAGCAGCAGCCCCGATCACAGATAAAGGTACGGCCAATAAATGGCATGATCTTGCAAGCAGCTACTGTTATTCGCATTCAACTTGATGCTCTGTACTTTTTACGTTATTTCACAGTGAGAGCACTCACTTTCATCAAAGCAGCCGTCCCGATCACAGATAAAGGTTGGGCCAATAAATGGCATGATGTTGCAAGCAGCTACTGTTATTCGCATTCAACTTGATGCTCTGTACTTTTTACGTTATTTTACGGTGAGAGCACTCACTTTCATCAAAGCAGCCGTTCCGATCACAGATAAAGGTTGGGCCAATAAATGGCATGATCTTGCAAGCAGGTCAACTTGACCTGCATTCAACTTGGTGCACTGTACTTTTTACGTTATTTTACAGTGAGAGCACTCACTTTCATCAAAGCAGCCGTCCCGATCACAAATAAAGGTACGGCCAATAAATGGCATGATCTTGCAAGCAGCTACTGTTATTCGCATTCAACTTGATGCTCTGTACTTTTTACGTTATTTCACAGTGAGAGCACTCACTTTCATCAAAGCAGCCGTCCCGATCACAGATAAAGGTTGGGCCAATAAATGGCATGATCTTGCAAGCAGGTCAACTTGACCTGCATTCAACTTGGTGCACTGTACTTTTTACGTTATTTTACAGTGAGAGCACTCACTTTCATCAAAGCAGCAGCCCTGATCACAGATAAAGGTACGGCCAATAAATGGCATGATCTTGCAAGCAGCTACTGTTATTCGCATTCAACTTGATGCTCTGTACTTTTTACGTTATTTTACAGTGAGAGCACTCACTTTCATCAAAGCAGCCGTTCCGATCACAGATAAAGGTTGGGCCAATAAATGGCATGATCTTGCAAGCAGGTCAACTTGACCTGCATTCAACTTGGTGCACTGTACTTTTTACGTTATTTTACAGTGAGAGCACTCACTTTCATCAAAGCAGCCGTCCCGATCACAAATAAAGGTACGGCCAATAAATGGCATGATCTTGCAAGCAGCTACTGTTATTCGCATTCAACTTGATGCTCTGTACTTTTTACGTTATTTCACAGTGAGAGCACTCACTTTCATCAAAGCAGCCGTCCCGATCACAGATAGAGGTACGCCCAATAAATGGCATGACCTTGCAAGCAGGTCAGCTTGACCTGCATTCAACTTGGTGCACTGTACTTTTTACGTTATTTTACAGTGAGAGCACTCACTTTCATCAAAGCAGCAGCCCCGATCACAGATAAAGGTACGGCCAATAAATGGCATGATCTTGCAAGCAGCTACTGTTATTCGCATTCAACTTGATGCTCTGTACTTTTACGTTATTTTACAGTGATAGCACTCACTTTCATCAAAGCAGCAGTCCCGATCACAGATAGAGGTACGGCCAATAAATGGCATGATCTTGCAAGCAGGTCAGCTTGACCTGCATTCAACTTGATGCACTGTACTTTTTACGTTATTTTACAGTGATAGCACTCACTTTCACCAAAGCAGCCGTCCCGATCACAGATAGAGGTACGGCCAATAAATGGCATGACCTTGCAAGCAGGTCAGCTTGACCTGCATTCAACTTGGTGCATTGTACTTTTTACGTTATTTTACAGTGAGAACACTCACTTTCATCAAAGCAGCAGTCCCGATCACAGATAAAGGTTGGGCCAATAAATGGCATGATGTTGCAAGCAGCTACTGTTATTCGCATTCAACTTGATGCTCTGTACTTTTTACGTTATTTTACAGTGAGAGCACTCACTTTCATCAAAGCAGCAGTCCCGATCACAGATAAAGGTTGGGCCAATAAATGGCATGATGTTGCAAGCAGCTACTGTTATTCGCATTCAACTTGATGCTCTGTACTTTTTACGTTATTTTACAGTGAGAGCACTCACTTTCATCAAAGCAGCAGCCCCGATCACAGATAAAGGTACGGCCAATAAATGGCATGATCTTGCAAGCAGCTACTGTTATTCGCATTCAACTTGATGCTCTGTACTTTTTACGTTATTTTACAGTGAGAATACTCACTTTCATCAAAGCAGCCGTCCCGATCACAGATAAAGGTTGGGCCAATAAATGGCATGATCTTGCAAGCAGCTACTGTTATTCGCATTCAACTGGATGTTCTGTACTTTCTACTGGATTTTACAGTGAGAGCACTCACTTTCATCAAAGCAGCAGTCCCGATCACAGATAAAGGTATGGACAATAAATGGCATGACCTTATAAGAAGGTCAACTTGACCTGCATTCAACTTGGTGCACTGTACTTTTTACGTTATTTTACAGTGAGAACACTCACTTTCATCAAAGCAGCCGTCCCGATCACAGATAAAGGTTGGGCCAATAAATGGCATGATCTTGCAAGCAGGTCACCTTGACCTGCATTCAACTTGGTGCACTGTACTTTTTACGTTATTTTACAGTGAGAACACTCACTTTCATCAAAGCAGCCGTCCCGATCACAGATAAAGGTTGGGCCAATAAATGGCATGATCTTGCAAGCAGCTACTGTTATTCGCATTCAACTGGATGCTCTGTACTTTTTACGTTATTTTACAGTTACAACAGTCACTTTCATCAAAGCAGCCGTCCCGATCACAGATCGAGGTACGGCCAATAAATGGCATGACCTTGCAAGCAGGTCAGCTTGACCTGCATTCAACTTGGTGCACTGTACTTTTTACGTTATTTTACAGTGAGAACACTCACTTTCATCAAAGCAGCAGTCCCGATCACAGATAAAGGTATGGACAATAAATGGCATGACCTTATAAGAAGGTCAACTTGACCTGCATTCAACTTGGTGCACTGTACTTTTTACGTTATTTTACAGTGAGAACACTCACTTTCATCAAAGCAGCAGTCCCGATCACAGATAAAGGTACGGCCAATAAATGGCATGATCTTGCAAGCAGCTACTGTTATTCGCATTCAACTGGATGCTCTGTACTTTTTACGTTATATTACAGTGAGAGCACTCACTTTCATCAAAGCAGCAGTCCTGATCACAGATCGAGGTACGGCCAATAAATGGCATGACCTTGCAAGCAGGTCAACTTGACCTGCATTCAACTTGGTGCACTGTACTTTTTACATTATTTTACAGTGAGAACACTCACTTTCATCAAAGCAGGCGTCCCGATCACAGATAAAGGTTGGGCCAATAAACGGCATGATCTTGCAAGCAGCTACTGTTATTCGCATTCAACTTGATGCTCTGTACTTTTTACGTTATTTTACAGTGAGAGCACTCACTTTCATCAAAGCAGCAGTCCCGATCACAGATCGAGGTACGGCCAATAAAAGGCATGACCTTGCAAGCAGGTCAACTTGACCTGCATTCAACTTGATGCTCTGTACTTTTTACGTTATTTTACAGTGAGAATACTCACTTTCATCAAAGCAGCCGTCCCGATCACAGATAAAGGTTGGGCCAATAAATGGCATGATCTTGCAAGCAGCTACTGTTATTCGCATTCAACTGGATGCTCTGTACTTTCTACTGGATTTTACAGTGAGAGCATTCACTTTCATCAAAGCAGCAGTCCCGATCACAGATAAAGGTATGGACAATAAATGGCATGACCTTATAAGAAGGTCAACTTGACCTGCATTCAACTTGGTGCACTGTACTTTTTACGTTATTTTACAGTGAGAACACTCACTTTCATCAAAGCAGCCGTCCCGATCACAGATAAAGGTTGGGCCAATAAATGGCATGATCTTGCAAGCAGGTCACCTTGACCTGCATTCAACTTGGTGCACTGTACTTTTTACGTTATTTTACAGTGAGAACACTCACTTTCATCAAAGCAGCCGTCCCGATCTCAGATAAAGGTTGGGCCAATAAATGGCATGATCTTGCAAGCAGCTACTGTTATTCGCATTCAACTGGATGCTCTGTACTTTTTACGTTATATTACAGTGAGAGCACTCACTTTCATCAAAGCAGCAGTCCCGATCACAGATAAAGGTACGGCCAATAAATGGCATGATCTTGCAAGCAGCTACTGTTATTCGCATTCAACTGGATGCTCTGTACTTTTTGCGTTATTTTACAGTGATAGCACTCACTTTCATCAAAGCAGCAGTCCCGATCACAGATAAAGGTATGGCGAATAAGTGGCATGATCTTGCAAGCAGCTGCTGTTATTCGCATTCAACTTGATGCTCTGTACTTTTTACGTTATTTCACAGTGAGAGCACTCACTTTCATCAAAGCAGCCGTCCCGATCACAGATAGAGGTTCGCCCAATAAATGGCATGACCTTGCAAGCAGGTCAGCTTGACCTGCATTCAACTTGGTGCACTGTACTTTTTACGTTATTTTACAGTGAGAGCACTCACTTTCATCAAAGCAGCAGCCCCGATCACAGATAAAGGTACGGCCAATAAATGGCATGATCTTGCAAGCAGCTACTGTTATTCGCATTCAACTTGATGCTCTGTACTTTTACGTTATTTTACAGTGATAGCACTCACTTTCATCAAAGCAGCAGTCCCGATCACAGATAGAGGTACGGCCAATAAATGGCATGATCTTGCAAGCAGGTCAGCTTGACCTGCATTCAACTTGATGCACTGTACTTTTTACGTTATTTTACAGTGATAGCACTCACTTTCACCAAAGCAGCCGTCCCGATCACAGATAGAGGTACGGCCAATAAATGGCATGACCTTGCAAGCAGGTCAGCTTGACCTGCATTCAACTTGGTGCATTGTACTTTTTACGTTATTTTACAGTGAGAACACTCACTTTCATCAAAGCAGCAGTCCCGATCACAGATAAAGGTTGGGCCAATAAATGGCATGATGTTGCAAGCAGCTACTGTTATTCGCATTCAACTTGATGCTCTGTACTTTTTACGTTATTTTACAGTGAGAACACTCACTTTCATCAAAGCAGCAGTCCCGATCACAGATAAAGGTTGGGCCAATAAATGGCATGATGTTGCAAGCAGCTACTGTTATTCGCATTCAACTTGATGCTCTGTACTTTTTACGTTATTTTACAGTGAGAGCACTCACTTTCATCAAAGCAGCAGTCCCGATCACAGATAAAGGTTGGGCCAATAAATGGCATGATGTTGCAAGCAGCTACTGTTATTCGCATTCAACTTGATGCTCTGTACTTTTTACGTTATTTTACAGTGAGAGCACTCACTTTCATCAAAGCAGCAGCCCCGATCACAGATAAAGGTACGGCCTATAAATGGCATGATCTTGCAAGCAGCTACTGTTATTCGCATTCAACTTGATGCTCTGTACTTTTTACGTTATTTTACGGTGAGAGCACTCACTTTCATCAAAGCAGCCGTTCCGATCACAGATAAAGGTTGGGCCAATAAATGGCATGATCTTGCAAGCAGGTCAACTTGACCTGCATTCAACTTGGTGCACTGTACTTCTTACGTTATTTTACAGTGAGAGCACTCACTTTCATCAAAGCAGCCGTCCCGATCACAAATAAAGGTACGGCCAATAAATGGCATGATCTTGCAAGCAGCTACTGTTATTCGCATTCAACTTGATGCTCTGTACTTTTTACGTTATTTCACAGTGAGAGCACTCACTTTCATCAAAGCAGCCGTCCCGATCACAGATAAAGGTTGGGCCAATAAATGGCATGATCTTGCAAGCAGGTCAACTTGACCTGCATTCAACTTGGTGCACTGTACTTTTTACGTTATTTTACAGTGAGAGCACTCACTTTCATCAAAGCAGCAGCCCTGATCACAGATAAAGGTACGGCCAATAAATGGCATGATCTTGCAAGCAGCTACTGTTATTCGCATTCAACTTGATTCTCTGTACTTTTTACGTTATTTTACAGTGAGAGCACTCACTTTCATCAAAGCAGCCGTCCCGATCACAGATAAAGGTTGGGCCAATAAATGGCATGATGTTGCAAGCAGCTACTGTTATTCGCATTCAACTTGATGCTCTGTACCTTTTACGTTATTTTACAGTGAGAGCACTCACTTTCATCAAAGCAGCCGTTCCGATCACAGATAAAGGTTGGGCCAATAAATGGCATGATCTTGCAAGCAGGTCAACTTGACCTGCATTCAACTTGGTGCACTGTACTTTTTACGTTATTTTACAGTGAGAGCACTCACTTTCATCAAAGCAGCCGTCCCGATCACAAATAAAGGTACGGCCAATAAATGGCATGATCTTGCAAGCAGCTACTGTTATTCGCATTCAACTTGATGCTCTGTACTTTTTACGTTATTTCACAGTGAGAGCACTCACTTTCATCAAAGCAGCCGTCCCGATCACAGATAGAGGTACGCCCAATAAATGGCATGACCTTGCAAGCAGGTCAGCTTGACCTGCATTCAACTTGGTGCACTGTACTTTTTACGTTATTTTACAGTGAGAGCACTCACTTTCATCAAAGCAGCAGCCCCGATCACAGATAAAGGTACGGCCAATAAATGGCATGATCTTGCAAGCAGCTACTGTTATTCGCATTCAACTTGATGCTCTGTACTTTTTACGTTATTTTACAGTGAGAGCAGTCACTTTCACCAAAGCAGCCGTCCCGATCACAGATAGAGGTACGGCCAATAAATGGCATGACCTTGCAAGCAGGTCAGCTTGACCTGCATTCAACTTGGTGCATTGTACTTTTTACGTTATTTTACAGTGAGAACACTCACTTTCATCAAAGCAGCAGTCCCGATCACAGATAAAGGTTGGGCCAATAAATGGCATGATGTTGCAAGCAGCTACTGTTATTCGCATTCAACTTGATGCTCTGTACTTTTTACGTTATTTTACAGTGAGAGCACTCACTTTCATCAAAGCAGCAGTCCCGATCACAGATAAAGGTTGGGCCAATAAATGGCATGATGTTGCAAGCAGCTACTGTTATTCGCATTCAACTTGATGCTCTGTACTTTTTACGTTATTTTACAGTGAGAGCACTCACTTTCATCAAAGCAGCAGCCCCGATCACAGATAAAGGTACGGCCAATAAATGGCATGATCTTGCAAGCAGCTACTGTTATTCGCATTCAACTTGATGCTCTGTACTTTTTACGTTATTTTACAGTGAGAATACTCACTTTCATCAAAGCAGCCGTCCCGATCACAGATAAAGGTTGGGCCAATAAATGGCATGATCTTGCAAGCAGCTACTGTTATTCGCATTCAACTGGATGTTCTGTACTTTCTACTGGATTTTACAGTGAGAGCACTCACTTTCATCAAAGCAGCAGTCCCGATCACAGATAAAGGTATGGACAATAAATGGCATGACCTTATAAGAAGGTCAACTTGACCTGCATTCAACTTGGTGCACTGTACTTTTTACGTTATTTTACAGTGAGAACACTCACTTTCATCAAAGCAGCCGTCCCGATCACAGATAAAGGTTGGGCCAATAAATGGCATGATCTTGCAAGCAGGTCACCTTGACCTGCATTCAACTTGGTGCACTGTACTTTTTACGTTATTTTACAGTGAGAACACTCACTTTCATCAAAGCAGCCGTCCCGATCACAGATAAAGGTTGGGCCAATAAATGGCATGATCTTGCAAGCAGCTACTGTTATTCGCATTCAACTGGATGCTCTGTACTTTTTACGTTATATTACAGTGAGAGCACTCACTTTCATCAAAGCAGCAGTCCCGATCACAGATAAAGGTACGGCCAATAAATGGCATGATCTTGCAAGCAGCTACTGTTATTCGCATTCAACTGGATGCTCTGTACTTTTTACGTTATTTTACAGTTACAACATTCACTTTCATCAAAGCAGCCGTCCCGATCACAGATCGAGGTACGGCCAATAAATGGCATGACCTTGCAAGCAGGTCAGCTTGACCTGCATTCAACTTGGTGCACTGTACTTTTTACGTTATTTTACAGTGAGAACACTCACTTTCATCAAAGCAGCAGTCCCGATCACAGATAAAGGTATGGACAATCAATGGCATGACCTTATAAGAAGGTCAACTTGACCTGCATTCAACTTGGTGCACTGTACTTTTTACGTTATTTTACAGTGAGAACACTCACTTTCATCAAAGCAGCAGTCCCGATCACAGATAAAGGTACGGCCAATAAATGGCATGATCTTGCAAGCAGCTACTGTTATTCGCACTCAACTTGATGCTCTGTACTTTTTACGTGATTTTACAGTGAGAGCACTCACTTTCACCAAAGCAGCCGTCCCGATCACAGATAGAGGTACGCCCAATAAATGGCATGACCTTGCAAGCAGCTACTGTTATTCGCACTCAACTTGATGCTCTGTACTTTTTACGTGATTTTACAGTGAGAGCACTCACTTTCACCAAAGCAGCCGTCCCGATCACAGATAGAGGTACGCCCAATAAATGGCATGACCTTGCAAGCAGGTCAGCTTGACCTGCATTCAACTTGGTGCACTGTACTTTTTACGTTATTTTACAGTGAGAGCACTCACTTTCATCAAAGCAGCAGCCCCGATCACAGATAAAGGTACGGCCAATAAATGGCATGATCTTGCAAGCAGCTACTGTTATTCGCATTCAACTTGATGCTCTGTACTTTTACGTTATTTTACAGTGATAGCACTCACTTTCATCAAAGCAGCAGTCCCGATCACAGATAGAGGTACGGCCAATAAATGGCATGACCTTGCAAGCAGGTCAGCTTGACCTGCATTCAACTTGGTGCACTGTACTTTTTACGTTATTTTACAGTGAGAGCACTCACTTTCATCAAAGCAGCAGCCCCGATCACAGATAAAGGTACGGCCAATAAATGGCATGATCTTGCAAGCAGCTACTGTTATTCGCATTCAACTTGATGCTCTGTACTTTTACGTTATTTTACAGTGATAGCACTCACTTGCATCAAAGCAGCAGTCCCGATCACAGATAGAGGTACGGCCAATAAATGGCATGATCTTGCAAGCAGGTCAGCTTGACCTGCATTCAACTTGATGCACTGTACTTTTTACGTTATTTTACAGTGATAGCACTCACTTTCACCAAAGCAGCCGTCCCGATCACAGATAGAGGTACGGCCAATAAATGGCATGACCTTGCAAGCAGGTCAGCTTGACCTGCATTCAACTTGGTGCATTGTACTTTTTACGTTATTTTACAGTGAGAACACTCACTTTCATCAAAGCAGCAGTCCCGATCACAGATAAAGGTTGGGCCAATAAATGGCATGATCTTGCAAGCAGCTACTGTTATTCGCATTCAACTGGATGCTCTGTACTTTCTACTGGATTTTACAGTGAGAACATTCACTTTCATCAAAGCAGCAGTCCCGATCACAGATAAAGGTATGGACAATAAATGGCATGACCTTATAAGAAGGTCAACTTGACCTGCATTCAACTTGGTGCACTGTACTTTTTACGTTATTTTACAGTGAGAACACTCACTTTCATCAAAGCAGCCGTCCCGATCACAGATAAAGGTTGGGCCAATAAATGGCATGATCTTGCAAGCAGGTCACCTTGACCTGCATTCAACTTGGTGCACTGTACTTTTTACGTTATTTTACAGTGAGAACACTCACTTTCATCAAAGCAGCCGTCCCGATCTCAGATAAAGGTTGGGCCAATAAATGGCATGATCTTGCAAGCAGCTACTGTTATTCGCATTCAACTGGATGCTCTGTACTTTTTACGTTATATTACAGTGAGAGCACTCACTTTCATCAAAGCAGCAGTCCCGATCACAGATAAAGGTACGGCCAATAAATGGCATGATCTTGCAAGCAGCTACTGTTATTCGCATTCAACTGGATGCTCTGTACTTTTTACGTTATTTTACAGTTACAACAGTCACTTTCATCAAAGCAGCCGTCCCGATCACAGATCGAGGTACGGCCAATAAATGGCATGACCTTGCAAGCAGGTCAGCTTGACCTGCATTCAACTTGGTGCACTGTACTTTTTACGTTATTTTACAGTGAGAATACTCACTTTCATCAAAGCAGCCGTCCCGATCACAGATAAAGGTTGGGCCAAAAATGGCATGATCTTGCAAGCAGCTACTGTTATTCGCATTCAACTGGATGCTCTGTACTTTCTACGTTATATTACAGTGAGAGGACTCACTTTCATCAAAGCAGCCGTCCCGATCACAGATAGAGGTACGCCCAATAAATGGCATGACCTTGCAAGCAGGTCAGCTTGACCTGCATTCAACTTGGTGCACTGTACTTTTTACGTTATTTTACAGTGAGAGCACTCACTTTCATCAAAGCAGCAGCCCCGATCACAGATAAAGGTACGGCCAATAAATGGCATGATCTTGCAAGCAGCTACTGTTATTCGCATTCAACTTGATGCTCTGTACTTTTACGTTATTTTACAGTGATAGCACTCACTTTCATCAAAGCAGCAGTCCCGATCACAGATAAAGGTTGGGCCAATAAATGGCATGATGTTGCAAGCAGCTACTGTTATTCGCATTCAACTTGATGCTCTGTACTTTTTACGTTATTTTACAGTGAGAGCACTCACTTTCATCAAAGCAGCAGCCCCGATCACAGATAAAGGTACGGCCAATAAATGGCATGATCTTGCAAGCAGCTACTGTTATTCGCATTCAACTTGATGCTCTGTACTTTTTACGTTATTTTACAGTGAGAATACTCACTTTCATCAAAGCAGCCGTCCCGATCACAGATAAAGGTTGGGCCAATAAATGGCATGATCTTGCAAGCAGCTACTGTTATTCGCATTCAACTGGATGTTCTGTACTTTCTACTGGATTTTACAGTGAGAGCACTCACTTTCATCAAAGCAGCAGTCCCGATCACAGATAAAGGTATGGACAATAAATGGCATGACCTTATAAGAAGGTCAACTTGACCTGCATTCAACTTGGTGCACTGTACTTTTTACGTTATTTTACAGTGAGAACACTCACTTTCATCAAAGCAGCCGTCCCGATCACAGATAAAGGTTGGGCCAATAAATGGCATGATCTTGCAAGCAGGTCACCTTGACCTGCATTCAACTTGGTGCACTGTACTTTTTACGTTATTTTACAGTGAGAACACTCACTTTCATCAAAGCAGCCGTCCCGATCACAGATAAAGGTTGGGCCAATAAATGGCATGATCTTGCAAGCAGCTACTGTTATTCGCATTCAACTGGATGCTCTGTACTTTTTACGTTATTTTACAGTTACAACAGTCACTTTCATCAAAGCAGCCGTCCCGATCACAGATCGAGGTACGGCCAATAAATGGCATGACCTTGCAAGCAGGTCAGCTTGACCTGCATTCAACTTGGTGCACTGTACTTTTTACGTTATTTTACAGTGAGAACACTCACTTTCATCAAAGCAGCAGTCCCGATCACAGATAAAGGTATGGACAATAAATGGCATGACCTTATAAGAAGGTCAACTTGACCTGCATTCAACTTGGTGCACTGTACTTTTTACGTTATTTTACAGTGAGAACACTCACTTTCATCAAAGCAGCAGTCCCGATCACAGATAAAGGTACGGCCAATAAATGGCATGATCTTGCAAGCAGCTACTGTTATTCGCATTCAACTGGATGCTCTGTACTTTTTACGTTATATTACAGTGAGAGCACTCACTTTCATCAAAGCAGCAGTCCTGATCACAGATCGAGGTACGGCCAATAAATGGCATGACCTTGCAAGCAGGTCAACTTGACCTGCATTCAACTTGGTGCACTGTACTTTTTACATTATTTTACAGTGAGAACACTCACTTTCATCAAAGCAGGCGTCCCGATCACAGATAAAGGTTGGGCCAATAAACGGCATGATCTTGCAAGCAGCTACTGTTATTCGCATTCAACTTGATGCTCTGTACTTTTTACGTTATTTTACAGTGAGAGCACTCACTTTCATCAAAGCAGCAGTCCCGATCACAGATCGAGGTACGGCCAATAAAAGGCATGACCTTGCAAGCAGGTCAACTTGACCTGCATTCAACTTGATGCTCTGTACTTTTTACGTTATTTTACAGTGAGAATACTCACTTTCATCAAAGCAGCCGTCCCGATCACAGATAAAGGTTGGGCCAATAAATGGCATGATCTTGCAAGCAGCTACTGTTATTCGCATTCAACTGGATGCTCTGTACTTTCTACTGGATTTTACAGTGAGAGCATTCACTTTCATCAAAGCAGCAGTCCCGATCACAGATAAAGGTATGGACAATAAATGGCATGACCTTATAAGAAGGTCAACTTGACCTGCATTCAACTTGGTGCACTGTACTTTTTACGTTATTTTACAGTGAGAACACTCACTTTCATCAAAGCAGCCGTCCCGATCACAGATAAAGGTTGGGCCAATAAATGGCATGATCTTGCAAGCAGGTCACCTTGACCTGCATTCAACTTGGTGCACTGTACTTTTTACGTTATTTTACAGTGAGAACACTCACTTTCATCAAAGCAGCCGTCCCGATCTCAGATAAAGGTTGGGCCAATAAATGGCATGATCTTGCAAGCAGCTACTGTTATTCGCATTCAACTGGATGCTCTGTACTTTTTACGTTATATTACAGTGAGAGCACTCACTTTCATCAAAGCAGCAGTCCCGATCACAGATAAAGGTACGGCCAATAAATGGCATGATCTTGCAAGCAGCTACTGTTATTCGCATTCAACTGGATGCTCTGTACTTTTTGCGTTATTTTACAGTGATAGCACTCACTTTCATCAAAGCAGCAGTCCCGATCACAGATAAAGGTATGGCGAATAAGTGGCATGATCTTGCAAGCAGCTGCTGTTATTCGCATTCAACTTGATGCTCTGTACTTTTTACGTTATTTCACAGTGAGAGCACTCACTTTCATCAAAGCAGCCGTCCCGATCACAGATAGAGGTTCGCCCAATAAATGGCATGACCTTGCAAGCAGGTCAGCTTGACCTGCATTCAACTTGGTGCACTGTACTTTTTACGTTATTTTACAGTGAGAGCACTCACTTTCATCAAAGCAGCAGCCCCGATCACAGATAAAGGTACGGCCAATAAATGGCATGATCTTGCAAGCAGCTACTGTTATTCGCATTCAACTTGATGCTCTGTACTTTTACGTTATTTTACAGTGATAGCACTCACTTTCATCAAAGCAGCAGTCCCGATCACAGATAGAGGTACGGCCAATAAATGGCATGATCTTGCAAGCAGGTCAGCTTGACCTGCATTCAACTTGATGCACTGTACTTTTTACGTTATTTTACAGTGATAGCACTCACTTTCACCAAAGCAGCCGTCCCGATCACAGATAGAGGTACGGCCAATAAATGGCATGACCTTGCAAGCAGGTCAGCTTGACCTGCATTCAACTTGGTGCATTGTACTTTTTACGTTATTTTACAGTGAGAACACTCACTTTCATCAAAGCAGCAGTCCCGATCACAGATAAAGGTTGGGCCAATAAATGGCATGATGTTGCAAGCAGCTACTGTTATTCGCATTCAACTTGATGCTCTGTACTTTTTACGTTATTTTACAGTGAGAACACTCACTTTCATCAAAGCAGCAGTCCCGATCACAGATAAAGGTTGGGCCAATAAATGGCATGATGTTGCAAGCAGCTACTGTTATTCGCATTCAACTTGATGCTCTGTACTTTTTACGTTATTTTACAGTGAGAGCACTCACTTTCATCAAAGCAGCAGTCCCGATCACAGATAAAGGTTGGGCCAATAAATGGCATGATGTTGCAAGCAGCTACTGTTATTCGCATTCAACTTGATGCTCTGTACTTTTTACGTTATTTTACAGTGAGAGCACTCACTTTCATCAAAGCAGCAGCCCCGATCACAGATAAAGGTACGGCCAATAAATGGCATGATCTTGCAAGCAGCTACTGTTATTCGCATTCAACTTGATGCTCTGTACTTTTTACGTTATTTTACGGTGAGAGCACTCACTTTCATCAAAGCAGCCGTTCCGATCACAGATAAAGGTTGGGCCAATAAATGGCATGATCTTGCAAGCAGGTCAACTTGACCTGCATTCAACTTGGTGCACTGTACTTCTTACGTTATTTTACAGTGAGAGCACTCACTTTCATCAAAGCAGCCGTCCCGATCACAAATAAAGGTACGGCCAATAAATGGCATGATCTTGCAAGCAGCTACTGTTATTCGCATTCAACTTGATGCTCTGTACTTTTTACGTTATTTCACAGTGAGAGCACTCACTTTCATCAAAGCAGCCGTCCCGATCACAGATAAAGGTTGGGCCAATAAATGGCATGATCTTGCAAGCAGGTCAACTTGACCTGCATTCAACTTGGTGCACTGTACTTTTTACGTTATTTTACAGTGAGAGCACTCACTTTCATCAAAGCAGCAGCCCTGATCACAGATAAAGGTACGGCCAATAAATGGCATGATCTTGCAAGCAGCTACTGTTATTCGCATTCAACTTGATTCTCTGTACTTTTTACGTTATTTTACAGTGAGAGCACTCACTTTCATCAAAGCAGCCGTCCCGATCACAGATAAAGGTTGGGCCAATAAATGGCATGATGTTGCAAGCAGCTACTGTTATTCGCATTCAACTTGATGCTCTGTACCTTTTACGTTATTTTACAGTGAGAGCACTCACTTTCATCAAAGCAGCCGTTCCGATCACAGATAAAGGTTGGGCCAATAAATGGCATGATCTTGCAAGCAGGTCAACTTGACCTGCATTCAACTTGGTGCACTGTACTTTTTACGTTATTTTACAGTGAGAGCACTCACTTTCATCAAAGCAGCCGTCCCGATCACAAATAAAGGTACGGCCAATAAATGGCATGATCTTGCAAGCAGCTACTGTTATTCGCATTCAACTTGATGCTCTGTACTTTTTACGTTATTTCACAGTGAGAGCACTCACTTTCATCAAAGCAGCCGTCCCGATCACAGATAGAGGTACGCCCAATAAATGGCATGACCTTGCAAGCAGGTCAGCTTGACCTGCATTCAACTTGGTGCACTGTACTTTTTACGTTATTTTACAGTGAGAGCACTCACTTTCATCAAAGCAGCAGCCCCGATCACAGATAAAGGTACGGCCAATAAATGGCATGATCTTGCAAGCAGCTACTGTTATTCGCATTCAACTTGATGCTCTGTACTTTTTACGTTATTTTACAGTGAGAGCAGTCACTTTCACCAAAGCAGCCGTCCCGATCACAGATAGAGGTACGGCCAATAAATGGCATGACCTTGCAAGCAGGTCAGCTTGACCTGCATTCAACTTGGTGCATTGTACTTTTTACGTTATTTTACAGTGAGAACACTCACTTTCATCAAAGCAGCAGTCCCGATCACAGATAAAGGTTGGGCCAATAAATGGCATGATGTTGCAAGCAGCTACTGTTATTCGCATTCAACTTGATGCTCTGTACTTTTTACGTTATTTTACAGTGAGAGCACTCACTTTCATCAAAGCAGCAGTCCCGATCACAGATAAAGGTTGGGCCAATAAATGGCATGATGTTGCAAGCAGCTACTG
Organism: Ectemnius cavifrons; assembly: GCA_964023945.1. Taxonomy (NCBI): domain Eukaryota; kingdom Metazoa; phylum Arthropoda; class Insecta; order Hymenoptera; family Crabronidae; genus Ectemnius; species Ectemnius cavifrons. The sequence goes on from OZ030377.1 coordinate 5,243,367, forward strand.
TTATTCGCATTCAACTTGATGCTCTGTACTTTTTACGTTATTTTACAGTGAGAGCACTCACTTTCATCAAAGCAGCAGCCCCGATCACAGATAAAGGTACGGCCAATAAATGGCATGATCTTGCAAGCAGCTACTGTTATTCGCATTCAACTTGATGCTCTGTACTTTTTACGTTATTTTACAGTGAGAATACTCACTTTCATCAAAGCAGCCGTCCCGATCACAGATAAAGGTTGGGCCAATAAATGGCATGATCTTGCAAGCAGCTACTGTTATTCGCATTCAACTGGATGTTCTGTACTTTCTACTGGATTTTACAGTGAGAGCACTCACTTTCATCAAAGCAGCAGTCCCGATCACAGATAAAGGTATGGACAATAAATGGCATGACCTTATAAGAAGGTCAACTTGACCTGCATTCAACTTGGTGCACTGTACTTTTTACGTTATTTTACAGTGAGAACACTCACTTTCATCAAAGCAGCCGTCCCGATCACAGATAAAGGTTGGGCCAATAAATGGCATGATCTTGCAAGCAGGTCACCTTGACCTGCATTCAACTTGGTGCACTGTACTTTTTACGTTATTTTACAGTGAGAACACTCACTTTCATCAAAGCAGCCGTCCCGATCACAGATAAAGGTTGGGCCAATAAATGGCATGATCTTGCAAGCAGCTACTGTTATTCGCATTCAACTGGATGCTCTGTACTTTTTACGTTATATTACAGTGAGAGCACTCACTTTCATCAAAGCAGCAGTCCCGATCACAGATAAAGGTACGGCCAATAAATGGCATGATCTTGCAAGCAGCTACTGTTATTCGCATTCAACTGGATGCTCTGTACTTTTTACGTTATTTTACAGTTACAACATTCACTTTCATCAAAGCAGCCGTCCCGATCACAGATCGAGGTACGGCCAATAAATGGCATGACCTTGCAAGCAGGTCAGCTTGACCTGCATTCAACTTGGTGCACTGTACTTTTTACGTTATTTTACAGTGAGAACACTCACTTTCATCAAAGCAGCAGTCCCGATCACAGATAAAGGTATGGACAATCAATGGCATGACCTTATAAGAAGGTCAACTTGACCTGCATTCAACTTGGTGCACTGTACTTTTTACGTTATTTTACAGTGAGAACACTCACTTTCATCAAAGCAGCAGTCCCGATCACAGATAAAGGTTGGGCCAATAAATGGCATGATGTTGCAAGCAGCTACTGTTATTCGCATTCAACTTGATGCTCTGTACTTTTTACGTTATTTTACAGTGAGAGCACTCACTTTCATCAAAGCAGCAGCCCCGATCACAGATAAAGGTACGGCCAATAAATGGCATGATCTTGCAAGCAGCTACTGTTATTCGCATTCAACTTGATGCTCTGTACTTTTTACGTTATTTTACAGTGAGAATACTCACTTTCATCAAAGCAGCCGTCCCGATCACAGATAAAGGTTGGGCCAATAAATGGCATGATCTTGCAAGCAGCTACTGTTATTCGCATTCAACTGGATGTTCTGTACTTTCTACTGGATTTTACAGTGAGAGCACTCACTTTCATCAAAGCAGCAGTCCCGATCACAGATAAAGGTATGGACAATAAATGGCATGACCTTATAAGAAGGTCAACTTGACCTGCATTCAACTTGGTGCACTGTACTTTTTACGTTATTTTACAGTGAGAACACTCACTTTCATCAAAGCAGCCGTCCCGATCACAGATAAAGGTTGGGCCAATAAATGGCATGATCTTGCAAGCAGGTCACCTTGACCTGCATTCAACTTGGTGCACTGTACTTTTTACGTTATTTTACAGTGAGAACACTCACTTTCATCAAAGCAGCCGTCCCGATCACAGATAAAGGTTGGGCCAATAAATGGCATGATCTTGCAAGCAGCTACTGTTATTCGCATTCAACTGGATGCTCTGTACTTTTTACGTTATTTTACAGTTACAACAGTCACTTTCATCAAAGCAGCCGTCCCGATCACAGATCGAGGTACGGCCAATAAATGGCATGACCTTGCAAGCAGGTCAGCTTGACCTGCATTCAACTTGGTGCACTGTACTTTTTACGTTATTTTACAGTGAGAACACTCACTTTCATCAAAGCAGCAGTCCCGATCACAGATAAAGGTATGGACAATAAATGGCATGACCTTATAAGAAGGTCAACTTGACCTGCATTCAACTTGGTGCACTGTACTTTTTACGTTATTTTACAGTGAGAACACTCACTTTCATCAAAGCAGCAGTCCCGATCACAGATAAAGGTACGGCCAATAAATGGCATGATCTTGCAAGCAGCTACTGTTATTCGCATTCAACTGGATGCTCTGTACTTTTTACGTTATATTACAGTGAGAGCACTCACTTTCATCAAAGCAGCAGTCCTGATCACAGATCGAGGTACGGCCAATAAATGGCATGACCTTGCAAGCAGGTCAACTTGACCTGCATTCAACTTGGTGCACTGTACTTTTTACATTATTTTACAGTGAGAACACTCACTTTCATCAAAGCAGGCGTCCCGATCACAGATAAAGGTTGGGCCAATAAACGGCATGATCTTGCAAGCAGCTACTGTTATTCGCATTCAACTTGATGCTCTGTACTTTTTACGTTATTTTACAGTGAGAGCACTCACTTTCATCAAAGCAGCAGTCCCGATCACAGATCGAGGTACGGCCAATAAAAGGCATGACCTTGCAAGCAGGTCAACTTGACCTGCATTCAACTTGATGCTCTGTACTTTTTACGTTATTTTACAGTGAGAATACTCACTTTCATCAAAGCAGCCGTCCCGATCACAGATAAAGGTTGGGCCAATAAATGGCATGATCTTGCAAGCAGCTACTGTTATTCGCATTCAACTGGATGCTCTGTACTTTCTACTGGATTTTACAGTGAGAGCATTCACTTTCATCAAAGCAGCAGTCCCGATCACAGATAAAGGTATGGACAATAAATGGCATGACCTTATAAGAAGGTCAACTTGACCTGCATTCAACTTGGTGCACTGTACTTTTTACGTTATTTTACAGTGAGAACACTCACTTTCATCAAAGCAGCCGTCCCGATCACAGATAAAGGTTGGGCCAATAAATGGCATGATCTTGCAAGCAGGTCACCTTGACCTGCATTCAACTTGGTGCACTGTACTTTTTACGTTATTTTACAGTGAGAACACTCACTTTCATCAAAGCAGCCGTCCCGATCTCAGATAAAGGTTGGGCCAATAAATGGCATGATCTTGCAAGCAGCTACTGTTATTCGCATTCAACTGGATGCTCTGTACTTTTTACGTTATATTACAGTGAGAGCACTCACTTTCATCAAAGCAGCAGTCCCGATCACAGATAAAGGTACGGCCAATAAATGGCATGATCTTGCAAGCAGCTACTGTTATTCGCATTCAACTGGATGCTCTGTACTTTTTGCGTTATTTTACAGTGATAGCACTCACTTTCATCAAAGCAGCAGTCCCGATCACAGATAAAGGTATGGCGAATAAGTGGCATGATCTTGCAAGCAGCTGCTGTTATTCGCATTCAACTTGATGCTCTGTACTTTTTACGTTATTTCACAGTGAGAGCACTCACTTTCATCAAAGCAGCCGTCCCGATCACAGATAGAGGTTCGCCCAATAAATGGCATGACCTTGCAAGCAGGTCAGCTTGACCTGCATTCAACTTGGTGCACTGTACTTTTTACGTTATTTTACAGTGAGAGCACTCACTTTCATCAAAGCAGCAGCCCCGATCACAGATAAAGGTATGGACAATCAATGGCATGACCTTATAAGAAGGTCAACTTGACCTGCATTCAACTTGGTGCACTGTACTTTTTACGTTATTTTACAGTGAGAACACTCACTTTCATCAAAGCAGCAGTCCCGATCACAGATAAAGGTACGGCCAATAAATGGCATGATCTTGCAAGCAGCTACTGTTATTCGCACTCAACTTGATGCTCTGTACTTTTTACGTGATTTTACAGTGAGAGCACTCACTTTCACCAAAGCAGCCGTCCCGATCACAGATAGAGGTACGCCCAATAAATGGCATGACCTTGCAAGCAGCTACTGTTATTCGCACTCAACTTGATGCTCTGTACTTTTTACGTGATTTTACAGTGAGAGCACTCACTTTCACCAAAGCAGCCGTCCCGATCACAGATAGAGGTACGCCCAATAAATGGCATGACCTTGCAAGCAGGTCAGCTTGACCTGCATTCAACTTGGTGCACTGTACTTTTTACGTTATTTTACAGTGAGAGCACTCACTTTCATCAAAGCAGCAGCCCCGATCACAGATAAAGGTACGGCCAATAAATGGCATGATCTTGCAAGCAGCTACTGTTATTCGCATTCAACTTGATGCTCTGTACTTTTACGTTATTTTACAGTGATAGCACTCACTTTCATCAAAGCAGCAGTCCCGATCACAGATAGAGGTACGGCCAATAAATGGCATGACCTTGCAAGCAGGTCAGCTTGACCTGCATTCAACTTGGTGCACTGTACTTTTTACGTTATTTTACAGTGAGAGCACTCACTTTCATCAAAGCAGCAGCCCCGATCACAGATAAAGGTACGGCCAATAAATGGCATGATCTTGCAAGCAGCTACTGTTATTCGCATTCAACTTGATGCTCTGTACTTTTACGTTATTTTACAGTGATAGCACTCACTTGCATCAAAGCAGCAGTCCCGATCACAGATAGAGGTACGGCCAATAAATGGCATGATCTTGCAAGCAGGTCAGCTTGACCTGCATTCAACTTGATGCACTGTACTTTTTACGTTATTTTACAGTGATAGCACTCACTTTCACCAAAGCAGCCGTCCCGATCACAGATAGAGGTACGGCCAATAAATGGCATGACCTTGCAAGCAGGTCAGCTTGACCTGCATTCAACTTGGTGCATTGTACTTTTTACGTTATTTTACAGTGAGAACACTCACTTTCATCAAAGCAGCAGTCCCGATCACAGATAAAGGTTGGGCCAATAAATGGCATGATCTTGCAAGCAGCTACTGTTATTCGCATTCAACTGGATGCTCTGTACTTTCTACTGGATTTTACAGTGAGAACATTCACTTTCATCAAAGCAGCAGTCCCGATCACAGATAAAGGTATGGACAATAAATGGCATGACCTTATAAGAAGGTCAACTTGACCTGCATTCAACTTGGTGCACTGTACTTTTTACGTTATTTTACAGTGAGAACACTCACTTTCATCAAAGCAGCCGTCCCGATCACAGATAAAGGTTGGGCCAATAAATGGCATGATCTTGCAAGCAGGTCACCTTGACCTGCATTCAACTTGGTGCACTGTACTTTTTACGTTATTTTACAGTGAGAACACTCACTTTCATCAAAGCAGCCGTCCCGATCTCAGATAAAGGTTGGGCCAATAAATGGCATGATCTTGCAAGCAGCTACTGTTATTCGCATTCAACTGGATGCTCTGTACTTTTTACGTTATATTACAGTGAGAGCACTCACTTTCATCAAAGCAGCAGTCCCGATCACAGATAAAGGTACGGCCAATAAATGGCATGATCTTGCAAGCAGCTACTGTTATTCGCATTCAACTGGATGCTCTGTACTTTTTACGTTATTTTACAGTTACAACAGTCACTTTCATCAAAGCAGCCGTCCCGATCACAGATCGAGGTACGGCCAATAAATGGCATGACCTTGCAAGCAGGTCAGCTTGACCTGCATTCAACTTGGTGCACTGTACTTTTTACGTTATTTTACAGTGAGAATACTCACTTTCATCAAAGCAGCCGTCCCGATCACAGATAAAGGTTGGGCCAAAAATGGCATGATCTTGCAAGCAGCTACTGTTATTCGCATTCAACTGGATGCTCTGTACTTTCTACGTTATATTACAGTGAGAGGACTCACTTTCATCAAAGCAGCCGTCCCGATCACAGATAGAGGTACGCCCAATAAATGGCATGACCTTGCAAGCAGGTCAGCTTGACCTGCATTCAACTTGGTGCACTGTACTTTTTACGTTATTTTACAGTGAGAGCACTCACTTTCATCAAAGCAGCAGCCCCGATCACAGATAAAGGTACGGCCAATAAATGGCATGATCTTGCAAGCAGCTACTGTTATTCGCATTCAACTTGATGCTCTGTACTTTTACGTTATTTTACAGTGATAGCACTCACTTTCATCAAAGCAGCAGTCCCGATCACAGATAGAGGTACGGCCAATAAATGGCATGATCTTGCAAGCAGGTCAGCTTGACCTGCATTCAACTTGATGCACTGTACTTTTTACGTTATTTTACAGTGAGAGCACTCTCTTTCATCAAAGCAGCCGTCCCGATCACAGATAAAGGTTGGGCCAATAAATGGCATGATGTTGCAAGCAGCTACTGTTATTCGCATTCAACTTGATGCTCTGTACTTTTTACGTTATTTTACGGTGAGAGCACTCACTTTCATCAAAGCAGCCGTTCCGATCACAGATAAAGGTTGGGCCAATAAATGGCATGATCTTGCAAGCAGGTCAACTTGACCTGCATTCAACTTGGTGCACTGTACTTTTTACGTTATTTTACAGTGAGAGCACTCACTTTCATCAAAGCAGCCGTCCCGATCACAAATAAAGGTACGGCCAATAAATGGCATGATCTTGCAAGCAGCTACTGTTATTCGCATTCAACTTGATGCTCTGTACTTTTTACGTTATTTCACAGTGAGAGCACTCACTTTCATCAAAGCAGCCGTCCCGATCACAGATAGAGGTACGCCCAATAAATGGCATGACCTTGCAAGCAGGTCAGCTTGACCTGCATTCAACTTGGTGCACTGTACTTTTTACGTTATTTTACAGTGAGAGCACTCACTTTCATCAAAGCAGCAGCCCCGATCACAGATAAAGGTACGGCCAATAAATGGCATGATCTTGCAAGCAGCTACTGTTATTCGCATTCAACTTGATGCTCTGTACTTTTACGTTATTTTACAGTGATAGCACTCACTTTCATCAAAGCAGCAGTCCCGATCACAGATAGAGGTACGGCCAATAAATGGCATGATCTTGCAAGCAGGTCAGCTTGACCTGCATTCAACTTGATGCACTGTACTTTTTACGTTATTTTACAGTGATAGCACTCACTTTCACCAAAGCAGCCGTCCCGATCACAGATAGAGGTACGGCCAATAAATGGCATGACCTTGCAAGCAGGTCAGCTTGACCTGCATTCAACTTGGTGCATTGTACTTTTTACGTTATTTTACAGTGAGAACACTCACTTTCATCAAAGCAGCAGTCCCGATCACAGATAAAGGTTGGGCCAATAAATGGCATGATGTTGCAAGCAGCTACTGTTATTCGCATTCAACTTGATGCTCTGTACTTTTTACGTTATTTTACAGTGATAGCACTCACTTTCATGAAAGCAGCAGTCCCGATCACAGATAAAGGTACGGCCTATAAATGGCATGATCTTGCAAGCAGCTACTGTTATTCGCATTCAACTGGATGCTCTGTACTTTTTACGTTATTTTACAGTGAGAGCACTCACTTTCATCAAAGCAGCAGTCCCGATCACAGATAAAGGTACGGCCAATAAATGGCATGATCTTGCAAGCAGCTACTGTTATTCGCACTCAACTTGATGCTCTGTACTTTTTACGTGATTTTACAGTGAGAGCACTCACTTTCACCAAAGCAGCCGTCCCGATCACAGATAGAGGTATGGGCAATAAATGGCATGACCTTGGAAGCAGGTCAACTTGACCTGCATTCAACTTGATGCACTGTACTTTTTACATTGCTTTACAGTGAGAACACTCTCTTTCATCAAAGCAGCAGTCCCGATCACAGATAAAGGTACGGCCTATAAATGGCATGATCTTGCAAGCAGCTACTGTTATTCGCATTCAACTGGATGCTCTGTACTTTTTACGTTATTTTACAATGAGAGCACTCACTTTCATCAAAGCAGCAGTCCCGATCACAGATAAAGGTACGGCCAATAAATGGCATGATCTTGCAAGCAGCTACTGTTATTCGCACTCAACTTGATGCTCTGTACTTTTTACGTGACTTTACAGTGAGAGCACTCACTTTCACCAAAGCAGCCGTCCCAATCACAGATAGAGGTACGGGCAATAAATGGCATGACCTTGGAAGCAGGTCAACTTGACCTGCATTCAACTTGATGCACTGTACTTTTTACATTACTTTACAGTGAGAACACTCTCTTTCATCAAAGCAGCAGTCCCGATCACAGATAAAGGTACGGCCTATAAATGGCATGATCTTGCAAGCAGCTACTGTTATTCGCATTCAACTGGATGCTCTGTACTTTTTACGTTATTTTACAATGAGAGCACTCACTTTCATCAAAGCAGCAGTCCCGATCACAGATAAAGGTACGGCCAATAAATGGCATGATCTTGCAAGCAGCTACTGTTATTCGCATTCAACTTGATGCTCTGTACTTTTTACGTTATTTTACAGTGAGAGCACTCACTTTCACCAAAGCAGCCGTCCCGATCACAGATAGAGGTACGCCCAATAAATGGCATGACCTTGCAAGCAGGTCAGCTTGACCTGCATTCAACTTGGTGCACTGTACTTTTTACGTTATTTTACAGTGAGAGCACTCACTTTCATCAAAGCAGCAGCCCCGATCACAGATAAAGGTACGGCCAATAAATGGCATGATCTTGCAAGCAGCTACTGTTATTCGCATTCAACTTGATGCTCTGTACTTTTTACGTTATTTTACAGTGAGAGCACTCACTTTCACCAAAGCAGCCGTCCCGATCACAGATAGAGGTACGCCCAATAAATGGCATGACCTTGCAAGCAGGTCAGCTTGACCTGCATTCAACTTGATGCTCTGTACTTTTACGTTATTTTACAGTGATAGCACTCACTTTCATCAAAGCAGCAGTCCCGATCACAGATAGAGGTACGGCCAATAAATGGCATGATCTTGCAAGCAGGTCAGCTTGACCTGCATTCAACTTGATGCACTGTACTTTTTACGTTATTTTACAGTGATAGCACTCACTTTCACCAAAGCAGCCGTCCCGATCACAGATAGAGGTACGGCCAATAAATGGCATGACCTTGCAAGCAGGTCAGCTTGACCTGCATTCAACTTGGTGCATTGTACTTTTTACGTTATTTTACAGTGAGAACACTCACTTTCAGCAAAGCAGCAGTCCCGATCATAGATAAAGGTACGGCATATAAATGGCTTGATCTTGCAAGCAGCTACTGTTATTCGCATTCAACTTGATGCTCTGTACTTTTTACGTTATTTTACAGTGAGAGCACTCACTTTCACCAAAGCAGCCGTCCCGATCACAGATAGAGGTACGCCCAATAAATGGCATGACCTTGCAAGCAGGTCAGCTTGACCTGCATTCAACTTGGTGCACTGTACTTTTTACGTTATTTTACAGTGAGAGCACTCACTTTCATCAAAGCAGCAGCCCCGATCACAGATAAAGGTACGGCCAATAAATGGCATGATCTTGCAAGCAGCTACTGTTATTCGCATTCAACTTGATGCTCTGTACTTTTACGTTATTTTACAGTGATAGCACTCACTTTCATCAAAGCAGCAGTCCCGATCACAGATAGAGGTACGGCCAATAAATGGCATGATCTTGCAAGCAGGTCAGCTTGACCTGCATTCAACTTGGTGCATTGTACTTTTTACGTTATTTTACAGTGAGAACACTCACTTTCATCAAAGCAGCAGCCCCGATCACAGATAAAGGTACGGCCAATAAATGGCATGATCTTGCAAGCAGCTACTGTTATTCGCATTCAACTTGATGCTCTGTACTTTTTACGTTATTTTACAGTGAGAGCACTCTCTTTCATCAAAGCAGCCGTCCCGATCACAGATAAAGGTTGGGCCAATAAATGGCATGATGTTGCAAGCAGCTACTGTTATTCGCATTCAACTTGATGCTCTGTACTTTTTACGTTATTTTACGGTGAGAGCACTCACTTTCATCAAAGCAGCCGTTCCGATCACAGATAAAGGTTGGGCCAATAAATGGCATGATCTTGCAAGCAGGTCAACTTGACCTGCATTCAACTTGGTGCACTGTACTTTTTACGTTATTTTACAGTGAGAGCACTCACTTTCATCAAAGCAGCCGTCCCGATCACAAATAAAGGTACGGCCAATAAATGGCATGATCTTGCAAGCAGCTACTGTTATTCGCATTCAACTTGATGCTCTGTACTTTTTACGTTATTTCACAGTGAGAGCACTCACTTTCATCAAAGCAGCCGTCCCGATCACAGATAGAGGTACGCCCAATAAATGGCATGACCTTGCAAGCAGGTCAGCTTGACCTGCATTCAACTTGGTGCACTGTACTTTTTACGTTATTTTACAGTGAGAGCACTCACTTTCATCAAAGCAGCAGCCCCGATCACAGATAAAGGTACGGCCAATAAATGGCATGATCTTGCAAGCAGCTACTGTTATTCGCATTCAACTTGATGCTCTGTACTTTTACGTTATTTTACAGTGATAGCACTCACTTTCATCAAAGCAGCAGTCCCGATCACAGATAGAGGTACGGCCAATAAATGGCATGATCTTGCAAGCAGGTCAGCTTGACCTGCATTCAACTTGATGCACTGTACTTTTTACGTTATTTTACAGTGATAGCACTCACTTTCACCAAAGCAGCCGTCCCGATCACAGATAGAGGTACGGCCAATAAATGGCATGACCTTGCAAGCAGGTCAGCTTGACCTGCATTCAACTTGGTGCATTGTACTTTTTACGTTATTTTACAGTGAGAACACTCACTTTCATCAAAGCAGCAGTCCCGATCACAGATAAAGGTTGGGCCAATAAATGGCATGATGTTGCAAGCAGCTACTGTTATTCGCATTCAACTTGATGCTCTGTACTTTTTACGTTATTTTACAGTGAGAACACTCACTTTCATCAAAGCAGCCGTCCCGATCTCAGATAAAGGTTGGGCCAATAAATGGCATGATGTTGCAAGCAGCTACTGTTATTCGCATTCAACTTGATGCTCTGTACTTTTTACGTTATTTTACGGTGAGAGCACTCACTTTCATCAAAGCAGCCGTTCCGATCACAGATAAAGGTTGGGCCAATAAATGGCATGATGTTGCAAGCAGCTACTGTTATTCGCATTCAACTTGATGCTCTGTACTTTTTACGTTATTTTACAGTGAGAGCACTCACTTTCATCAAAGCAGCAGTCCCGATCACAGATAAAGGTTGGGCCAATAAATGGCATGATGTTGCAAGCAGCTACTGTTATTCGCATTCAACTTGATGCTCTGTACTTTTTACGTTATTTTACAGTGAGAACACTCACTTTCATCAAAGCAGCCGTCCCGATCTCAGATAAAGGTTGGGCCAATAAATGGCATGATGTTGCAAGCAGCTACTGTTATTCGCATTCAACTGGATGCTCTGTACTTTTTACGTTATATTACAGTGAGAGCACTCACTTTCATCAAAGCAGCAGTCCCGATCACAGATAAAGGTACGGCCAATAAATGGCATGATCTTGCAAGCAGCTACTGTTATTCGCATTCAACTGGATGCTCTGTACTTTTTACGTTATTTTACAGTTACAACAGTCACTTTCATCAAAGCAGCCGTCCCGATCACAGATCGAGGTACGGCCAATAAATGGCATGACCTTGCAAGCAGGTCAGCTTGACCTGCATTCAACTTGGTGCACTGTACTTTTTACGTTATTTTACAGTGAGAATACTCACTTTCATCAAAGCAGCCGTCCCGATCACAGATAAAGGTTGGGCCAAAAATGGCATGATCTTGCAAGCAGCTACTGTTATTCGCATTCAACTGGATGCTCTGTACTTTCTACGTTATATTACAGTGAGAGGACTCACTTTCATCAAAGCAGCCGTCCCGATCACAGATAGAGGTACGCCCAATAAATGGCATGACCTTGCAAGCAGGTCAGCTTGACCTGCATTCAACTTGGTGCACTGTACTTTTTACGTTATTTTACAGTGAGAGCACTCACTTTCATCAAAGCAGCAGCCCCGATCACAGATAAAGGTACGGCCAATAAATGGCATGATCTTGCAAGCAGCTACTGTTATTCGCATTCAACTTGATGCTCTGTACTTTTACGTTATTTTACAGTGATAGCACTCACTTTCATCAAAGCAGCAGTCCCGATCACAGATAGAGGTACGGCCAATAAATGGCATGATCTTGCAAGCAGGTCAGCTTGACCTGCATTCAACTTGATGCACTGTACTTTTTACGTTATTTTACAGTGAGAGCACTCTCTTTCATCAAAGCAGCCGTCCCGATCACAGATAAAGGTTGGGCCAATAAATGGCATGATGTTGCAAGCAGCTACTGTTATTCGCATTCAACTTGATGCTCTGTACTTTTTACGTTATTTTACGGTGAGAGCACTCACTTTCATCAAAGCAGCCGTTCCGATCACAGATAAAGGTTGGGCCAATAAATGGCATGATCTTGCAAGCAGGTCAACTTGACCTGCATTCAACTTGGTGCACTGTACTTTTTACGTTATTTTACAGTGAGAGCACTCACTTTCATCAAAGCAGCCGTCCCGATCACAAATAAAGGTACGGCCAATAAATGGCATGATCTTGCAAGCAGCTACTGTTATTCGCATTCAACTTGATGCTCTGTACTTTTTACGTTATTTCACAGTGAGAGCACTCACTTTCATCAAAGCAGCCGTCCCGATCACAGATAGAGGTACGCCCAATAAATGGCATGACCTTGCAAGCAGGTCAGCTTGACCTGCATTCAACTTGGTGCACTGTACTTTTTACGTTATTTTACAGTGAGAGCACTCACTTTCATCAAAGCAGCAGCCCCGATCACAGATAAAGGTACGGCCAATAAATGGCATGATCTTGCAAGCAGCTACTGTTATTCGCATTCAACTTGATGCTCTGTACTTTTACGTTATTTTACAGTGATAGCACTCACTTTCATCAAAGCAGCAGTCCCGATCACAGATAGAGGTACGGCCAATAAATGGCATGATCTTGCAAGCAGGTCAGCTTGACCTGCATTCAACTTGATGCACTGTACTTTTTACGTTATTTTACAGTGATAGCACTCACTTTCACCAAAGCAGCCGTCCCGATCACAGATAGAGGTACGGCCAATAAATGGCATGACCTTGCAAGCAGGTCAGCTTGACCTGCATTCAACTTGGTGCATTGTACTTTTTACGTTATTTTACAGTGAGAACACTCACTTTCATCAAAGCAGCAGTCCCGATCACAGATAAAGGTTGGGCCAATAAATGGCATGATGTTGCAAGCAGCTACTGTTATTCGCATTCAACTTGATGCTCTGTACTTTTTACGTTATTTTACAGTGATAGCACTCACTTTCATGAAAGCAGCAGTCCCGATCACAGATAAAGGTACGGCCTATAAATGGCATGATCTTGCAAGCAGCTACTGTTATTCGCATTCAACTGGATGCTCTGTACTTTTTACGTTATTTTACAGTGAGAGCACTCACTTTCATCAAAGCAGCAGTCCCGATCACAGATAAAGGTACGGCCAATAAATGGCATGATCTTGCAAGCAGCTACTGTTATTCGCACTCAACTTGATGCTCTGTACTTTTTACGTGATTTTACAGTGAGAGCACTCACTTTCACCAAAGCAGCCGTCCCGATCACAGATAGAGGTATGGGCAATAAATGGCATGACCTTGGAAGCAGGTCAACTTGACCTGCATTCAACTTGATGCACTGTACTTTTTACATTGCTTTACAGTGAGAACACTCTCTTTCATCAAAGCAGCAGTCCCGATCACAGATAAAGGTACGGCCTATAAATGGCATGATCTTGCAAGCAGCTACTGTTATTCGCATTCAACTGGATGCTCTGTACTTTTTACGTTATTTTACAATGAGAGCACTCACTTTCATCAAAGCAGCAGTCCCGATCACAGATAAAGGTACGGCCAATAAATGGCATGATCTTGCAAGCAGCTACTGTTATTCGCACTCAACTTGATGCTCTGTACTTTTTACGTGACTTTACAGTGAGAGCACTCACTTTCACCAAAGCAGCCGTCCCAATCACAGATAGAGGTACGGGCAATAAATGGCATGACCTTGGAAGCAGGTCAACTTGACCTGCATTCAACTTGATGCACTGTACTTTTTACATTACTTTACAGTGAGAACACTCTCTTTCATCAAAGCAGCAGTCCCGATCACAGATAAAGGTACGGCCTATAAATGGCATGATCTTGCAAGCAGCTACTGTTATTCGCATTCAACTGGATGCTCTGTACTTTTTACGTTATTTTACAATGAGAGCACTCACTTTCATCAAAGCAGCAGTCCCGATCACAGATAAAGGTACGGCCAATAAATGGCATGATCTTGCAAGCAGCTACTGTTATTCGCATTCAACTTGATGCTCTGTACTTTTTACGTTATTTTACAGTGAGAGCACTCACTTTCACCAAAGCAGCCGTCCCGATCACAGATAGAGGTACGCCCAATAAATGGCATGACCTTGCAAGCAGGTCAGCTTGACCTGCATTCAACTTGGTGCACTGTACTTTTTACGTTATTTTACAGTGAGAGCACTCACTTTCATCAAAGCAGCAGCCCCGATCACAGATAAAGGTACGGCCAATAAATGGCATGATCTTGCAAGCAGCTACTGTTATTCGCATTCAACTTGATGCTCTGTACTTTTTACGTTATTTTACAGTGAGAGCACTCACTTTCACCAAAGCAGCCGTCCCGATCACAGATAGAGGTACGCCCAATAAATGGCATGACCTTGCAAGCAGGTCAGCTTGACCTGCATTCAACTTGATGCTCTGTACTTTTACGTTATTTTACAGTGATAGCACTCACTTTCATCAAAGCAGCAGTCCCGATCACAGATAGAGGTACGGCCAATAAATGGCATGATCTTGCAAGCAGGTCAGCTTGACCTGCATTCAACTTGATGCACTGTACTTTTTACGTTATTTTACAGTGATAGCACTCACTTTCACCAAAGCAGCCGTCCCGATCACAGATAGAGGTACGGCCAATAAATGGCATGACCTTGCAAGCAGGTCAGCTTGACCTGCATTCAACTTGGTGCATTGTACTTTTTACGTTATTTTACAGTGAGAACACTCACTTTCAGCAAAGCAGCAGTCCCGATCATAGATAAAGGTACGGCATATAAATGGCTTGATCTTGCAAGCAGCTACTGTTATTCGCATTCAACTTGATGCTCTGTACTTTTTACGTTATTTTACAGTGAGAGCACTCACTTTCACCAAAGCAGCCGTCCCGATCACAGATAGAGGTACGCCCAATAAATGGCATGACCTTGCAAGCAGGTCAGCTTGACCTGCATTCAACTTGGTGCACTGTACTTTTTACGTTATTTTACAGTGAGAGCACTCACTTTCATCAAAGCAGCAGCCCCGATCACAGATAAAGGTACGGCCAATAAATGGCATGATCTTGCAAGCAGCTACTGTTATTCGCATTCAACTTGATGCTCTGTACTTTTACGTTATTTTACAGTGATAGCACTCACTTTCATCAAAGCAGCAGTCCCGATCACAGATAGAGGTACGGCCAATAAATGGCATGATCTTGCAAGCAGGTCAGCTTGACCTGCATTCAACTTGGTGCATTGTACTTTTTACGTTATTTTACAGTGAGAACACTCACTTTCATCAAAGCAGCAGCCCCGATCACAGATAAAGGTACGGCCAATAAATGGCATGATCTTGCAAGCAGCTACTGTTATTCGCATTCAACTTGATGCTCTGTACTTTTTACGTTATTTTACAGTGAGAGCACTCTCTTTCATCAAAGCAGCCGTCCCGATCACAGATAAAGGTTGGGCCAATAAATGGCATGATGTTGCAAGCAGCTACTGTTATTCGCATTCAACTTGATGCTCTGTACTTTTTACGTTATTTTACGGTGAGAGCACTCACTTTCATCAAAGCAGCCGTTCCGATCACAGATAAAGGTTGGGCCAATAAATGGCATGATCTTGCAAGCAGGTCAACTTGACCTGCATTCAACTTGGTGCACTGTACTTTTTACGTTATTTTACAGTGAGAGCACTCACTTTCATCAAAGCAGCCGTCCCGATCACAAATAAAGGTACGGCCAATAAATGGCATGATCTTGCAAGCAGCTACTGTTATTCGCATTCAACTTGATGCTCTGTACTTTTTACGTTATTTCACAGTGAGAGCACTCACTTTCATCAAAGCAGCCGTCCCGATCACAGATAGAGGTACGCCCAATAAATGGCATGACCTTGCAAGCAGGTCAGCTTGACCTGCATTCAACTTGGTGCACTGTACTTTTTACGTTATTTTACAGTGAGAGCACTCACTTTCATCAAAGCAGCAGCCCCGATCACAGATAAAGGTACGGCCAATAAATGGCATGATCTTGCAAGCAGCTACTGTTATTCGCATTCAACTTGATGCTCTGTACTTTTACGTTATTTTACAGTGATAGCACTCACTTTCATCAAAGCAGCAGTCCCGATCACAGATAGAGGTACGGCCAATAAATGGCATGATCTTGCAAGCAGGTCAGCTTGACCTGCATTCAACTTGATGCACTGTACTTTTTACGTTATTTTACAGTGATAGCACTCACTTTCACCAAAGCAGCCGTCCCGATCACAGATAGAGGTACGGCCAATAAATGGCATGACCTTGCAAGCAGGTCAGCTTGACCTGCATTCAACTTGGTGCATTGTACTTTTTACGTTATTTTACAGTGAGAACACTCACTTTCATCAAAGCAGCAGTCCCGATCACAGATAAAGGTTGGGCCAATAAATGGCATGATGTTGCAAGCAGCTACTGTTATTCGCATTCAACTTGATGCTCTGTACTTTTTACGTTATTTTACAGTGAGAGCACTCACTTTCATCAAAGCAGCAGTCCCGATCACAGATAAAGGTTGGGCCAATAAATGGCATGATGTTGCAAGCAGCTACTGTTATTCGCATTCAACTTGATGCTCTGTACTTTTTACGTTATTTTACAGTGAGAGCACTCACTTTCATCAAAGCAGCAGCCCCGATCACAGATAAAGGTACGGCCAATAAATGGCATGATCTTGCAAGCAGCTACTGTTATTCGCATTCAACTTGATGCTCTGTACTTTTTACGTTATTTTACAGTGAGAGCACTCACTTTCATCAAAGCAGCCGTCCCGATCACAGATAAAGGTACGGCCAATAAATGGCATGATCTTGCAAGCAGCTACTGTTATTCGCATTCAACTTGATGCTCTGTACTTTTTACGTTATTTTACAGTGAGAGCACTCACTTTCATCAAAGCAGCCGTCCCGATCACAGATAAAGGTTGGGCCAATAAATGGCATGATGTTGCAAGCAGCTACTGTTATTCGCATTCAACTTGATGCTCTGTACCTTTTACGTTATTTTACAGTGAGAGCACTCACTTTCATCAAAGCAGCCGTTCCGATCACAGATAAAGGTTGGGCCAATAAATGGCATGATCTTGCAAGCAGGTCAACTTGACCTGCATTCAACTTGGTGCACTGTACTTTTTACGTTATTTTACAGTGAGAGCACTCACTTTCATCAAAGCAGCCGTCCCGATCACAAATAAAGGTACGGCCAATAAATGGCATGATCTTGCAAGCAGCTACTGTTATTCGCATTCAACTTGATGCTCTGTACTTTTTACGTTATTTCACAGTGAGAGCACTCACTTTCACCAAAGCAGCCGTCCCGATCACAGATAGAGGTACGGCCAATAAATGGCATGACCTTGCAAGCAGGTCAGCTTGACCTGCATTCAACTTGGTGCATTGTACTTTTTACGTTATTTTACAGTGAGAACACTCAGTTTCATCAAAGCAGCAGTCCCGATCACAGATAAAGGTTGGGCCAATAAATGGCATGATGTTGCAAGCAGCTACTGTTATTCGCATTCAACTTGATGCTCTGTACTTTTTACGTTATTTTACAGTGAGAGCACTCACTTTCATCAAAGCAGCAGTCCCGATCACAGATAAAGGTTGGGCCAATAAATGGCATGATGTTGCAAGCAGCTACTGTTATTCGCATTCAACTTGATGCTCTGTACTTTTTACGTTATTTTACAGTGAGAGCACTCACTTTCATCAAAGCAGCAGCCCCGATCACAGATAAAGGTACGGCCAATAAATGGCATGATCTTGCAAGCAGCTACTGTTATTCGCATTCAACTTGATGCTCTGTACTTTTTACGTTATTTCACAGTGAGAGCACTCACTTTCATCAAAGCAGCCGTCCCGATCACAGATAAAGGTTGGGCCAATAAATGGCATGATGTTGCAAGCAGCTACTGTTATTCGCATTCAACTTGATGCTCTGTACTTTTTACGTTATTTTACGGTGAGAGCACTCACTTTCATCAAAGCAGCCGTTCCGATCACAGATAAAGGTTGGGCCAATAAATGGCATGATCTTGCAAGCAGGTCAACTTGACCTGCATTCAACTTGGTGCACTGTACTTTTTACGTTATTTTACAGTGAGAGCACTCACTTTCATCAAAGCAGCCGTCCCGATCACAAATAAAGGTACGGCCAATAAATGGCATGATCTTGCAAGCAGCTACTGTTATTCGCATTCAACTTGATGCTCTGTACTTTTTACGTTATTTCACAGTGAGAGCACTCACTTTCATCAAAGCAGCCGTCCCGATCACAGATAAAGGTTGGGCCAATAAATGGCATGATCTTGCAAGCAGGTCAACTTGACCTGCATTCAACTTGGTGCACTGTACTTTTTACGTTATTTTACAGTGAGAGCACTCACTTTCATCAAAGCAGCAGCCCTGATCACAGATAAAGGTACGGCCAATAAATGGCATGATCTTGCAAGCAGCTACTGTTATTCGCATTCAACTTGATGCTCTGTACTTTTTACGTTATTTTACAGTGAGAGCACTCACTTTCATCAAAGCAGCCGTCCCGATCACAGATAAAGGTTGGGCCAATAAATGGCATGATGTTGCAAGCAGCTACTGTTATTCGCATTCAACTTGATGCTCTGTACCTTTTACGTTATTTTACAGTGAGAGCACTCACTTTCATCAAAGCAGCCGTCCCGATCACAGATAAAGGTTGGGCCAATAAATGGCATGATGTTGCAAGCAGCTACTGTTATTCGCATTCAACTTGATGCTCTGTACTTTTTACGTTATTTTACGGTGAGAGCACTCACTTTCATCAAAGCAGCAGTGCCGATCACAGATAGAGGTACGGCCAATAAATGGCATGACCTTGCAAGCAGGTCAACTTGACCTGCATTCAACTTGGTGCACTGTACTTTTTACGTTATTGTACAGTGAGAGCACTCACTTTCAGCAAAGCAGCAGTCCCGATCACAAATAAAGGTACGGCCAATAAATGGCATGATCTTGCAAGCAGCTACTGTTATTCGCATTCAACTGGATGCTCTGTACTTTTTACGTTATTTTACAATGAGAGCACTCACTTTCATCAAAGCAGCAGTCCCGATCACAGATAAAGGTACGGCCAATAAATGGCATGATCTTGCAAGCAGCTACTGTTATTCGTACTCAACTTGATGCTCTGTACTTTTTACGTGACTTTACAGTGAGAGCACTCACTTTCACCAAAGCAGCCGTCCCAATCACAGATAGAGGTACGGGCAATAAATGGCATGACCTTGGAAGCAGGTCAACTTGACCTGCATTCAACTTGATGCACTGTACTTTTTACATTACTTTACAGTGAGAATACTCTCTTTCATCAAAGCAGCAGTCCCGATCACAGATAAAGGTTGGGCCAATAAATGGCATGATGTTGCAAGCAGCTACTGTTATTCGCATTCAACTTGATGCTCTGTACTTTTTACGTTATTTTACAGTGAGAGCACTCACTTTCATCAAAGCAGCAGTCCCGATCACAGATAAAGGTTGGGCCAATAAATGGCATGATGTTGCAAGCAGCTACTGTTATTCGCATTCAACTTGATGCTCTGTACTTTTTACGTTATTTTACAGTGAGAGCACTCACTTTCATCAAAGCAGCAGCCCCGATCACAGATAAAGGTACGGCCAATAAATGGCATGATCTTGCAAGCAGCTACTGTTATTCGCATTCAACTTGATGCTCTGTACTTTTTACGTTATTTTACAGTGAGAGCACTCTCTTTCATCAAAGCAGCCGTCCCGATCACAGATAAAGGTTGGGCCAATAAATGGCATGATGTTGCAAGCAGCTACTGTTATTCGCATTCAACTTGATGCTCTGTACTTTTTACGTTATTTTACGGTGAGAGCACTCACTTTCATCAAAGCAGCCGTTCCGATCACAGATAAAGGTTGGGCCAATAAATGGCATGATCTTGCAAGCAGGTCAACTTGACCTGCATTCAACTTGGTGCACTGTACTTTTTACGTTATTTTACAGTGAGAGCACTCACTTTCATCAAAGCAGCCGTCCCGATCACAAATAAAGGTACGGCCAATAAATGGCATGATCTTGCAAGCAGCTACTGTTATTCGCATTCAACTTGATGCTCTGTACTTTTTACGTTATTTCACAGTGAGAGCACTCACTTTCATCAAAGCAGCCGTCCCGATCACAGATAGAGGTACGCCCAATAAATGGCATGACCTTGCAAGCAGGTCAGCTTGACCTGCATTCAACTTGGTGCACTGTACTTTTTACGTTATTTTACAGTGAGAGCACTCACTTTCATCAAAGCAGCAGCCCCGATCACAGATAAAGGTACGGCCAATAAATGGCATGATCTTGCAAGCAGCTACTGTTATTCGCATTTAACTTGATGCTCTGTACTTTTACGTTATTTTACAGTGATAGCACTCACTTTCATCAAAGCAGCAGTCCCGATCACAGATAGAGGTACGGCCAATAAATGGCATGATCTTGCAAGCAGGTCAGCTTGACCTGCATTCAACTTGATGCACTGTACTTTTTACGTTATTTTACAGTGATAGCACTCACTTTCACCAAAGCAGCCGTCCCGATCACAGATAGAGGTACGGCCAATAAATGGCATGACCTTGCAAGCAGGTCAGCTTGACCTGCATTCAACTTGGTGCATTGTACTTTTTACGTTATTTTACAGTGAGAACACTCACTTTCATCAAAGCAGCAGTCCCGATCACAGATAAAGGTTGGGCCAATAAATGGCATGATGTTGCAAGCAGCTACTGTTATTCGCATTCAACTTGATGCTCTGTACTTTTTACGTTATTTTACAGTGAGAGCACTCACTTTCATCAAAGCAGCAGTCCCGATCACAGATAAAGGTTGGGCCAATAAATGGCATGATGTTGCAAGCAGCTACTGTTATTCGCATTCAACTTGATGCTCTGTACTTTTTACGTTATTTTACAGTGAGAGCACTCACTTTCATCAAAGCAGCAGCCCCGATCACAGATAAAGGTACGGCCAATAAATGGCATGATCTTGCAAGCAGCTACTGTTATTCGCATTCAACTTGATGCTCTGTACTTTTTACGTTATTTCACAGTGAGAGCACTCACTTTCATCAAAGCAGCCGTCCCGATCACAGATAAAGGTTGGGCCAATAAATGGCATGATGTTGCAAGCAGCTACTGTTATTCGCATTCAACTTGATGCTCTGTACTTTTTACGTTATTTTACGGTGAGAGCACTCACTTTCATCAAAGCAGCCGTTCCGATCACAGATAAAGGTTGGGCCAATAAATGGCATGATCTTGCAAGCAGGTCAACTTGACCTGCATTCAACTTGGTGCACTGTACTTTTTACGTTATTTTACAGTGAGAGCACTCACTTTCATCAAAGCAGCCGTCCCGATCACAAATAAAGGTACGGCCAATAAATGGCATGATCTTGCAAGCAGGTCAACTTGACCTGCATTCAACTTGGTGCACTGTACTTTTTACGTTATTTTACAGTGAGAGCACTCACTTTCATCAAAGCAGCAGCCCTGATCACAGATAAAGGTACGGCCAATAAATGGCATGATCTTGCAAGCAGCTACTGTTATTCGCATTCAACTTGATGCTCTGTACTTTTTACGTTATTTTACAGTGAGAGCACTCACTTTCATCAAAGCAGCCGTCCCGATCACAGATAAAGGTTGGGCCAATAAATGGCATGATGTTGCAAGCAGCTACTGTTATTCGCATTCAACTTGATGCTCTGTACTTTTTACGTTATTTTACAGTGAGAACACTCACTTTCATCAAAGCAGCAGTCCCGATCACAGATAAAGGTTGGGCCAATAAATGGCATGATGTTGCAAGCAGCTACTGTTATTCGCATTCAACTTGATGCTCTGTACTTTTTACGTTATTTTACAGTGAGAGCACTCACTTTCATCAAAGCAGCAGTCCCGATCACAGATAAAGGTTGGGCCAATAAATGGCATGATGTTGCAAGCAGCTACTGTTATTCGCATTCAACTTGATGCTCTGTACTTTTTACGTTATTTTACAGTGAGAGCACTCACTTTCATCAAAGCAGCAGCCCCGATCACAGATAAAGGTACGGCCAATAAATGGCATGATCTTGCAAGCAGCTACTGTTATTCGCATTCAACTTGATGCTCTGTACTTTTTACGTTATTTCACAGTGAGAGCACTCACTTTCATCAAAGCAGCCGTCCCGATCACAGATAAAGGTTGGGCCAATAAATGGCATGATGTTGCAAGCAGCTACTGTTATTCGCATTCAACTTGATGCTCTGTACTTTTTACGTTATTTTACGGTGAGAGCACTCACTTTCATCAAAGCAGCCGTTCCGATCACAGATAAAGGTTGGGCCAATAAATGGCATGATCTTGCAAGCAGGGCAACTTGACCTGCATTCAACTTGGTGCACTGTACTTTTTACGTTATTTTACAGTGAGAGCACTCACTTTCATCAAAGCAGCCGTCCCGATCACAAATAAAGGTACGGCCAATAAATGGCATGATCTTGCAAGCAGCTACTGTTATTCGCATTCAACTTGATGCTCTGTACTTTTTACGTTATTTCACAGTGAGAGCACTCACTTTCATCAAAGCAGCCGTCCCGATCACAGATAAAGGTTGGGCCAATAAATGGCATGATCTTGCAAGCAGGTCAACTTGACCTGCATTCAACTTGGTGCACTGTACTTTTTACGTTATTTTACAGTGAGAGCACTCACTTTCATCAAAGCAGCCGTCCCGATCACAAATAAAGGTACGGCCAATAAATGGCATGATCTTGCAAGCAGCTACTGTTATTCGCATTCAACTTGATGCTCTGTACTTTTTACGTTATTTCACAGTGAGAGCACTCACTTTCATCAAAGCAGCCGTCCCGATCACAGATAAAGGTTGGGCCAATAAATGGCATGATCTTGCAAGCAGGTCAACTTGACCTGCATTCAACTTGGTGCACTGTACTTTTTACGTTATTTTACAGTGAGAGCACTCACTTTCATCAAAGCAGCAGCCCTGATCACAGATAAAGGTACGGCCAATAAATGGCATGATCTTGCAAGCAGCTACTGTTATTCGCATTCAACTTGATGCTCTGTACTTTTTACGTTATTTTACAGTGAGAGCACTCACTTTCATCAAAGCAGCCGTCCCGATCACAGATAAAGGTTGGGCCAATAAATGGCATGATGTTGCAAGCAGCTACTGTTATTCGCATTCAACTTGATGCTCTGTACCTTTTACGTTATTTTACAGTGAGAGCACTCACTTTCATCAAAGCAGCCGTCCCGATCACAGATAAAGGTTGGGCCAATAAATGGCATGATGTTGCAAGCAGCTACTGTTATTCGCATTCAACTTGATGCTCTGTACTTTTTACGTTATTTTACGGTGAGAGCACTCACTTTCATCAAAGCAGCAGTGCCGATCACAGATAGAGGTACGGCCAATAAATGGCATGACCTTGCAAGCAGGTCAACTTGACCTGCATTCAACTTGGTGCACTGTACTTTTTACGTTATTGTACAGTGAGAGCACTCACTTTCAGCAAAGCAGCAGTCCCGATCACAAATAAAGGTACGGCCAATAAATGGCATGATCTTGCAAGCAGCTACTGTTATTCGCATTCAACTGGATGCTCTGTACTTTTTACGTTATTTTACAATGAGAGCACTCACTTTCATCAAAGCAGCAGTCCCGATCACAGATAAAGGTACGGCCAATAAATGGCATGATCTTGCAAGCAGCTACTGTTATTCGTACTCAACTTGATGCTCTGTACTTTTTACGTGACTTTACAGTGAGAGCACTCACTTTCACCAAAGCAGCCGTCCCAATCACAGATAGAGGTACGGGCAATAAATGGCATGACCTTGGAAGCAGGTCAACTTGACCTGCATTCAACTTGATGCACTGTACTTTTTACATTACTTTACAGTGAGAATACTCTCTTTCATCAAAGCAGCAGTCCCGATCACAGATAAAGGTTGGGCCAATAAATGGCATGATGTTGCAAGCAGCTACTGTTATTCGCATTCAACTTGATGCTCTGTACTTTTTACGTTATTTTACAGTGAGAGCACTCACTTTCATCAAAGCAGCAGTCCCGATCACAGATAAAGGTTGGGCCAATAAATGGCATGATGTTGCAAGCAGCTACTGTTATTCGCATTCAACTTGATGCTCTGTACTTTTTACGTTATTTTACAGTGAGAGCACTCACTTTCATCAAAGCAGCAGCCCCGATCACAGATAAAGGTACGGCCAATAAATGGCATGATCTTGCAAGCAGCTACTGTTATTCGCATTCAACTTGATGCTCTGTACTTTTTACGTTATTTTACAGTGAGAGCACTCTCTTTCATCAAAGCAGCCGTCCCGATCACAGATAAAGGTTGGGCCAATAAATGGCATGATGTTGCAAGCAGCTACTGTTATTCGCATTCAACTTGATGCTCTGTACTTTTTACGTTATTTTACGGTGAGAGCACTCACTTTCATCAAAGCAGCCGTTCCGATCACAGATAAAGGTTGGGCCAATAAATGGCATGATCTTGCAAGCAGGTCAACTTGACCTGCATTCAACTTGGTGCACTGTACTTTTTACGTTATTTTACAGTGAGAGCACTCACTTTCATCAAAGCAGCCGTCCCGATCACAAATAAAGGTACGGCCAATAAATGGCATGATCTTGCAAGCAGCTACTGTTATTCGCATTCAACTTGATGCTCTGTACTTTTTACGTTATTTCACAGTGAGAGCACTCACTTTCATCAAAGCAGCCGTCCCGATCACAGATAGAGGTACGCCCAATAAATGGCATGACCTTGCAAGCAGGTCAGCTTGACCTGCATTCAACTTGGTGCACTGTACTTTTTACGTTATTTTACAGTGAGAGCACTCACTTTCATCAAAGCAGCAGCCCCGATCACAGATAAAGGTACGGCCAATAAATGGCATGATCTTGCAAGCAGCTACTGTTATTCGCATTTAACTTGATGCTCTGTACTTTTACGTTATTTTACAGTGATAGCACTCACTTTCATCAAAGCAGCAGTCCCGATCACAGATAGAGGTACGGCCAATAAATGGCATGATCTTGCAAGCAGGTCAGCTTGACCTGCATTCAACTTGATGCACTGTACTTTTTACGTTATTTTACAGTGATAGCACTCACTTTCACCAAAGCAGCCGTCCCGATCACAGATAGAGGTACGGCCAATAAATGGCATGACCTTGCAAGCAGGTCAGCTTGACCTGCATTCAACTTGGTGCATTGTACTTTTTACGTTATTTTACAGTGAGAACACTCACTTTCATCAAAGCAGCAGTCCCGATCACAGATAAAGGTTGGGCCAATAAATGGCATGATGTTGCAAGCAGCTACTGTTATTCGCATTCAACTTGATGCTCTGTACTTTTTACGTTATTTTACAGTGAGAGCACTCACTTTCATCAAAGCAGCAGTCCCGATCACAGATAAAGGTTGGGCCAATAAATGGCATGATGTTGCAAGCAGCTACTGTTATTCGCATTCAACTTGATGCTCTGTACTTTTTACGTTATTTTACAGTGAGAGCACTCACTTTCATCAAAGCAGCAGCCCCGATCACAGATAAAGGTACGGCCAATAAATGGCATGATCTTGCAAGCAGCTACTGTTATTCGCATTCAACTTGATGCTCTGTACTTTTTACGTTATTTCACAGTGAGAGCACTCACTTTCATCAAAGCAGCCGTCCCGATCACAGATAAAGGTTGGGCCAATAAATGGCATGATGTTGCAAGCAGCTACTGTTATTCGCATTCAACTTGATGCTCTGTACTTTTTACGTTATTTTACGGTGAGAGCACTCACTTTCATCAAAGCAGCCGTTCCGATCACAGATAAAGGTTGGGCCAATAAATGGCATGATCTTGCAAGCAGGTCAACTTGACCTGCATTCAACTTGGTGCACTGTACTTTTTACGTTATTTTACAGTGAGAGCACTCACTTTCATCAAAGCAGCCGTCCCGATCACAAATAAAGGTACGGCCAATAAATGGCATGATCTTGCAAGCAGGTCAACTTGACCTGCATTCAACTTGGTGCACTGTACTTTTTACGTTATTTTACAGTGAGAGCACTCACTTTCATCAAAGCAGCAGCCCTGATCACAGATAAAGGTACGGCCAATAAATGGCATGATCTTGCAAGCAGCTACTGTTATTCGCATTCAACTTGATGCTCTGTACTTTTTACGTTATTTTACAGTGAGAGCACTCACTTTCATCAAAGCAGCCGTCCCGATCACAGATAAAGGTTGGGCCAATAAATGGCATGATGTTGCAAGCAGCTACTGTTATTCGCATTCAACTTGATGCTCTGTACTTTTTACGTTATTTTACAGTGAGAACACTCACTTTCATCAAAGCAGCAGTCCCGATCACAGATAAAGGTTGGGCCAATAAATGGCATGATGTTGCAAGCAGCTACTGTTATTCGCATTCAACTTGATGCTCTGTACTTTTTACGTTATTTTACAGTGAGAGCACTCACTTTCATCAAAGCAGCAGTCCCGATCACAGATAAAGGTTGGGCCAATAAATGGCATGATGTTGCAAGCAGCTACTGTTATTCGCATTCAACTTGATGCTCTGTACTTTTTACGTTATTTTACAGTGAGAGCACTCACTTTCATCAAAGCAGCAGCCCCGATCACAGATAAAGGTACGGCCAATAAATGGCATGATCTTGCAAGCAGCTACTGTTATTCGCATTCAACTTGATGCTCTGTACTTTTTACGTTATTTCACAGTGAGAGCACTCACTTTCATCAAAGCAGCCGTCCCGATCACAGATAAAGGTTGGGCCAATAAATGGCATGATGTTGCAAGCAGCTACTGTTATTCGCATTCAACTTGATGCTCTGTACTTTTTACGTTATTTTACGGTGAGAGCACTCACTTTCATCAAAGCAGCCGTTCCGATCACAGATAAAGGTTGGGCCAATAAATGGCATGATCTTGCAAGCAGGGCAACTTGACCTGCATTCAACTTGGTGCACTGTACTTTTTACGTTATTTTACAGTGAGAGCACTCACTTTCATCAAAGCAGCCGTCCCGATCACAAATAAAGGTACGGCCAATAAATGGCATGATCTTGCAAGCAGCTACTGTTATTCGCATTCAACTTGATGCTCTGTACTTTTTACGTTATTTCACAGTGAGAGCACTCACTTTCATCAAAGCAGCCGTCCCGATCACAGATAAAGGTTGGGCCAATAAATGGCATGATCTTGCAAGCAGGTCAACTTGACCTGCATTCAACTTGGTGCACTGTACTTTTTACGTTATTTTACAGTGAGAGCACTCACTTTCATCAAAGCAGCAGCCCTGATCACAGATAAAGGTACGGCCAATAAATGGCATGATCTTGCAAGCAGCTACTGTTATTCGCATTCAACTTGATGCTCTGTACTTTTTACGTTATTTTACAGTGAGAGCACTCACTTTCATCAAAGCAGCCGTTCCGATCACAGATAAAGGTTGGGCCAATAAATGGCATGATCTTGCAAGCAGGTCAACTTGACCTGCATTCAACTTGGTGCACTGTACTTTTTACGTTATTTTACAGTGAGAGCACTCACTTTCATCAAAGCAGCCGTCCCGATCACAAATAAAGGTACGGCCAATAAATGGCATGATCTTGCAAGCAGCTACTGTTATTCGCATTCAACTTGATGCTCTGTACTTTTTACGTTATTTCACAGTGAGAGCACTCACTTTCATCAAAGCAGCCGTCCCGATCACAGATAAAGGTTGGGCCAATAAATGGCATGATCTTGCAAGCAGGTCAACTTGACCTGCATTCAACTTGGTGCACTGTACTTTTTACGTTATTTTACAGTGAGAGCACTCACTTTCATCAAAGCAGCAGCCCTGATCACAGATAAAGGTACGGCCAATAAATGGCATGATCTTGCAAGCAGCTACTGTTATTCGCATTCAACTTGATGCTCTGTACTTTTTACGTTATTTTACAGTGAGAGCACTCACTTTCATCAAAGCAGCCGTCCCGATCACAGATAAAGGTTGGGCCAATAAATGGCATGATGTTGCAAGCAGCTACTGTTATTCGCATTCAACTTGATGCTCTGTACCTTTTACGTTATTTTACAGTGAGAGCACTCACTTTCATCAAAGCAGCCGTCCCGATCACAGATAAAGGTTGGGCCAATAAATGGCATGATGTTGCAAGCAGCTACTGTTATTCGCATTCAACTTGATGCTCTGTACTTTTTACGTTATTTCACAGTGAGAGCACTCACTTTCATCAAAGCAGCCGTCCCGATCACAGATAAAGGTTGGGCCAATAAATGGCATGATCTTGCAAGCAGGTCAACTTGACCTGCATTCAACTTGGTGCACTGTACTTTTTACGTTATTTTACAGTGAGAGCACTCACTTTCATCAAAGCAGCAGCCCTGATCACAGATAAAGGTACGGCCAATAAATGGCATGATCTTGCAAGCAGCTACTGTTATTCGCATTCAACTTGATGCTCTGTACTTTTTACGTTATTTTACAGTGAGAGCACTCACTTTCATCAAAGCAGCCGTCCCGATCACAGATAAAGGTTGGGCCAATAAATGGCATGATGTTGCAAGCAGCTACTGTTATTCGCATTCAACTTGATGCTCTGTACTTTTTACGTTATTTTACAGTGAGAACACTCACTTTCATCAAAGCAGCAGTCCCGATCACAGATAAAGGTTGGGCCAATAAATGGCATGATGTTGCAAGCAGCTACTGTTATTCGCATTCAACTTGATGCTCTGTACTTTTTACGTTATTTTACAGTGAGAGCACTCACTTTCATCAAAGCAGCAGTCCCGATCACAGATAAAGGTTGGGCCAATAAATGGCATGATGTTGCAAGCAGCTACTGTTATTCGCATTCAACTTGATGCTCTGTACTTTTTACGTTATTTTACAGTGAGAGCACTCACTTTCATCAAAGCAGCAGCCCCGATCACAGATAAAGGTACGGCCAATAAATGGCATGATGTTGCAAGCAGCTACTGTTATTCGCATTCAACTTGATGCTCTGTACTTTTTACGTTATTTTACAGTGAGAGCACTCACTTTCATCAAAGCAGCAGCCCCGATCACAGATAAAGGTACGGCCAATAAATGGCATGATCTTGCAAGCAGCTACTGTTATTCGCATTCAACTTGATGCTCTGTACTTTTTACGTTATTTTACAGTGAGAACACTCACTTTCATCAAAGCAGCCGTTCCGATCACAGATAAAGGTTGGGCCAATAAATGGCATGATCTTGCAAGCAGGTCAACTTGACCTGCATTCAACTTGGTGCACTGTACTTTTTACGTTATTTTACAGTGAGAGCACTCACTTTCATCAAAGCAGCCGTCCCGATCACAAATAAAGGTACGGCCAATAAATGGCATGATCTTGCAAGCAGCTACTGTTATTCGCATTCAACTTGATGCTCTGTACTTTTTACGTTATTTCACAGTGAGAGCACTCACTTTCATCAAAGCAGCCGTCCCGATCACAGATAGAGGTACGCCCAATAAATGGCATGACCTTGCAAGCAGGTCAGCTTGACCTGCATTCAACTTGGTGCACTGTACTTTTTACGTTATTTTACAGTGAGAGCACTCACTTTCATCAAAGCAGCAGCCCCGATCACAGATAAAGGTACGGCCAATAAATGGCATGATCTTGCAAGCAGCTACTGTTATTCGCATTCAACTTGATGCTCTGTACTTTTACGTTATTTTACAGTGATAGCACTCACTTTCATCAAAGCAGCAGTCCCGATCACAGATAGAGGTACGGCCAATAAATGGCATGATCTTGCAAGCAGGTCAGCTTGACCTGCATTCAACTTGATGCACTGTACTTTTTACGTTATTTTACAGTGATAGCACTCACTTTCACCAAAGCAGCCGTCCCGATCACAGATAGAGGTACGGCCAATAAATGGCATGACCTTGCAAGCAGGTCAGCTTGACCTGCATTCAACTTGGTGCATTGTACTTTTTACGTTATTTTACAGTGAGAACACTCACTTTCATCAAAGCAGCAGTCCCGATCACAGATAAAGGTTGGGCCAATAAATGGCATGATGTTGCAAGCAGCTACTGTTATTCGCATTCAACTTGATGCTCTGTACTTTTTACGTTATTTTACAGTGAGAGCACTCACTTTCATCAAAGCAGCAGTCCCGATCACAGATAAAGGTTGGGCCAATAAATGGCATGATGTTGCAAGCAGCTACTGTTATTCGCATTCAACTTGATGCTCTGTACTTTTTACGTTATTTTACAGTGAGAGCACTCACTTTCATCAAAGCAGCAGCCCCGATCACAGATAAAGGTACGGCCAATAAATGGCATGATCTTGCAAGCAGCTACTGTTATTCGCATTCAACTTGATGCTCTGTACTTTTTACGTTATTTCACAGTGAGAGCACTCACTTTCATCAAAGCAGCCGTCCCAATCACAGATAAAGGTTGGGCCAATAAATGGCATGATGTTGCAAGCAGCTACTGTTATTCGCATTCAACTTGATGCTCTGTACTTTTTACGTTATTTTACGGTGAGAGCACTCACTTTCATCAAAGCAGCCGTTCCGATCACAGATAAAGGTTGGGCCAATAAATGGCATGATCTTGCAAGCAGGTCAACTTGACCTGCATTCAACTTGGTGCACTGTACTTTTTACGTTATTTTACAGTGAGAGCACTCACTTTCATCAAAGCAGCAGCCCTGATCACAGATAAAGGTACGGCCAATAAATGGCATGATCTTGCAAGCAGCTACTGTTATTCGCATTCAACTTGATGCTCTGTACTTTTTACGTTATTTTACAGTGAGAGCACTCACTTTCATCAAAGCAGCCGTCCCGATCACAGATAAAGGTTGGGCCAATAAATGGCATGATGTTGCAAGCAGCTACTGTTATTCGCATTCAACTTGATGCTCTGTACTTTTTACGTTATTTTACAGTGAGAACACTCACTTTCATCAAAGCAGCAGTCCCGATCACAGATAAAGGTTGGGCCAATAAATGGCATGATGTTGCAAGCAGCTACTGTTATTCGCATTCAACTTGATGCTCTGTACTTTGTACGTTATTTTACAGTGAGAGCACTCACTTTCATCAAAGCAGCAGTCCCGATCACAGATAAAGGTTGGGCCAATAAATGGCATGATCTTGCAAGCAGCTACTGTTATTCGCATTCAACTTGATGCTCTGTACTTTTTACGTTATTTTACAGTGAGAGCACTCACTTTCATCAAAGCAGCAGCCCCGATCACAGATAAAGGTACGGCCAATAAATGGCATGATCTTGCAAGCAGCTACTGTTATTCGCATTCAACTTGATGCTCTGTACTTTTTACGTTATTTCACAGTGAGAGCACTCACTTTCATCAAAGCAGCCGTCCCGATCACAGATAAAGGTTGGGCCAATAAATGGCATGATCTTGCAAGCAGCTACTGTTACTCGCATTCAACTTGATGCTCTGTACTTTTTACGTTATTTTACAGTGAGAACACTCACTTTCATCAAAGCAGCCGTCCCGATCACAGATAAAGGTTGGGCCAATAAATGGCATGATCTTGCAAGCAGCTACTGTTATTCGCATTCAACTTGATGCTCTGTACTTTTTACGTTATTTTACAGTGAGAGCACTCACTTTCATCAAAGCAGCAGTCCCGATCACAGATCGAGGTACGGCCAATAAATGGCATGACCTTGCAAGCAGGTCAACTTGACCTGCATTCAACTTGATGCACTGTACTTTTTACATTATTTTACAGTGAGAGCACTCACTTTCATCAAAGCAGCAGTCCCGATCACAGATAAAGGTTGGGCCAATAAACGGCATGATCTTGCAAGCAGCTACTGTTATTCGCATTCAACTTGATGCTCTGTACTTTTTACGTTATTTTACAGTGAGAGCACTCACTTTCATCAAAGCAGCCGTCCCGATCACAGATAAAGGTTGGGCCAATAAATGGCATGATCTTGCAAGCAGGTCAACTTGACCTGCATTCAACTTGGTGCACTGTACTTTTTACGTTATTTTACAGTGAGAGCACTCACTTTCATCAAAGCAGCCGTCCCGATCACAAATAAAGGTACGGCCAATAAATGGCATGATCTTGCAAGCAGCTACTGTTATTCGCATTCAACTTGATGCTCTGTACTTTTTACGTTATTTCACAGTGAGAGCACTCACTTTCATCAAAGCAGCCGTCCCGATCACAGATAGAGGTACGCCCAATAAATGGCATGACCTTGCAAGCAGGTCAGCTTGACCTGCATTCAACTTGGTGCACTGTACTTTTTACGTTATTTTACAGTGAGAGCACTCACTTTCATCAAAGCAGCAGCCCCGATCACAGATAAAGGTACGGCCAATAAATGGCATGATCTTGCAAGCAGCTACTGTTATTCGCATTCAACTTGATGCTCTGTACTTTTACGTTATTTTACAGTGATAGCACTCACTTTCATCAAAGCAGCAGTCCCGATCACAGATAGAGGTACGGCCAATAAATGGCATGATCTTGCAAGCAGGTCAGCTTGACCTGCATTCAACTTGATGCACTGTACTTTTTACGTTATTTTACAGTGATAGCACTCACTTTCACCAAAGCAGCCGTCCCGATCACAGATAGAGGTACGGCCAATAAATGGCATGACCTTGCAAGCAGGTCAGCTTGACCTGCATTCAACTTGGTGCATTGTACTTTTTACGTTATTTTACAGTGAGAACACTCACTTTCATCAAAGCAGCAGTCCCGATCACAGATAAAGGTTGGGCCAATAAATGGCATGATGTTGCAAGCAGCTACTGTTATTCGCATTCAACTTGATGCTCTGTACTTTTTACGTTATTTTACAGTGAGAGCACTCACTTTCATCAAAGCAGCAGTCCCGATCACAGATAAAGGTTGGGCCAATAAATGGCATGATGTTGCAAGCAGCTACTGTTATTCGCATTCAACTTGATGCTCTGTACTTTTTACGTTATTTTACAGTGAGAGCACTCACTTTCATCAAAGCAGCAGCCCCGATCACAGATAAAGGTACGGCCAATAAATGGCATGATCTTGCAAGCAGCTACTGTTATTCGCATTCAACTTGATGCTCTGTACTTTTTACGTTATTTCACAGTGAGAGCACTCACTTTCATCAAAGCAGCCGTCCCGATCACAGATAAAGGTTGGGCCAATAAATGGCATGATGTTGCAAGCAGCTACTGTTATTCGCATTCAACTTGATGCTCTGTACTTTTTACGTTATTTTACGGTGAGAGCACTCACTTTCATCAAAGCAGCCGTTCCGATCACAGATAAAGGTTGGGCCAATAAATGGCATGATCTTGCAAGCAGGTCAACTTGACCTGCATTCAACTTGGTGCACTGTACTTTTTACGTTATTTTACAGTGAGAGCACTCACTTTCATCAAAGCAGCAGCCCTGATCACAGATAAAGGTACGGCCAATAAATGGCATGATCTTGCAAGCAGCTACTGTTATTCGCATTCAACTTGATGCTCTGTACTTTTTACGTTATTTTACACTGAGAGCACTCACTTTCATCAAAGCAGCCGTCCCGATCACAGATAAAGGTTGGGCCAATAAATGGCATGATGTTGCAAGCAGCTACTGTTATTCGCATTCAACTTGATGCTCTGTACTTTTTACGTTATTTTACAGTGAGAACACTCACTTTCATCAAAGCAGCAGTCCCGATCACAGATAAAGGTTGGGCCAATAAATGGCATGATGTTGCAAGCAGCTACTGTTATTCGCATTCAACTTGATGCTCTGTACTTTGTACGTTATTTTACAGTGAGAGCACTCACTTTCATCAAAGCAGCAGTCCCGATCACAGATAAAGGTTGGGCCAATAAATGGCATGATCTTGCAAGCAGCTACTGTTATTCGCATTCAACTTGATGCTCTGTACTTTTTACGTTATTTTACAGTGAGAGCACTCACTTTCATCAAAGCAGCAGCCCCGATCACAGATAAAGGTACGGCCAATAAATGGCATGATCTTGCAAGCAGCTACTGTTATTCGCATTCAACTTGATGCTCTGTACTTTTTACGTTATTTCACAGTGAGAGCACTCACTTTCATCAAAGCAGCCGTCCCGATCACAGATAAAGGTTGGGCCAATAAATGGCATGATCTTGCAAGCAGCTACTGTTACTCGCATTCAACTTGATGCTCTGTACTTTTTACGTTATTTTACAGTGAGAACACTCACTTTCATCAAAGCAGCCGTCCCGATCACAGATAAAGGTTGGGCCAATAAATGGCATGATCTTGCAAGCAGCTACTGTTATTCGCATTCAACTTGATGCTCTGTACTTTTTACGTTATTTTACAGTGAGAGCACTCACTTTCATCAAAGCAGCAGTCCCGATCACAGATCGAGGTACGGCCAATAAATGGCATGACCTTGCAAGCAGGTCAACTTGACCTGCATTCAACTTGATGCACTGTACTTTTTACATTATTTTACAGTGAGAGCACTCACTTTCATCAAAGCAGCAGTCCCGATCACAGATAAAGGTTGGGCCAATAAACGGCATGATCTTGCAAGCAGCTACTGTTATTCGCATTCAACTTGATGCTCTGTACTTTTTACGTTATTTTACAGTGAGAGCACTCACTTTCATCAAAGCAGCCGTCCCGATCACAGATCGAGGTACGGCCAATAAATGGCATGACCTTGCAAGCAGGTCAGCTTGACCTGCATTCAACTTGGTGCACTGTACTTTTTACGTTATTTTACAGTGAGAATACTCACTTTCATCAAAGCAGCCGTCCCGATCACAGATAAAGGTTGGGCCAATAAATGGCATGATCTTGCAAGCAGGTCACCTTCACCTGCATTCAACTTGGTGCACTGTACTTTTTACGTTATTTTACAGTGAGAACACTCACTTTCATCAAAGCAGCCGTCCCGATCACAGATAAAGGTTGGGCCAATAAATGGCATGATCTTGCAAGCAGCTACTGTTATTCGCATTCAACTTGATGCTCTGTACTTTTTACGTTATTTTACAGTGAGAGCACTCACTTTCATCAAAGCAGGCGTCCCGATCACAGATAAAGGTTGGGCCAATAAACGGCATGATCTTGCAAGCAGCTACTGTTATTCGCATTCAACTTGATGCTCTGTACTTTTTACGTTATTTTACAGTGATAGCACTCACTCTCATCAAAGCAGCAGTCCCGATCACAGATAAAGGTACGGCCTATAAATGGCATGATGTTGCAAGCAGCTACTGTTATTCGCATTCAACTGGATGCTCTGTACTTTTTACGTTATATTACAGTGAGAGCACTCACTTCCATCAAAGCAGCAGTCCCGATCACAGATCGAGGTACGGCCAATAAAAGGCATGACCTTGCAAGCAGGTCAACTTGACCTGCATTCAACTTGATGCTCTGTACTTTTTACGTTATTTTACAGTGAGAATACTCACGTTCATCAAAGCAGCCGTCCCGATCACAGATAAAGGTTGGGCCAATAAATGGCATGATCTTGCAAGCAGCTACTGTTATTCGCATTCAACTGGATGCTCTGTACTTTCTACTGGATTTTACAGTGAGAGCACTCACTTTCATCAAAGCAGCAGTCCGGATCACAGATAAAGGTATGGACAATAAATGGCATGACCTTATAAGAAGGTCAACTTGACCTGCATTCAACTTGGTGCACTGTACTTTTTACGTTATTTTACAGTGAGAACACTCACTTTCATCAAAGCAGCAGTCCCGATCACAGATAAAGGTTGGGCCAATAAATGGCATGATGTTGCAAGCAGCTACTGTTATTCGCATTCAACTTGATGCTCTGTACTTTTTACGTTATTTTACAGTGAGAGCACTCACTTTCATCAAAGCAGCAGTCCCGATCACAGATAAAGGTTGGGCCAATAAATGGCATGATGTTGCAAGCAGCTACTGTTATTCGCATTCAACTTGATGCTCTGTACTTTTTACGTTATTTTACAGTGAGAGCACTCACTTTCATCAAAGCAGCAGCCCCGATCACAGATAAAGGTTGGGCCAATAAATGGCATGATGTTGCAAGCAGCTACTGTTATTCGCATTCAACTTGATGCTCTGTACTTTTTACGTTATTTTACAGTGAGAACACTCACTTTCATCAAAGCAGCAGTCCCGATCACAGATAAAGGTTGGGCCAATAAATGGCATGATGTTGCAAGCAGCTACTGTTATTCGCATTCAACTTGATGCTCTGTACTTTGTACGTTATTTTACAGTGAGAGCACTCACTTTCATCAAAGCAGCAGTCCCGATCACAGATAAAGGTTGGGCCAATAAATGGCATGATCTTGCAAGCAGCTACTGTTATTCGCATTCAACTTGATGCTCTGTACTTTTTACGTTATTTTACAGTGAGAGCACTCACTTTCATCAAAGCAGCAGCCCCGATCACAGATAAAGGTACGGCCAATAAATGGCATGATCTTGCAAGCAGCTACTGTTATTCGCATTCAACTTGATGCTCTGTACTTTTTACGTTATTTCACAGTGAGAGCACTCACTTTCATCAAAGCAGCCGTCCCGATCACAGATAAAGGTTGGGCCAATAAATGGCATGATCTTGCAAGCAGCTACTGTTACTCGCATTCAACTTGATGCTCTGTACTTTTTACGTTATTTTACAGTGAGAACACTCACTTTCATCAAAGCAGCCGTCCCGATCACAGATAAAGGTTGGGCCAATAAATGGCATGATCTTGCAAGCAGCTACTGTTATTCGCATTCAACTTGATGCTCTGTACTTTTTACGTTATTTTACAGTGAGAGCACTCACTTTCATCAAAGCAGCAGTCCCGATCACAGATCGAGGTACGGCCAATAAATGGCATGACCTTGCAAGCAGGTCAACTTGACCTGCATTCAACTTGATGCACTGTACTTTTTACATTATTTTACAGTGAGAGCACTCACTTTCATCAAAGCAGCAGTCCCGATCACAGATAAAGGTTGGGCCAATAAACGGCATGATCTTGCAAGCAGCTACTGTTATTCGCATTCAACTTGATGCTCTGTACTTTTTACGTTATTTTACAGTGAGAGCACTCACTTTCATCAAAGCAGCCGTCCCGATCACAG
Organism: Ectemnius cavifrons; assembly: GCA_964023945.1. Taxonomy (NCBI): domain Eukaryota; kingdom Metazoa; phylum Arthropoda; class Insecta; order Hymenoptera; family Crabronidae; genus Ectemnius; species Ectemnius cavifrons. The sequence goes on from OZ030377.1 coordinate 5,281,078, forward strand.
ATCGAGGTACGGCCAATAAATGGCATGACCTTGCAAGCAGGTCAGCTTGACCTGCATTCAACTTGGTGCACTGTACTTTTTACGTTATTTTACAGTGAGAATACTCACTTTCATCAAAGCAGCCGTCCCGATCACAGATAAAGGTTGGGCCAATAAATGGCATGATCTTGCAAGCAGGTCACCTTCACCTGCATTCAACTTGGTGCACTGTACTTTTTACGTTATTTTACAGTGAGAACACTCACTTTCATCAAAGCAGCCGTCCCGATCACAGATAAAGGTTGGGCCAATAAATGGCATGATCTTGCAAGCAGCTACTGTTATTCGCATTCAACTTGATGCTCTGTACTTTTTACGTTATTTTACAGTGAGAGCACTCACTTTCATCAAAGCAGGCGTCCCGATCACAGATAAAGGTTGGGCCAATAAACGGCATGATCTTGCAAGCAGCTACTGTTATTCGCATTCAACTTGATGCTCTGTACTTTTTACGTTATTTTACAGTGATAGCACTCACTCTCATCAAAGCAGCAGTCCCGATCACAGATAAAGGTACGGCCTATAAATGGCATGATGTTGCAAGCAGCTACTGTTATTCGCATTCAACTGGATGCTCTGTACTTTTTACGTTATATTACAGTGAGAGCACTCACTTCCATCAAAGCAGCAGTCCCGATCACAGATCGAGGTACGGCCAATAAAAGGCATGACCTTGCAAGCAGGTCAACTTGACCTGCATTCAACTTGATGCTCTGTACTTTTTACGTTATTTTACAGTGAGAATACTCACGTTCATCAAAGCAGCCGTCCCGATCACAGATAAAGGTTGGGCCAATAAATGGCATGATCTTGCAAGCAGCTACTGTTATTCGCATTCAACTGGATGCTCTGTACTTTCTACTGGATTTTACAGTGAGAGCACTCACTTTCATCAAAGCAGCAGTCCGGATCACAGATAAAGGTATGGACAATAAATGGCATGACCTTATAAGAAGGTCAACTTGACCTGCATTCAACTTGGTGCACTGTACTTTTTACGTTATTTTACAGTGAGAACACTCACTTTCATCAAAGCAGCCGTCCCGATCACAGATAAAGGTTGGGCCAATAAATGGCATGATCTTGCAAGCAGGTCACCTTGACCTGCATTCAACTTGGTGCACTGTACTTTTTACGTTATTTTACAGTGAGAACACTCACTTTCATCAAAGCAGCCGTCCCGATCACAGATAAAGGTTGGGCCAATAAATGGCATGATCTTGCAAGCAGCTACTGTTATTCGCATTCAACTTGATGCTCTGTACTTTTTACGTTATTTTACAGTGATAGCACTCACTCTCATCAAAGCAGCAGTCCCGATCACAGATAAAGGTACGGCCTATAAATGGCATGATCTTGCAAGCAGCTACTGTTATTCGCATTCAACTGGATGCTCTGTACTTTTTACGTTATATTACAGTGAGAGCACTCACTTTCATCAAAGCAGCAGTCCCGATCACAGATCGAGGTACGGCCAATAAATGGCATGACCTTGCAAGCAGGTCAGCTTGACCTGCATTCAACTTGGTGCACTGTACTTTTTACGTTATTTTACAGTGAGAATACTCACTTTCATCAAAGCAGCCGTCCCGATCACAGATAAAGGTTGGGCCAATAAATGGCATGATCTTGCAAGCAGCTACTGTTATTCGCATTCAACTGGATGCTCTGTACTTTCTACTGGATTTTACAGTGAGAGCACTCACTTTCATCAAAGCAGCAGTCCCGATCACAGATAAAGGTATGGACAATAAATGGCATGACCTTATAAGAAGGTCAACTTGACCTGCATTCAACTTGGTGCACTGTACTTTTTACATTATTTTACAGTGTGAACACTCACTTTCATCAAAGCAGCCGTCCCGATCACAGATAAAGGTTGGGCCAATAAATGGCATGATCTTGCAAGCAGCTACTGTTATTCGCATTCAACTTGATGCTCTGTACTTTTTACGTTATTTTACAGTGAGAGCACTCACTTTCATCAAAGCAGCAGTCCCGATCACAGATCGAGGTACGGCCAATAAATGGCATGACCTTGCAAGCAGGTCAACTTGACCTGCATTCAACTTGATGCTCTGTACTTTTTACGTTATTTTACAGTGAGAGCACTCACTTTCATCAAAGCAGGCGTCCCGATCACAGATAAAGTTTGGGCCAATAAACGGCATGATCTTGCAAGCAGCTACTGTTATTCGCATTCAACTTGATGCTCTGTACTTTTTACGTTATTTTACAGTGATAGCACTCACTCTCATCAAAGCAGCAGTCCCGATCACAGATAAAGGTACGGCCTATAAATGGCATGATCTTGCAAGCAGCTACTGTTATTCGCATTCAACTGGATGCTCTGTACTTTTTACGTTATATTACAGTGAGAGCACTCACTTTCATCAAAGCAGCAGTCCCGATCACAGATCGAGGTACGGCCAATAAATGGCATGACCTTGCAAGCAGGTCAGCTTGACCTGCATTCAACTTGGTGCACTGTACTTTTTACGTTATTTTACAGTGAGAATACTCACTTTCATCAAAGCAGCCGTCCCGATCACAGATAAAGGTTGGGCCAATAAATGGCATGATCTTGCAAGCAGCTACTGTTATTCGCATTCAACTGGATGCTCTGTACTTTCTACTGGATTTTACAGTGAGAGCACTCACTTTCATCAAAGCAGCAGTCCCGATCACAGATAAAGGTATGGACAATAAATGGCATGACCTTATAAGAAGGTCAACTTGACCTGCATTCAACTTGGTGCACTGTACTTTTTACATTATTTTACAGTGAGAACACTCACTTTCATCAAAGCAGCCGTCCCGATCACAGATAAAGGTTGGGCCAATAAATGGCATGATCTTGCAAGCAGCTACTGTTATTCGCATTCAACTTGATGCTCTGTACTTTTTACGTTATTTTACAGTGAGAGCACTCACTTTCATCAAAGCAGCAGTCCCGATCACAGATCGAGGTACGGCCAATAAATGGCATGACCTTGCAAGCAGGTCAACTTGACCTGCATTCAACTTGATGCTCTGTACTTTTTACGTTATTTTACAGTGAGAGCACTCACTTTCATCAAAGCAGGCGTCCCGATCACAGATAAAGGTTGGGCCAATAAACGGCATGATCTTGCAAGCAGGTCACCTTGACCTGCATTCAACTTGGTGCACTGTACTTTTTACGTTATTTTACAGTGAGAACATTCACTTTCATCAAAGCAGCCGTCCCGATCACAGATAAAGGTTGGGACAATAAACGGCATGATCTTGTGTTACGTCTCAGGGAGGCGTCGGCCGAAGGTCGTGGCCTTCCGCAACCTATTAGTCGATCTAATTCCCAGAAGTGCTTATTTTCGATTTTTATTTGCCTCTTTTGCGGGTCAGTCGCTTGCACTGAACTTTACCCTGGGATGAGGCACTGCTGTAGAGAGTCGAGAGGGGATAACCTAATGGATGGGACTACTCGGCTTAGCCGCGCTATGATCCGGTTCCGCACGGGAGAGGAAATCTTGCAGGTAAATAGTAGCAGTGAGACTGCAGATAACTATGTCATGGATGTTAATGCAGAACAGCGATTCAACAGCGGTAGGTAAGTGTTGAAATGTGGTAAGGTAGAATAGTAGTAGGTAGGTAATGAAATATGGTAAGGTAGAATGATAGTAGGTAGGTAATAAAATGTGGTAAGGTAGAATAATAGTAGGTGGGTAATAAAATGTGGTAAGGTAGAATAATAGTAGGTAGGTAATAAAATGTGGTAAAGGTTTATCGGCTCTATTGCTTCAGAATATGTTTATTTAATCGTCGATCGTGATCGTAATGGGGTAACAGTAGTCAGGGAGCGTGCGGTGCTCCGAGAGGGGTTCGGTGGGCATTTCCGTTATTTCGACTGTTGAATGTGAGGGAGGCAGAGGCATGAATGTAAAAATGTGATGTCCCGAGGCATCGTGCATTTCGGCGTAGGGATGGCAGTGTCCCTCGGGTGGTTCTTCCATGAGGAATATGGGAGCATAAAGTGGTGTTGATTCTGGCAGTTCGTCGTTGGATGTATTAGAAGGTGGAGTGGGAATTCTTTCAGGAGAAACGAGGGGATTTGTAAGGGCCTCGCGTAATAGGTGCTCCTGATATCTTTGTCTACGCTCGCGCATTTTCTTGCCGCTACGGCGTCCTCGTTTATGCCATCGCCTGTGTGGGCCAGTAGGCTGTCGGTCAGCAGGCATGATCCCGAATGTCCTATTGGAATACATGAGTTGGTAGTGGTCCGTACACTTTGTGCTTATGGCAGAAGTTTCATACCTGTGAGCGCTGGTTGATAGCGCTGGGTAAGCGCTGAGGGCAGCGCTGGAAACGAGCGCTTTTGTAAGCGCTGGCCGGCACAAGAGGGAGGCGCTGGTTTAAGCGCCTAGGTGGATGTTCCACTCCCTAATACGAACCAGGACCTGTACATGTTTAACCAGGGACTCTCAATAAGAACGCGGTGTCAAGGAATAATTATATATTTTAAAGTACTATTACAATAGGAGCCAACGAATAACATTTTAGCCTTAATTCTAAGAGGAGGTGGAGACAATGGAATCGGGGGTTTCAGGTCGAGTGGGAGTTGGGCGATCGCGAAACTGGTCTAGGGTCATGTGTAAATCTGTTAGGACTTGCTGGAGGTGTTGTGGAAGTTGATTAGGAGAAGGAGAGTTTTGTACTAAGGGGATTGGTGTAGTGAGTCTTGGCACAGGGGAGTATGCTCGGGGGTCGATCGCTGCGGGCGCGTACGACGGTCCGGGCTGGTTGTCGTTAATCTCCCACAACCGTAGTCGCTCTATGCGGAGCCTTCGCTGCTCTTGGGCCCGTTGACCGGAGCGACGGCTTCGCCGGGAGGCCGGCCTTCGACGGCGAGGAGCATTCTCCTTTGGCATTCTGTTTTAATATTGAATTCATTTGATAATCACTAACGTGCACTGGGTTAATTATTTCTGTTCCGTACGCACCTTTAGCTGGTGCGGCTTGCCGATCGCTTTGTTAAGCGCGGCCCGATGGACACCTTCGCCTACTGAGTGGTGCGGATACCAAAAGCCTGTGAACGAGAAGTAATTGATTGAAATTCCTGTGTCAGGTGCCTGCATGGATGAGTATAGGAAGCGCGGCGTCCTGGTTCCTTCGCCTAGTAAAGGCGCGAAACTCCGGTACCTTCGCTGAATATTAGGAGTTTTAAGGATAGCGGGATGCCGCAGATCCTTCGCCTAGTAAAGGCGCGAAACATTGATACCTTCGCTTGATGGTAAGTAGTAAAGGGATAGCGCGATGCCGTGGTTCCTTCGCCTAGTAAAGGCGCGAAACATAGGTACCTTCGCTGGTTAATTAAGGTCGTGGTAATTTGCAGGTCCATGAACAAGACTTGTGAGTTAATAATGGCATGATTTGCCTATTCAAGAACAAGTTAACATCGAATGCTTGCCAGAGAATTGCGGTCCATTGGTAAAGTTAATTAACGTGGGGAGCAGCCACGGAGTCAACACGAGATTCAGAGTGAGTATGCGGACTTACGTCAATTGAATGGTAGTAGCTTTAGCCGTGCTTGGCACTGTCACTGGTAGTAGCTCAGCTGTGCTTGGTACTGACACTGGTTACTGTCACTTGTCACTTGGTTGCTGGTTGTAACTTGCTCTGCTCACTCTGACTGCTCGATGAAGACTGAGGGCTCCTGTCCGAGGTCCCCGTAATTATACTAAGTTCGGGAATGCCACGTTAGCGATCTCACGCTACCGTGGTCCAGCGTTCGCACCTTATCGCTACCTTGCAGTTCTCACGCGTGCCTTATCTCTACTGCTGCAGTTCCCAGGTCGGGTTGCAACCTGAGACCTAGATAACGGAGCTTGGGAACTTTCGCGGTTTCTCACGCGTGCCTTATCTCTAGTAGACGGCCTAGAGCCTTGACCACTTCCTGTACGTGACTTTGAATTGTTTTTAGTGAGAATGGAATGTAGGTCTTGCCTACTGGATACTCTTTGATTATCCTCCTCTGGGAATCTTACGAATGATTATCTTACGGTCGCACGTGTACAGGAGTGCGTGGGAATGCTTGGCGCGAGCTCGTCTACGCGGTGTCCCGAAGTTACAGGTATTCTTATGGTTACAGTAATATTCCTCCAACGACTCACGATCATTATCGTCAATAGCTGATCATTCTCAATAAATGCTCGTGGTTCGTTGTAGTTGTGTTAGAGGCTACGACTTATGGTGTTATAAGACAGTGTCAATAGAGAAAGTTAAAAGACAAATGTTAAGAGACAAATGTCAAGAGTGTCCGGACACGTTATTTGGGCGTCCATGACATGTATCGGGGGTTTTCCCTTCTGTATTGACATTGGTCGCGGTTGGACAGGGTTAAGCCTGGGTTGGCTTAGGGTTGGACAGGGTTAAGCCTGGGTTGGCTCTGCGGGGCGGCACCGGTAGTGTTCTACCAGAGTTCCCGGTGTCGCCCCAGTAAGCGCCGAGGATGGCCACCGTGGGGTTTTAGCCGGTAAGAGTCCGGCACTACCCCGTCGCCCCCCACCAGGGCGGCGGGGTGTCCATGAGGATTTCCCCACGTAAAAAAAAAAAAAAAAAAAAAAAAAGCCTGGGTTGGCTCTGGGTTGGATAAAAGGCAGGTCCGAGCGTTTTCCGTCCCCTTCGATGGTGTCCCGCCTTGTCGTGGCGGAGGGGCTTGCGTGGGGCAATAATCCTGAGAGCTATGCCGGCGGGGACTCGTTCCCTGGCAGGTACTACCATGCCGAATTGGTCTCAGGGGAGCCTCCAGACTAAGAGGACACCAAGCACACATACACACACTCTTCGCATTTTACACACACACATACACTCACACTCACGATTCGGGATCTCGTTGCGGGGCCGTTCTCCCTGGGCGGGGGGATGGTCGGCCGTATTGCCGCGGTGGTACCACGGGAGGGTACAGGAGATAAACCGGGTTAGGCACTCCCGGGCCGCTCCCTAGTACAGGTGCCCGAACCCCGTCTAACCAACGGGGAGGCTGCACTATCATGGGCGAATAATCTCGGGGCGGGTTGTAGTGCCGGTTGGTGACCGGATGGGACCCTGCAGCTCGCTCCGGGGGGCTCTCCCGAGGCCACCCGTGGATGCCGTAAAAAAGCTTAGCCGCCGCGGCTGTGTGGCCGGCCCCTCCTCGTTGCGGGGGGTTCGGATTTTCCTACACGAGATCCCGTTTCAACACACTATCACACTCACACATACAAACATACACACGCACGCACTCACACATTTAGACGTTGGATTTGGGAGAGATAAATATGGACGGACAACAAAAAGAAAAGAGTTCCGAAAAGTGCCGAGGAGAGGAGGAGGGGCTTCCCAGCCCAAAGCAGACGACGGGGGCGGCACAAAGTGCGGCGGCTCAAGCCACTGATGGCTTGCGCTCGTCGCCGGTGCCGCCTTCGCCAGTGATGTGCTCCCTCGGGGAGTGCACCGTGAGGCTCCAGCGCCTGGGGAGTGTCGACAAGACGTCGGCGCCTGCACCCCAGCCTGCTGGTGCGGACTCTTGTGGGGTCGATGGGGTGTTCCTCAAGCCCCATCGGCCACACAAGAGGACGAGGAAGAGGGCGAGGGTGTTGGAGTCGGATACCGACTCCGACTCTTCCACCCTGTCCGGCGGCTCGCTCGGGTCGGTGGCCTCGCGGGTCTCAACGAGATCTGCGGGGTCCGCCGGGGCGAGGTGGGTTGCCGAGCGGCCCGATGCGGCGGAACGCGTTGCCTCTCCCGAGGCGACTGGTCCTCCCGCGTCGGGAAAGAAGACAAAAGTGAGGACCAAAAAAAAGAGTGCCGCCGAGCTCCTCCGTGAGGAGGCCGAGAAGGCTCGCCAAATGCGGGTGAGCTCTACGGCCGACGTAGCGGCCAGGGTCCTTGAGGCCATGGACGTGGTTTGCCATTTGGCGGCCACGTCAGAAAATCTCAAGGGCACTTATAAGGCCGACTTCAAGGAGGCTGCCCGAACGGGAGTGCGGGGAACCACAGAGTTGGTCTCGAGGATCAGCTCTGGGGGCAACGCATCCCTCACGGAGGCCGAAAACAGGCGCCTGGAGGCCAGGGTCGCCGAGCTCGAGGGGGAGATTCTCTCCCTCTCGAGAAAGGTTGAGGTCCTGGGCGGCCAAGGGGCGGGACCGTCAGGCGCCTGCGTGGCGGGGCCGGCGACGGCTCCGGGCTGGGAGGGGGCTCTCCTCTCGAGGATAGAATCTATCGTCGAGAGGAAGCTGTCCTCTCTCGGCCTCGGGCAGCCTCCGAGTGCGGCGTCGCCGGCGAAGGCTAAAAGCCAGCCGGCGCAAACCCCCGTTTCCGCTCTCGCTGACGCCTCCGAGAGGAGGGGTCAGACGAGGGGCGGCAACGGGGAGAAGAAGAAGAAGGCTCCATTGCCCCCTCAGGGCAAAGCCGGTGCCACGCCCCCACCTCCCACTCCTCCAAGTGAGGAGTGGGCTAAGGTGGTGGGACGGAAGGCCCGCAGGAAGGAGGCGGCAACGGTGGCGAAGCCGCCTGCCGCGAAGGCAAAGCCTTCCCAGGGGGCTAAGACCCAGCTGCAAGCTGGGCCGAAGGCCACCTCGGCCACAGGCGGCACGGCGCGATTACCGCGGTCGCCGAAGACGGCCGCGGTGACGCTAACCGTGTCGCAGGGGGGCAAACTGACCTATGCCGAGGTTATGTCCAAGGCGAGAAGTCAAGTCTCGCTGGCTGACCTCGGCATAGGGGAGCTGAGGCCCAGACGGGCCATTACAGGGGGTCTCATTCTGGAGATCCCCGGCGAAGGCTCTCTCGCCAAGGCCCAGGCGCTCTCGCAGCGCCTGACGGAGGCGTTGGCGGGAGAGGAAGTGCGGGTCGCCCAGCCCACCAAGCGCGCGGAACTGCGCGTCAGGGGGCTGGACGACTCCGTTACGGTGGAGGAAGTGGCTGCAGCGATCGCGGCGGCCGGCCAGTGCACGCCGGGGGGCGTTAAGACGGGGCAGATCCGTCGGTCCCCCGACGGGCTGGGCACTGCATGGGTGCAGTGCCCACTGGCGGCCGCTAAGAAGATCGCGGCAGCCACAAAGATTCGTGTGGGGTGGTCCACCGCCCGGGTGGAGGCCCTCGAGAAGCGCCCCCTCCAGTGCTTCAGGTGCCTGGAGTGGGGCCACGCGAGGGCGGCGTGCTCCGGAGCGGTTGACCGCTCCGGGGTATGCTACCGGTGCGGCGAATCGGGCCACATGGCCGCCGGTTGCCAGCTCCCGCATAAATGCGCTCTATGCGCGGCGCGGGGACAACCGGCGGCTCACAGGTTGGGCGGCACATCCTGTGCCGCCGCAAAAGGGAGGGGGCGGGGGAGCAAACGGCCCGCGGCTGAGCGGAGGGGGGTGCCGTCGGTGACGGCGCAACCCGCTGGGGGGCGGATGGGGGCAACCCCGTTGCTCCCTGAGAAGCTAGCCCCGGTGCCCGTGGGAAGCCCCACGGCACCTCCTGCCCCCTCTCCATCGGAGACTCCGGCGGAGGCTCTCCCACCCCTTCTCGCCGTGAAGGGGAAAGGGAAGGGCAAGAAGAAGCCCCAGAAGGGCCTGCGGGAGGGGGAGCGCCTGGAGGAGGCCATGGACATCGCTGAGTGATGGCCAAGATTCTCCAGGCGAACCTGAACCGTTGCCGGGCGGCTCAGGACCTCTTCCTGCAGGCCATGCTGGAGAGAGGCGTCGCCCTGGCGGTCGTCGCAGAGCCTTACGGCGTTCCAACCCATCCATTCTGGATGGGGGACGAGCGCCAGGACGTGGCGATCGTCAGGGGCGGCAACGCGCCGCCCGGATGCCCGCTCGTCTCCCTGATGGAGAGGGGCGAGGGATTCGTGGCGGCGTTGTGGGGCGACATGGCGGTGGTGGGTTGTTATATTACCCCCAACTGTCCCCTCGGGGAGTTCCAGTGCTATCTGGACCGGCTGGCCCGCTGCGTTCAGTGGTGCCGGCCGCGTCCGGTGCTGGTCATCGGGGACTTCAACTCGAAGTCAACAAGTTGGGGTTCCCCGAGGACAGACCCGAGGGGACGGGCCTTGGAGGCCTGGGCGGCGGGTCTCGACCTCTGGCTCGCTAACCGGGGGTCGGCCCAGACATGCGTGCGGCGCGGGGGCGGCTCCATCGTGGACCTCACGTGGGGCTCGCCCTCCGTCGTGCGCAGACTGCGCTCCTGGCGCGTGGAGGGTGAAGTGGAGACGTTATCGGATCATCGATACGTCTCCATGGAGCTCTCCGGCACAGGGGCGCGTGTGGGCAGACGACCCGACCGCCGGGGACGAAACACCTCACCACCGCGACCGAGGTGGAGGCTGAGGAGCCTGGATGAGGACGCCTTGATGGCGGCCACCCTGGCCGTTACGTGGCCGCAAGGGCCGGCCGACAGTATTGGCGTGGAGGAGACCGCCGCCTGGCTCCGGGGCGCCATGACGCAAGTCTGCGACGTGGCGATGCCACGGGCCAGGGGCGGCCCGCCGCCGCGGCGCTGTGTGTACTGGTGGTCTGGTCAAATCAACGAACTCAGGGAAACCTGTGTTCGGGCCAGACGCCGGTACACGCGAGCGTGGCGTGTGAGTCGGCCGGACCCTACCAGGGTGGAAGCGCTGTACGCTGCATACCGTGAATCCCGCACGCAGCTGCAGCGCGCCATCAGGGCGGCCAAGGCCAGGTCCTACGATGAGCTCCAGGGGTTGGTGGACGGTGATCCGTGGGGGCGCGCCTACAAGGCGGTGCTGGGCAGGCTCCGGCCGTGGGCCCCCCCTGTCACCGAAACCCTAAGCCCGGGATTCCTCGACCAGGTGGTGGGGACCCTCTTCCCAGCCGGGGCGAGGGTCGAGCCCGCCGCCGTTGGGGGTGTCCCGGGCCCCTCCAGGGAATTGGGCCAGTCCACATGGTCCGAGGAACTGGAGGTGACCCCTGGAGAGCTGCGGGATGCAGCCAAACGGCTCCGTGCCGGCAAGGCACCGGGGCCCGACGGCATCCCGGGAAGGGCCTGGTCTTTGGCATTGGGGGCGATTGGCCCCAGGCTCCTCAGCCTCTTTAACAGATGCTTGGAGGAGGGGGTTTTCCCCTCCTCCTGGAAGTTGGCCCGCTTGGTCCTGCTCCAAAAGGAGGGCAAGCCCGCAGACTCTCCCTCGGCCTTCCGACCGATATGTCTGCTGGACGAGGCTGGCAAGATCTTCGAGCGGATCATCGCTCGTCGCCTTGTTCAGCACCTTGTCGGTCTAGGTCCCGACCTGGATGACCGCCAGTACGGCTTCCGTGGAGGACGGTCCACCGTGGATGCGGTGAACCGCGTCAAGTCCTTCACGGAGGCGGTGGTCTCCAGGGGAGGCGTGGCGTTGGCGGTGTCGCTGGACACCGTCAACGCCTTTAACTCCCTACCCTGGGAGAGGATTATGGGGGCGCTCGAATACCACCGAGTGCCCCCGTACCTCAGGAGGGTAGTCGGGGCCTACCTGTCCGGCAGATACATTGAATTTGTCGGGCAGGATGGAGGGTCGAGGCAGAGGAGAGTGGACCGCGGCGTCCCGCAGGGGTCGGTGCTTGGACCGCTCCTGTGGGACATCGCCTACGACGCGGTTCTGCGGGTGTCGCTTCCCGCCGGTGTGGATGTCGTCTGCTATGCGGACGACACCCTCGTTATCACCGGCGAGAGCGACTGGAGGAGGACCAAGCGGGTCGCGGAGATGGCGGTGGCGCGGGTGTCCGTCGCCATTCGGCAGCTCGGTCTGGCGGTGGCTCCCCACAAAACGCAGGCCATTTGGTTCTGCGCCCGTGGGAAGCTAGGTCCGCCCCCTGGGATCGGGCTGTCGGTGGGTGACGCCGTGGTCGAGGTCGGGGCCGATATGAAATATCTCGGCCTCGTCCTCGACAGCCACTGGCGCTTCGAGGTGCACTTTGACCGCCTCGCCCCCCGCGTTGAGGCTGCAGCGGGCGCGCTTTGCCGGCTGTTGCCCAACGTGGGTGGAGCGGGAGGACGTGCTCGCCGTCTGTATGCCGGGGTGGTGCGGTCCATACTGATGTATGGCGCCCCGGTCTGGGCGACCAACATGGTGGCCAGTGTGCGGTGTCGCCGCCTAGTCGGGCGGTTGCACCGCGGTGTGGCCATCCGGGTCGCCCGGGGCTACCGTACCATCTCCGGTGCGGCGGCGAGCGCCGTGGCGGGTATTCCCCCCTGGGAATTGGAGGCTCAGTACCTGGCCGAGGTGTATCTCGGCCAGGCTGACCTCCGGCGAAGGGGCGGGCCCGTCGCGGCAGAGGCGGTCAAGGGCCTGAAACGCCAGGCTCGGCAGACTCTGCTGGAGAGGTGGCGAGCATGGCTGTCCGAGCCGCGCCACGCCGCTAGCAGGGCTGTCGGGGCTATCCTCCCCTCGTTGGCGGAATGGGCGGATAGCGGTAGGAGACACGGCGTCACCTACAGGGCGTGCCAGATGCTCACCGGACATGGTTGCTTCGGTGGGTATCTGGCGCGCATAGGGCGGGAGGCGGACACCCGCTGCCACCACTGCGGTGCCGACCGGGACGACGCTCAGCACACCCTCGAGGAGTGTCCCTCGTGGGACGCTGAGCGTGCCGTCCTGGTCGGCCAGATAGGGGAGGATCTCTCGCCGGCGGCCGTCGTGAAAGCCATGGTCGCCGGCGAGGAGAATTGGGTGGCGGTGGCCTCCTTCTGCGAGACCGTTCTCTCGCAGAAGGAGGCCGCCGAACGCGACCGGGAGCGGCGCCAAGCTCCCGGTCGCCGAGGACGGGCGAGGGCGAGGGGCGGACGTCTCCGGCGAGGGGCCTATCGGCTCTAACCGGACCGCCCCTGCCCTCGTTCTTTTGTAGCGTCAGCCTCGCTTTTTGCGAGAGCGCGCGGCGGGGAGCCACGGCCCCGTCGCGCGCAAGCTCCATCGGTCCTTGGGGGGTCCCTGCTGAGGACAGGGGCCCCTCCGCGAAAAGGGCCCGATGAGGGGCGACTAGGCGAGTGGCCCGCCTAGTCGCCAAAATGCAGGTAACCGAGGGGTCCGCGACACGGGCCCCCCCGGGAGGTAGCGCGTAGCGCGCCGAGGGGCCGAGCAGGGCGGGCTCTGGATGTTGTTCGTCCAGAGTTCCCAGAGTCCGCCCTGGAGGGCCCCAGAGGGTGGCCACCATGGGGGTTTTAGCCGGTAAGAGTCCGGCATATCCCCGTCCCCTCCTCAGGGGGGCGGGGAATCCATGAGGATTTCCCCCATGTAAAAAAAAAAAAAAAAAAAAAGGTCCGAGCGTTTTCCGTGCCGCGGTACTGGTGCTGTTGGGCCGACTCTAAGTCGTTCCCACGACCCACCAGTATCGCGGAGGGAGTTGCTGGTCTCCGACACGGCGCGTCCCCGGGTGGCGGATAGGGGGCCCCTCCGGTTCCAACTGGAGGGTTGCGACTCGCGTAAGCAGTCGCCGCGGACCAAAACCAGCGCACACTCACACTTACGCACATCTCACACACACTCTCCCGTGGTGTGCCGCCTCTTTGGGGCGGTCCACCGCGGGGGAGCACACACACACAGAAACACACCTTACATCACACTCACACACACACGAGAATCGGTCTCGCTCGGGGCCGTTCTCCCCGTTCGGGGGGATTGTCGGTCGCTCTGTCGCGGTGGTACCACGGGAGGGTACAGTTGATAAACCGGGGATGGCACACCCGGGCCGCTCCCTAGTACAGGGGCCCGAACCCCGTCTAACCAACGGGGAGGCTGCCCTATCAGGGGCGAATAATCTCGGGGCGGGTTGTAGTGCCGGTTGGCGACCGGATGGGACCCTGCAGCCCGTCCCGGGGGGCTCTTCCGAGGCCACCCGTGGATGCCTTAAAAAAGCTTAGCCGCCGCGGTGGCGCGACCGGCCCCTGCTCGTTCGGGCCCGAAAACTCAAAACAATGGATAGCGCAAACAATGTGAATCGTTCTGAAACGTGCCAAAACGTAGATGTGGAGATTCCCAGCTCCAAGAAGGGAGAAGAGGAGGGTGGCAGCACGGTTACCCATTCCGTCAGCGGAATGGGACCACCTGCGACCCCCTCCGACGTGCGAACAGCACGTGGCAAGAAGCCGAGGCAAGTGGGCGTTCGGCCCACGGAGGACAGCGCGGACGAGTCCGATGACTCGGACAAGTCCGTCGCCTCCGTGGTGTCGGTGACCAGGGGGGCCGTGCCGGGCTGTTCGGTGGTGTTGAGCCGCCTGCCCGACACGGTCCTCTCCCGACGCGCCTCGGTGACGTCGGGCGCTTCCGGCGGCGAGGAGTCCGATGCCTCGATGGCATCGAGCTCCTCCCGGCCCGGGAGTTCCCGGCGAAAGAGGGGGCCCCCATCCACGGGGGAGGGCGCGGTGTCGGCACAGGCGAAGAAACGCCTGGTCGACGCGGCGCCCGAGGGGAGCGAGCCCGAAGTGGGCCAGCCCCTCGGTGGCCCGTCAAACGAGCCTGGGAAAGGGCGCGCGGCTCGGGACCTCCACTGGGAGGCCGACACCGCCGCGCAAGATGCGCGTTAGTAGCTCTGCTGACGTTGGTGCCGACATTATTAAGGCCATGGACGATGTGTGCCACCTGGCGGCCACATCGGGCCACCTTAAAGGCACGTACCAGCAGAGGCTACGGAGGGCTGCCCAGACGGGAGTCATGGGCGCATCGGAGTTGGCAGCCAGGGCCAACTGCGATGGGGATGCGGCGGCCATTAAGGCTGACAATAGGCGCCTGAGGGCCAGGATAGCGGACCTGGAGGGGGAGATACTCTCCCTCTCCCTAAAGGTCGAGATCCTGGGCCGCCAGGGGGCGGGACCCTCAGGCGCCCAGGCGACCGCATCCCGGCCCCCGGCAAATGAGGGCTCCGTCGGCCTCGCTCTCGATCAGAGAGCGATGGTGCAGATCGGGGCCCTCATGGAGGCCAAGCTGTCGACGTTTCGGCAGGAGCTCTTCCCGGGGCGAGCAGTGAGGCCTCCACTGGGGGTCAAGGCGGCAACACAGGCGGGTGGTGCCGCGCCCGCTGTTCCGCCAGCGATGGCTCCGGCGACGGGTGGTTCAGCCCGTCGCCGGAAAAAAAAGAAGAAGAAGGGGAGGAAGGGGAAGACGGGCGGGACTGCCAGTCCAACCGCCCAAACTCCCCAAACCTCCCCGAGCGTCCCACCTCCCACGCAGGGAGAGACGTGGGCGACGGTGGTGGGTCGCAAGCGGAAGGCCGAGACGGGCCGCAAGACTCCGCCTCCTTCCCATACCCCGGCGAGGGTAGGGAAGGAGATTAAGGCGGCGAAGCCGACCAAAGTGGTGCCTGGACGCCCGCCGAAGACCGCAGCAGTCACGCTGACGGTCCCGGAGGGGTCCAGGCTCACCTACGCGGAGGCGATGTCCAGGGCACGCGAGCAGATCAAGCTCGCCGACCTGGGCATCGCCTCAGTGAGGCCCAAGCGCGCGGTCACCGGGGGTCTCATTCTTGAGATCCCCGGTGCCGACGGCGCGCAGAAGGCCGATAAGTTGGCGGAGGCGATGGCCGGGATTTTCGAGGGGTCGGAGGCGCGAATTGCCCGCCCCTTGAGGAAGACCGAGCTGAGGGTGACGGGGCTCATCGAGTCCGTCACCGTCGGCGAGGTCATCTCGGCCATCGCCAAGGCGGGCGGGTGTAAGGAGGGGGACGTGACGGCCGGGGAGATCCGGTCGTCCGCCCCCTCCAAACTAGGCTCCCTCTGGCTGCGGTGTCCGTTAACCGCAGCCAGGAGGGTTACGGAGGTCGGCCGACTCACCGTCGGCTGGACCACCGTGAGAGTAGAGGTGTTGGCTGCACGGCCGCTGCAGTGCTTCCGCTGCCTTGAGGCGGGGCACGTGCGGCGGCAGTGCAAGTCAGCGGTGGACCGCAGCCGCCGCTGTTACGCGTGCGGTGTGGAGGGACACAGGGCCGGTCAATGCAAGGCCGGGCGTCTAAAATGCCCGCTTTGCAGCGACCTCGGCCGCCCGGCCGAGCACCGCCTCGGCGGCACGGCCTGCCGCGCTTCGCGGCAGCCAAAGTCCCGCAAGCCTGCGGCGGCGAAAGCGCCAACTCCGAAATCGGGGATGGCGCCGCCGCCAAAGGCGAAGGGAGGCAAGGGCGGACCACGGGCGCTTGGTGTTATTTCCAACGTCCCGGTGGTACCGCCCTTGAAGGTCGTGGTGACGAAGGCGGCGTCAAAGCCAAAACCGCCACCGCGACCGAAAGTGGACGCCCCCGCCGAGCCGGCGGAGGCGGCCAAGAGGCCCGGCGCGGCCCAATGTGAGGGAGGCTTGGAGGGGGCCATGGATATTGAGTAACAATGTCCCAGCGTCTCCTCCAAGCCAACCTCAACCACTCGCGCGGGGCCCAGGACCTTCTGATCCAGACCCTGCGCGAGTGGCGAGTGAGTTTGGCGATCGCGGCGGAGCCGTACGCCGTACCTTCCAGCGACCCTAAATGGGTCGGGGATTCGTGCGGCTCCGTCGCGATCATTGGTACCCATTGGCCCGACTCCCCCCTCTGCTCTTCCCTGGAGCGGGGGCGGGGATTCGTGGCGGTGCAGTGGGGGAACCTCGCGGTGGTGGGTTGTTACATCTCGCCCAACTGCGGCCTCGACGCTTTCGAGGCGTACCTGGTTGCGGTCGGCGGGTGCATTTCCCGCACACGGCCGCGCCCGGTACTCGTCCTGGGGGACTTCAACGCCCACGCTAGGGTGTGGGGCAACCGCCGGGACGACGCAAGGGGCGGGATGCTGCTGGATTGGGCGGCGCAACACGACCTCCGGTTAGTCAACCGGGGGTCGGCTAGCACGTGCGTGCGGTGGAATGGGGAGTCGGTGGTCGATCTGACCTTCGGGTCCCCGGCTGCCGTACGCCGTGTGTCCGGCTGGCGGGTTGTGGGAGAGCAGGAGACGCTTTCCGACCACCTCTATCTGACGATGGAGGTGGTCGCCACACCCGTCGCCCCGACGCGCCGCCCGCCAGCAGCAGGCAACCCTCGTGGTGGAGGAGACAACCCACCGCCGCGATGGGCGCTGAGGCGCCTAGACCGGGACGCTCTCATGGCGGCAGCGATCGCCGTGGCCTGGCAGGACGGGTCGGGGGACGAGCACGCGTCTCCCGACCCGGACGAGGGGGCCGAGTCTTTGCGGGGCGCAATGACGTCGATCTGCGACGTCGCAATGCCCCGGGCCCGGCCCCCCCGCGTCGGCGGGGTGTACTGGTGGACGCAGGACATTGCTGTCCTGCGCTCCGCCTGCGTCCACCGTCGGCGCCAGTACACCCGCGCCAGGAGACGGCGCGGTCAGGTCGCGGCGGCGGTGGCCCAGCTGTATGCGGCGTATCGCGAGTCAGCGGTCGCCCTACAGCGGGCCATCAAAGCCGCCAAGGCCCGAGCCTGGGACGAGCTCGTCGCCACACTGGACGGAGATCCGTGGGGGCGCCCATATAAGATCGTCATGGGACGATTGCGTTCATGGGCGCCCCCGGCGACGGAGCTGCTTGACCCCCAGTTTCTCGACCGGGTGGTGGCTACTCTGTTCCCTGCGGGAGCAGAGGACCCCACCCCCGGTCGGCCTCGTCCCCGTTTTGTGTGGGACGAGGCCACCATGGGGGTCACTGGCGGCGAGCTCGACGCCGCGATTAGGCGTCTCCGGGCCCGCGCGAACAAGGCGCCGGGCCCGGACGGTATCCCGGGCAGGGCCTTGGCCATGGCCATGAGCGTCCTGGCCCCGCGCCTCGGGCAACTATTTAACAGCTGTCTGAGGCGCGGTAGGTTCCCCCGCTGCTGGAAGCGGGCGCGGCTGGTCCTCCTCCGGAAGGGTGGACGGCCCGCGGACTCTCCCTCCGCGTACCGGCCCATTTGTTTGTTGGACGAGGCGGGCAAACTCTTCGAGCGAGTTATCGCCAACCGCCTCGTTCAGCACCTGTCGGCGACAGGTCCGGACCTCGACGACGGGCAGTTCGGCTTCCGCCGGGGACGCTCAACCGTGGACGCGGTCTTGCGTCTGCGGTCCCTGGCGGAGTCGGCTGCAGCCCAGGGCAGGGTGTGTCTGGCTATATCCTTGGATATAGTCAACGCTTTCAACACCCTGCCCTGGTGGGTCATCAGGGAGGCACTCGATCACCCTCGAGTGCCCCCTGAGTTGAGGGCCGTCGTCGAGGACTACCTCGCCGACAGGTACATCGAGTATATGGGTCGGACGCAACAGAACGTGAGGGAGACGTACGCCGGGGTTCCGCAGGGGTCCGTGTTGGGCCCCCTGCTATGGGACCTCGGGTACGATTACGTCCTGCGGGCTGCATTCCCCGCTGACGCTACTTTGATCTGCTACGCAGACGATACCTTAGTGGCAGTCAGCGGGGAGGACGGGATGGGGACCATCCGCGTGGCGGAGATGGCGGTGGCCTGTGTCGTCGCCCGAATCCACCGACTGGGCCTTCGGGTGGCCCCGCAGAAGACCGAGGCGATCTGGTTTTACGATCGCCGACGGTCTGCGGGGCCGCCTGCCCAGCGGTGGATTGCGGTAGGAGAGACCCGCGTCCAGGTGAGAGATACGATGAAGTATCTCGGACTCACCCTGGACGGCCTCTGGCGCTTTAACGAGCACTTCGGCCGGCTTAACCCCCCGAGTTGAGAAGGCGGCAGGCGCTTTAGGACGCCTGCTGCCCAACATCGGGGGACCGTGGGAGGGTGTCCGACGCCTTTATGCGGGAGTCGTCCGTTCCATGGTGCTCTACGGAGCACCAGTCTGGGCGTACGACCTGGCGGCCAGCCGGCGCAATTGTGCCCTGTTATTCAGGGTACAGCGTCGGATGGCCGTCAGGGTCGTGCGAGGATATCGCACGATCTCCCTGGCATCGGCCACCCTGCTAGCGAGGTTTCCGCCCCTAGACATCTTGGCGGTGGGGGACGCGAGTACCTATTCGGATCTTCGTGTCCTCCGCGATAGGGGCGGAATACCCACGGAACGGTCGGTCGAGGAGCTCAAGCGCCAGACCCGACGGCTCGTTGTCGAGATGTGGCGGGAAAAGCTGGAAGATCCAGCCAACTCTCGCCACAGAGCCGTCGGGGCGATTCTCCCGAGCCTTGAGGCTTGGGTGAGTCGCGGCAGGGGGCAGCTCTCCTACCACGCGACGCAGGTGCTTACCGGGCACGGCTGCTTCGGTGAGTACCTGCGTCGCATCGGGAAGGAGGCGACGGCACAGTGCCACCATTGCGATGGGGACCAGGACACGGCGCAACATACCCTCCAGTATTGCAGGGCCTGGAGGGGGCAGCGCCGTGTCCTGGTCCGGTATATCGGAAGGGACCTCTCGCTGCCGACGGTCATCCGACAGATCCTCGGCAGCGAGAGGTCGTGGAGAGCCTTCCTCGCATTTTGCGAGGAAGTGCTCTCCCAGAAGGAGGAGGCGGAGCGGCGGCGGGAGATGACGGACCCCTTCCGTTTGGGGAAGGCCCGTCCACGCCGCCGCCCCGCACGGGGGGACACCGCTCCCCCCGACTAAGTTTGGTGGCCCGGCCCCGCCAGTGGGTTTCCTTGCCGGTGGGCCGAGCACGTGCCAAGGGGCCGCGAGGCGGCAGAGTGGTGGCTCTGTCGCCTCCGCAAGCGGGCCCGAGACGGGGCGGGCGTGTAGTGGTCGCACGACCCGCCCAGGAGGGATTGGTTGTGCGGGGGGCACGGTTCCCGCCTCCTTCGCTGTTGGCGAAGGAGTGCGGCGAGCCGTGTCGCCCCGCGAGTAGTGGGGGAAACCTCCCTCTCTCGTGAAAGCGAGAGAGCGGACGGCCACTCCCCCACCACGAGACGAGCCCCCCTTAGGGGGCGGGCGCGGGGCGGCACCGGTAGTGTTCTACCAGAGTTCCCGGTGTCGCCCCAGTAAGCGCCGAGGATGGCCACCGTGGGGTTTTAGCCGGTAAGAATCCGGCACCACCCCGTCGCCCCCACCAGGACGGCGGGGTGTCCATGAGGATTTCCCCACGTAAAAAAAAAAAAAAAAAAGGTTAGACCGTTTTAGTTCGGCGCGAATGTTTGGGACTGAGTGCCCTAAATTATAACAGATTAAAATTAAGGTGAAATAACATAGTTTTACGTGCCTGCGGCGTGTTGTGGCGTTGGAAAAAAAATGTATGGCTAAATTGGGCGGACAGGCGTGAGACGTCACACTTGTTAGGTTAGACCGTTTTAGTTCGGCGCGAATGTTTGGGACTGAGTGCCCTAAATTATAATAGATTAAAATTAAGGTGAAATAACATAGTTTTACGTGCCTGCGGCGTGTTGTGGCGTTGGAAAAAAAATGTATGGCTAAATTGGGCGGACAGGCGTGAGACGTCACACAAGGTCATGCCATTTAATGGCCGTACCTCTATCTGTGATCGGGACTGCTACTTTGATGAAACTGAGTGTTCTCACTGTAAAATAACGTAAAAAGTACAGTGCACCAAGTTGAATGCAGGTCAAGTTGACCTGCTTGCAAAGTCATGCCATTTATTGACCGTACCTCTATCTGTGATCGGGGTTGCTGCTTTGATGAAAGTGAGTGTTCTCACTGTAAAATAACGTAAAAAGTACAGAGCATCAAGTTGAATGCGAATAACAGTAGCTGCTTGCAAGATCGTGCAATTTATTGGCCGTACCTTTATCTGTGATCGGGGCTGCTGCTTTGATGAAAGTGAGTGTTCTCACTGTAAAACAACGTAAAAAGTACAGTGCACCAAGTTGAATGCAGGTCAAGCTGACCTGCTTGCAAGGTCATGCCATTTATTGGCCGTACCTCTATCTGTGATCGGGACTGCTGCTTTGATGAAAGTGGGTGTTCTCACTGTAAAATAACGTAAAAAGTACAGAGCATCAAGTTGAATGCGAATAACAGTAGCTGCTTGCAAGATCATGCCATTTATTTGCCGTACCTTTATCTGTGATCGGGACTGCGGCTTTGATGAAAGTGAGTGCTCTCACTGTAAAATAACGTAAAAAGTACAGAGCATCAAGTTGAATGCGAATAACAGTAGCTGCTTGCAAGATCATGCCATTTATTTGCCGTACCTTTATCTGTGATCGGGACTGCTGCTTTGATGAAAGTGAGTGTTCTCACTGTAAAATAACGTAAAAAGTACAGAGCATCAAGTTGGATGCGAATAACAGTAGCTGCTTGCAAGATCATGCCATTTATTTGCCGTACCTTTATCTGTGATCGGGACTGCTGCTTTGATGAAAGTAAGTGCTCTCACTGTAAAATAACGTAAAAAGTACAGTGCACCAAGTTGAATGCAGGTCAAGTTGACCTGCTTGCAAGGTCATGCCATTTATTGGCCGTACCTCTATCTGTGATCGGGACGGCTCCTTTGATGACAGTGAGTGCTCTCACTGTAAAATAACGTAAAAAGTACAGAGCATCAAGTTGAATGCGAATAACAGTAGCTGCTTGCAAGATCATGCCATTTATTTGCCGTACCTTTATCTGTGATCGGGACTGCTGCTTTGATGAAAGTGAGTACTCTCGCTGTAAAATAACGTAAAAAGTACAGAGCATCAAGTTGAATGCGAATAACAGTAGCTGCTTGCAAGATCATGCCATTTATTGGCCCAACCTTTATCTGTGATCGGGACGGCTGCTTTGATGAAAGTGAGTGCTCTCACTGTAAAATAACGTAAAAAGTACAGAGCATCAAGTTGAATGCGAATAACAGTAGCTGCTTGCAAGTTCATGCCATTTATTTGCCGTACCTTTATCTGTGATCGGGACTGCTGCTTTGATGAAAGTGACTGCTCCCACTCTAAAATAACGTAAAAAGTACAGTGCACCAAGTTGAATGCAGGTCAAGTTGACCTGCTTGCAAGGTCATGCCATTTATTGGCCGTACCTTTATCTGTGATCGGGACGGCTGCTTTGATGAAAGTGAGTCCTCTCACGGTAAAATAACGTAAAAAGTACAGAGCATCACGTTGAATGCGAATAATAGTAGCTGCTTGCAAGATCATGCCATTTATTGGCCGTACCTTTATCTGTGATCCGGGCGGCTGCTTTGATGAAAGTGAGTGCTCTCACTGTAAAATAACGTAAAAAGTACAGAGCATCAAGTTGAATGCGAATAACAGTAGCTGCTTGCAAGATCATGCCATTTATTTCCCGTACCTTTATCTGTGATCGGGACTGCTGCTTTGATGAAAGTGAGTGCTCTCACTGTAAAATAACGTAAAAAGTACAGAGCATCAAGTTGAATGCGAATAACAGTAGCTGCTTGCAAGATCATGCCATTTATTTGCCGTACCTTTATCTGTGATCGGGACTGCTGCTTTGATGAAAGTGAGTGTTCTCACTGTAAAATAACGTAAAAAGTACAGAGCATCAAGTTGGATGCGAATAACAGTAGCTGCTTGCAAGATCATGCCATTTATTTGCCGTACCTTTATCTGTGATCGGGACTGCAGCTTTGATGAAAGTGAGTGCTCTCACTGTAAAATAACGTAAAAAGTACAGTGCACCAAGTTGAATGCAGGTCAAGTTGACCTGCTTGCAAGGTCATGCCATTTATTGGCCGTACCTCTATCTGTGATCGGGACGGCTCCTTTGATGACAGTGAGTGCTCTCACTGTAAAATAACGTAAAAAGTACAGAGCATCAAGTTGAATGCGAATAACAGTAGCTGCTTGCAAGATCATGCCATTTATTTGCTGTACCTTTATCTGTGATCGGGACTGCTGCTTTGATGAAAGTGAGTGTTCTCACTGTAAAATAACGTAAAAAGTACAGAGCATCAAGTTGAATGCGAATAACAGTAGCTGCTTGCAAGATCATGCCATTTATTTGCCGTACCTTTATCTGTGATCGGGACTGCTGCTTTGATGAAAGTGAGTGCTCTCACTGTAAAATAACGTAAAAAGTACAGAGCATCAAGTTGAATGCGAATAACAGTAGCTGCTTGCAAGATCATGCCATTTATTTGCCGTACCTTTATCTGTGATCGGGACTGCTGCTTTGATGAAAGTGAGTGTTCTCACTGTAAAATAACGTAAAAAGTACAGAGCATCAAGTTGGATGCGAATAACAGTAGCTGCTTGCAAGATCATACCATTTATTTGCCGTACCTTTATCTGTGATCGGGACTGCTGCTTTGATGAAAGTGAGTGCTCTCACTGTAAAATAACGGAAAAAGTACAGTGCACCAAGTTGAATGCAGGTCAAGTTGACCTGCTTGCAAGGTCATGCCATTTATTGGCCGTACCTCTATCTGTGATCGGGACGGCTCCTTTGATGACAGTGAGTGCTCTCACTGTAAAATAACGTAAAAAGTACAGAGCATCAAGTTGAATGCGAATAACAGTAGCTGCTTGCAAGATCATGCCATTTATTGGCCCAACCTTTATCTGTGATCGGGACGGCTGCTTTGATGAAAGTGAGTGCTCTCACTGTAAAATAACGTTAAAAGTACAGAGCATCAAGTTGAATGCGAATAACAGTAGCTGCTTGCAAGTTCATGCCATTTATTTGCCGTACCTTTATCTGTGATCGGGACTGCTGCTTTGATGAAAGTGAGTGCTCCCACTGTAAAATAACGTAAAAAGTACAGTGCACCAAGTTGAATGCAGGTCAAGTTGACCTGCTTGCAAGGTCATGCCATTTATTGGCCGTACCTCTATCTGTGATCGGGACTGCTGCTTTGATGAAAGTGAGTGTTCTCGCTGTAAAATAACGTAAAAAGTACAGAGCATCAAGTTGAATGCGAATAACAGTAGCTGCTTGCAAGATCATGCCTTTTATTGGCCGTACCTTTATCTGTGATCGGGACGGCTGCTTTGATGAAAGTGAGTGTTCTCGCTGTAAAATAACGTAAAAAGTACAGAGCATCAAGTTGGATGCGAATAACAGTAGCTGCTTGCAAGATCATCCCATTTAGTGGCCGTACCTTTATCTGTGATCGGGACGGCTGCTTTGATGAAAGTGAGTGTTCTCGCTGTAAAATAACGTAAAAAGTACAGAGCATCAAGTTGAATACGAATAACAGTAGCTGCTTGCAAGATCATGCCATTTATTGGCCGTACCTTTATCTGTGATCGGGACTGCTGCTTTGATGAAAGTGAGTGTTCTCACTGTATAATAACGTAAAAAGTACAGAGCATCAAGTTGAATGCGAATAACAGTAGCTGCTTGCAAGATCATCCCATTGATTTGCCGTACCTTTATCTGTGATCGGGACTGCTGCTTTGATGAAAGTGAGTGTTCTCACTGTAAAATAACGTAAAAAGTACAGAGCATCAAGTTGGATGCGAATAACAGTAGCTGCTTGCAAGATCATACCATTTATTTGCCGTACCTTTATCTGTGATCGGGACTGCTGCTTTGATGAAAGTGAGTGCTCTCACTGTAAAATAACGTAAAAAGTACAGTGCACCAAGTTGAATGCAGGTCAAGTTGACCTGCTTGCAAGGTCATGCCATTTATTGGCCGTACCTCTATCTGTGATCGGGACGGCTCCTTTGATGACAGTGAGTGCTCTCACTGTAAAATAACGTAAAAAGTACAGAGC
This sequence comes from Ectemnius cavifrons, assembly GCA_964023945.1. Lineage (NCBI taxonomy): Eukaryota > Metazoa > Arthropoda > Insecta > Hymenoptera > Crabronidae > Ectemnius > Ectemnius cavifrons. The sequence goes on from OZ030377.1 coordinate 5,305,629, forward strand.
ATCAAGTTGAATGCGAATAACAGTAGCTGCTTGCAAGATCATGCCATTTATTGGCCCAACCTTTATCTGTGATCGGGACGGCTGCTTTGATGAAAGTGAGTGCTCTCACTGTAAAATAACGTTAAAAGTACAGAGCATCAAGTTGAATGCGAATAACAGTAGCTGCTTGCAAGTTCATGCCATTTATTTGCCGTACCTTTATCTGTGATCGGGACTGCTGCTTTGATGAAAGTGAGTGCTCCCACTGTAAAATAACGTAAAAAGTACAGTGCACCAAGTTGAATGCAGGTCAAGTTGACCTGCTTGCAAGGTCATGCCATTTATTGGCCGTACCTTTATCTGTGATCGGGACGGCTGCTTTGATGAAAGTGAGTGCTCTCACGGTAAAATAACGTAAAAAGTACAGAGCATCACGTTGAATGCGAATAATAGTAGCTGCTTGCAAGATCATGCCATTTATTGGCCGTACCTTTATCTGTGATCCGGGCGGCTGCTTTGATGAAAGTGAGTGCTCTCACTGTAAAATAACGTAAAAAGTACAGAGCACCAAGTTGAATGCGAATAACAGTAGCTGCTTGCAAGATCATGCCATTTATTGGACGGTCATTTATCAGTTATCGGGACTGCTGCTTTGATGAAAGTGAGTGCTCTCACTGTAAAATAACGTAAAAAGTACAGAGCATCAAGTTGAATGCGAATAACAGTAGCTGCTTGCAAGTTCATGCCATTTATTTGCCGTACCTTTATCTGTGATCGGGACTGCTGCTTTGATGAAAGTGAGTGCTCTCACTGTAAAATAACGTAAAAAGTACAGTGCACCAAGTTGAATGCAGGTCAAGTTGACCTGCTTGCAAGGTCATGCCATTTATTGGCCGTACCTCTATCTGTGATCGGGACTGCTGCTTTGATGAAAGTGAGTGTTCTCGCTGTAAAATAACGTAAAAAGTACAGAGCATCAAGTTGAATGCGAATAACAGTAGCTGCTTGCAAGATCATGCCTTTTATTGGCCGTACCTTTATCTGTGATCGGGACGGCTGCTTTGATGAAAGTGAGTGTTCTCGCTGTAAAATAACGTAAAAAGTACAGAGCATCAAGTTGGATGCGAATAACAGTAGCTGCTTGCAAGATCATCCCATTTAGTGGCCGTACCTTTATCTGTGATCGGGACGGCTGCTTTGATGAAAGTGAGTGTTCTCGCTGTAAAATAACGTAAAAAGTACAGAGCATCAAGTTGAATACGAATAACAGTAGCTGCTTGCAAGATCATGCCATTTATTGGCCGTACCTTTATCTGTGATCGGGACTGCTGCTTTGATGAAAGTGAGTGTTCTCACTGTATAATAACGTAAAAAGTACAGAGCATCAAGTTGAATGCGAATAACAGTAGCTGCTTGCAAGATCATCCCATTGATTTGCCGTACCTTTATCTGTGATCGGGACTGCTGCTTTGATGAAAGTGAGTGCTCTCACGGTAAAATAACGTAAAAAGTACAGAGCATCAAGTTGAATGCGAATAACAGTAGCTGCTTGCAAGATCATGCCATTTATTGGCCGGTCATTTATCAGTTGTCGGGACTGCTGCTTTGATGAAAGTGAGTGTTCTCATTGTAAAATAACGTAAAATGTACAGTGCACCAAGTTGAATGCAGGTCAAGTTGACCTGCTTGCAAGGTCATGCCATTTATTGGCCGTACCTTTATCTGTGATCGGGACGGCTGCTTTGATGAAAGTGAGTGTTCTCGCTGTAAAATAACGTAAAAAGTACAGAGCATCAAGTTGGATGCGAATAACAGTAGCTGCTTGCAAGATCATCCCATTTAGTGGCCGTACCTTTATCTGTGATCGGGACGGCTGCTTTGATGAAAGTGAGTGTTCTCGCTGTAAAATAACGTAAAAAGTACAGAGCATCAAGTTGAATACGAATAACAGTAGCTGCTTGCAAGATCATGCCATTTATTGGCCGTACCTTTATCTGTGATCGGGACTGCTGCTTTGATGAAAGTGAGTGTTCTCACTGTATAATAACGTAAAAAGTACACAGCATCAAGTTGAATGCGAATAACAGTAGCTGCTTGCAAGATCATCCCATTGATTTGCCGTACCTTTATCTGTGATCGGGACTGCTGCTTTGATGAAAGTGAGTGCTCTCACTGTAAAATAACGTAAAAAGTACAGAGCATCAAGTTGAATGCGAATAACAGTAGCTGCTTGCAAGATCATGCCTTTTATTGACCGTACCTTTATCTGTGATCGGGGCTGCTGCTTTGATGAAAGTGAATGTTCTCACTGTAAAATAACGTAAAAAGTACAGTGCACCAAGTTGAATGCAAGTCAAGTTGACCTGCTTGCAAGGTCATGCCATTTAATGGCCGTACCTCTATCTGTGATCGGGACTGCTGCTTTGATGAAAGTGAGTGTTCTCACTGTATAATAACGTAAAAAGTACAGAGCATCAAGTTGAATGCGAATAACAGTAGCTGCTTGCAAGATCATCCCATTGATTTGCCGTACCTTTATCTGTGATCGGGACTGCTGCTTTGATGAAAGTGAGTGCTCTCACGGTAAAATAACGTAAAAAGTACAGAGCATCAAGTTGAATGCGAATAACAGTAGCTGCTTGCAAGATCATGCCTTTTATTGACCGTACCTTTATCTGTGATCGGGGCTGCTGCTTTGATGAAAGTGAATGTTCTCACTGTAAAATAACGTAAAAAGTACAGTGCACCAAGTTGAATGCAGGTCAAGTTGACCTGCTTGCAAGGTCATGCCATTTAATGGCCGTACCTCTATCTGTGATCGGGACTGCTGCTTTGATGAAAGTGAGTGCTCTTACCGTAAAATAACGTAAAAAGTACAGAGCATCAAGTTGAATGCGAATAACAGTAGCTGCTTGCAAGATCATGCCATTTATTGGCCGGTCATTTATCAGTTATCGGGACTGCTGCTTTGATGAAAGTGAGTGTTCTCATTGTAAAATAACGTAAAATGTACAGTGCACCAAGTTGAATGCAGGTCAAGTTGACCTGCTTGCAAGGTCATGCCATTTATTGGCCGTACCTCTATCTGTGATCAGGAGGGCTGCTTTGATGACAGTGAGTGCTCTCACTGTAAAATAACGTAAAAAGTACAGAGCATCAAGTTGAATGCGAATAACAGTAGCTGCTTGCAAGATCATGCCATTTATTGGCCCAACCTTTATGTGTGATCGGGACGGCTGCTTTGATGAAAGTGAGTGCTCTCACTGTAAAATAACGTAAAAAGTACAGAGCATCAAGTTGAATGCGAATAACAGTAGCTGCTTGCAAGTTCATGCCATTTATTTGCCGTACCTTTATCTGTGATCGGGACTGCTGCTTTGATGAAAGTGAGTGCTCTCACTGTAAAATAACGTAAAAAGTACAGTGCACCAAGTTGAATGCAGGTCAAGTTGACCTGCTTGCAAGGTCATGCCATTTATTGGCCGTACCTTTATCTGTGATCGGGACGGCTGCTTTGATGAAAGTGAGTGCTCTCACGGTAAAATAACGTAAAAAGTACAGAGCATCACGTTGAATGCGAATAATAGTAGCTGCTTGCAAGATCATGCCATTTATTGGCCGTACCTTTATCTGTGATCCGGGCGGCTGCTTTGATGAAAGTGAGTGCTCTCACTGTAAAATAACGTAAAAAGTACAGAGCATCAAGTTGAATGCGAATAACAGTAGCTGCCTGCAAGTTCATGCCATTTATTTGCCGTACCTTTATCTGTGATCGGGACTGCTGCTTTGATGAAAGTGAGTGCTCTCACTGTAAAATAACGTAAAAAGTACAGAGCATCAAGTTGAATGCGAATAACAGTAGCTGCTTGCAAGATCATCCCATTGATTTGCCGTACCTTTATCTGTGATCGGGACTGCTGCTTTGATGAAAGTGAGTGCTCTCACGGTAAAATAACGTAAAAAGTACAGAGCATCAAGTTGAATGCGAATAACAGTAGCTGCTTGCAAGATCATGCCATTTATTGGCCGGTCATTTATCAGTTGTCGGGACTGCTGCTTTGATGAAAGTGAGTGTTCTCATTGTAAAATAACGTAAAATGTACAGTGCACCAAGTTGAATGCAGGTCAAGTTGACCTGCTTGCAAGGTCATGCCATTTATTGGCCGTACCTTTATCTGTGATCGGGACGGCTGCTTTGATGAAAGTGAGTGTTCTCGCTGTAAAATAACGTAAAAAGTACAGAGCATCAAGTTGGATGCGAATAACAGTAGCTGCTTGCAAGATCATCCCATTTAGTGGCCGTACCTTTATCTGTGATCGGGACGGCTGCTTTGATGAAAGTGAGTGTTCTCGCTGTAAAATAACGTAAAAAGTACAGAGCATCAAGTTGAATACGAATAACAGTAGCTGCTTGCAAGATCATGCCATTTATTGGCCGTACCTTTATCTGTGATCGGGACTGCTGCTTTGATGAAAGTGAGTGTTCTCACTGTATAATAACGTAAAAAGTACACAGCATCAAGTTGAATGCGAATAACAGTAGCTGCTTGCAAGATCATCCCATTGATTTGCCGTACCTTTATCTGTGATCGGGACTGCTGCTTTGATGAAAGTGAGTGCTCTCACTGTAAAATAACGTAAAAAGTACAGAGCATCAAGTTGAATGCGAATAACAGTAGCTGCTTGCAAGTTCATGCCATTTATTTGCCGTACCTTTATCTGTGATCGGGGCTGCTGGTTTGATGAAAGTGAGTGTTCTCACTGTAAAATAACGTAAAAAGTACAGTGCACCAAGTTGAATGCAGGTCAAGCTGACCTTCTTGCAAGGTCATGCCATTTATTGGCCGTACCTCTATCTGTGATCGGGACTGCTGCTTTGATGAAAGTGGGTGTTCTCACTGTAAAATAACGTAAAAAGTACAGAGCATCAAGTTGAATGCGAATAACAGTAGCTGCTTGCAAGATCATGCCATTTATTTGCCGTACCTTTATCTGTGATCGGGACTGCTGCTTTGATGAAAGTGAGTGCTCTCACTGTAAAATAACGTAAAAAGTACAGAGCATCAAGTTGAATGCGAATAACAGTAGCTGCTTGCAAGATCATGCCATTTATTTGCCGTACCTTTATCTGTGATCGGGACGGCTGCTTTGATGAAAGTGAGTGTTCTCGCTGTAAAATAACGTAAAAAGTACACAGCATCAAGTTGAATGCGAATAACAGTAGCTGCTTGCAAGATCATGCCATTTATTGGCCCAACCTTTATCTGTGATCGGGACGGCTGCTTTGATGAAAGTGAGTGTTCTCGCTGTAAAATAACGTAAAAAGTACACAGCATCAAGTTGAATGCGAATAACAGTAGCTGCTTGCAAGATCATGCCATTTATTGGCCCAACCTTTATCTGTGATCGGGACGGCTGCTTTGATGAAAGTGAGTGCTCTCACTGTAAAATAACGTAAAAAGTACAGAGCATCAAGTTGAATGCGAATAACAGTAGCTGCTTGCAAGTTCATGCCACTTATTTGCTGTACCTTTATCTGTGATCGGGACTGCTGCTTTGATGAAAGTGAGTGCTCCCACTGTAAAATAACGTAAAAAGTACAGTGCACCAAGTTGAATGCAGGTCAAGTTGACCTGCTTGCAAGGTCATGCCATTTATTGGCCGTACCTCTATCTGTGATCGGGACTGCTGCTTTGATGAAAGTGAGTGTTCTCGCTGTAAAATAACGTAAAAAGTACAGAGCATCAAGTTGAATGCGAATAACAGTAGCTGCTTGCAAGATCATGCCTTTTATTGGCCGTACCTTTATCTGTGATCGGGACGGCTGCTTTGATGAAAGTGAGTGTTCTCGCTGTAAAATAACGTAAAAAGTACAGAGCATCAAGTTGGATGCGAATAACAGTAGCTGCTTGCAAGATCATCCCATTTAGTGGCCGTACCTTTATCTGTGATCGGGACGGCTGCTTTGATGAAAGTGAGTGTTCTCGCTGTAAAATAACGTAAAAAGTACAGAGCATCAAGTTGAATACGAATAACAGTAGCTGCTTGCAAGATCATGCCATTTATTGGCCGTACCTTTATCTGTGATCGGGACTGCTGCTTTGATGAAAGTGAGTGTTCTCACTGTATAATAACGTAAAAAGTACAGAGCATCAAGTTGAATGCGAATAACAGTAGCTGCTTGCAAGATCATCCCATTGATTTGCCGTACCTTTATCTGTGATCGGGACTGCTGCTTTGATGAAAGTGAGTGTTCTCACTGTAAAATAACGTAAAAAGTACAGAGCATCAAGTTGGATGCGAATAACAGTAGCTGCTTGCAAGATCATACCATTTATTTGCCGTACCTTTATCTGTGATCGGGACTGCTGCTTTGATGAAAGTGAGTGTTCTCACTGTAAAATAACGTAAAAAGTACAGAGCATCAAGTTGGATGCGAATAACAGTAGCTGCTTGCAAGATCATACCATTTATTTGCCGTACCTTTATCTGTGATCGGGACTGCTGCTTTGATGAAAGTGAGTGCTCTCACTGTAAAATAACGTAAAAAGTACAGTGCACCAAGTTGAATGCAGGTCAAGTTGACCTGCTTGCAAGGTCATGCCATTTATTGGCCGTACCTCTATCTGTGATCGGGACGGCTCCTTTGATGACAGTGAGTGCTCTCACTGTAAAATAACGTAAAAAGTACAGAGCATCAAGTTGAATGCGAATAACAGTAGCTGCTTGCAAGATCATGCCATTTATTGGCCCAACCTTTATCTGTGATCGGGACGGCTGCTTTGATGAAAGTGAGTGCTCTCACTGTAAAATAACGTTAAAAGTACAGAGCATCAAGTTGAATGCGAATAACAGTAGCTGCTTGCAAGTTCATGCCATTTATTTGCCGTACCTTTATCTGTGATCGGGACTGCTGCTTTGATGAAAGTGAGTGCTCCCACTGTAAAATAACGTAAAAAGTACAGTGCACCAAGTTGAATGCAGGTCAAGTTGACCTGCTTGCAAGGTCATGCCATTTATTGGCCGTACCTTTATCTGTGATCGGGACGGCTGCTTTGATGAAAGTGAGTGCTCTCACGGTAAAATAACGTAAAAAGTACAGAGCATCACGTTGAATGCGAATAATAGTAGCTGCTTGCAAGATCATGCCATTTATTGGCCGTACCTTTATCTGTGATCCGGGCGGCTGCTTTGATGAAAGTGAGTGCTCTCACTGTAAAATAACGTAAAAAGTACAGAGCACCAAGTTGAATGCGAATAACAGTAGCTGCTTGCAAGATCATGCCATTTATTGGACGGTCATTTATCAGTTATCGGGACTGCTGCTTTGATGAAAGTGAGTGCTCTCACTGTAAAATAACGTAAAAAGTACAGAGCATCAAGTTGAATGCGAATAACAGTAGCTGCTTGCAAGTTCATGCCATTTATTTGCCGTACCTTTATCTGTGATCGGGACTGCTGCTTTGATGAAAGTGAGTGCTCTCACTGTAAAATAACGTAAAAAGTACAGTGCACCAAGTTGAATGCAGGTCAAGTTGACCTGCTTGCAAGGTCATGCCATTTATTGGCCGTACCTCTATCTGTGATCGGGACTGCTGCTTTGATGAAAGTGAGTGTTCTCGCTGTAAAATAACGTAAAAAGTACAGAGCATCAAGTTGAATGCGAATAACAGTAGCTGCTTGCAAGATCATGCCTTTTATTGGCCGTACCTTTATCTGTGATCGGGACGGCTGCTTTGATGAAAGTGAGTGTTCTCGCTGTAAAATAACGTAAAAAGTACAGAGCATCAAGTTGGATGCGAATAACAGTAGCTGCTTGCAAGATCATCCCATTTAGTGGCCGTACCTTTATCTGTGATCGGGACGGCTGCTTTGATGAAAGTGAGTGTTCTCGCTGTAAAATAACGTAAAAAGTACAGAGCATCAAGTTGAATACGAATAACAGTAGCTGCTTGCAAGATCATGCCATTTATTGGCCGTACCTTTATCTGTGATCGGGACTGCTGCTTTGATGAAAGTGAGTGTTCTCACTGTATAATAACGTAAAAAGTACAGAGCATCAAGTTGAATGCGAATAACAGTAGCTGCTTGCAAGATCATCCCATTGATTTGCCGTACCTTTATCTGTGATCGGGACTGCTGCTTTGATGAAAGTGAGTGCTCTCACGGTAAAATAACGTAAAAAGTACAGAGCATCAAGTTGAATGCGAATAACAGTAGCTGCTTGCAAGATCATGCCATTTATTGGCCGGTCATTTATCAGTTGTCGGGACTGCTGCTTTGATGAAAGTGAGTGTTCTCATTGTAAAATAACGTAAAATGTACAGTGCACCAAGTTGAATGCAGGTCAAGTTGACCTGCTTGCAAGGTCATGCCATTTATTGGCCGTACCTTTATCTGTGATCGGGACGGCTGCTTTGATGAAAGTGAGTGTTCTCGCTGTAAAATAACGTAAAAAGTACAGAGCATCAAGTTGGATGCGAATAACAGTAGCTGCTTGCAAGATCATCCCATTTAGTGGCCGTACCTTTATCTGTGATCGGGACGGCTGCTTTGATGAAAGTGAGTGTTCTCGCTGTAAAATAACGTAAAAAGTACAGAGCATCAAGTTGAATACGAATAACAGTAGCTGCTTGCAAGATCATGCCATTTATTGGCCGTACCTTTATCTGTGATCGGGACTGCTGCTTTGATGAAAGTGAGTGTTCTCACTGTATAATAACGTAAAAAGTACACAGCATCAAGTTGAATGCGAATAACAGTAGCTGCTTGCAAGATCATCCCATTGATTTGCCGTACCTTTATCTGTGATCGGGACTGCTGCTTTGATGAAAGTGAGTGCTCTCACTGTAAAATAACGTAAAAAGTACAGAGCATCAAGTTGAATGCGAATAACAGTAGCTGCTTGCAAGATCATGCCTTTTATTGACCGTACCTTTATCTGTGATCGGGGCTGCTGCTTTGATGAAAGTGAATGTTCTCACTGTAAAATAACGTAAAAAGTACAGTGCACCAAGTTGAATGCAAGTCAAGTTGACCTGCTTGCAAGGTCATGCCATTTAATGGCCGTACCTCTATCTGTGATCGGGACTGCTGCTTTGATGAAAGTGAGTGTTCTCACTGTATAATAACGTAAAAAGTACAGAGCATCAAGTTGAATGCGAATAACAGTAGCTGCTTGCAAGATCATCCCATTGATTTGCCGTACCTTTATCTGTGATCGGGACTGCTGCTTTGATGAAAGTGAGTGCTCTCACGGTAAAATAACGTAAAAAGTACAGAGCATCAAGTTGAATGCGAATAACAGTAGCTGCTTGCAAGATCATGCCTTTTATTGACCGTACCTTTATCTGTGATCGGGGCTGCTGCTTTGATGAAAGTGAATGTTCTCACTGTAAAATAACGTAAAAAGTACAGTGCACCAAGTTGAATGCAGGTCAAGTTGACCTGCTTGCAAGGTCATGCCATTTAATGGCCGTACCTCTATCTGTGATCGGGACTGCTGCTTTGATGAAAGTGAGTGCTCTTACCGTAAAATAACGTAAAAAGTACAGAGCATCAAGTTGAATGCGAATAACAGTAGCTGCTTGCAAGATCATGCCATTTATTGGCCCAACCTTTATGTGTGATCGGGACGGCTGCTTTGATGAAAGTGAGTGCTCTCACTGTAAAATAACGTAAAAAGTACAGAGCATCAAGTTGAATGCGAATAACAGTAGCTGCTTGCAAGTTCATGCCATTTATTTGCCGTACCTTTATCTGTGATCGGGACTGCTGCTTTGATGAAAGTGAGTGCTCTCACTGTAAAATAACGTAAAAAGTACAGTGCACCAAGTTGAATGCAGGTCAAGTTGACCTGCTTGCAAGGTCATGCCATTTATTGGCCGTACCTTTATCTGTGATCGGGACGGCTGCTTTGATGAAAGTGAGTGCTCTCACGGTAAAATAACGTAAAAAGTACAGAGCATCACGTTGAATGCGAATAATAGTAGCTGCTTGCAAGATCATGCCATTTATTGGCCGTACCTTTATCTGTGATCCGGGCGGCTGCTTTGATGAAAGTGAGTGCTCTCACTGTAAAATAACGTAAAAAGTACAGAGCATCAAGTTGAATGCGAATAACAGTAGCTGCCTGCAAGTTCATGCCATTTATTTGCCGTACCTTTATCTGTGATCGGGACTGCTGCTTTGATGAAAGTGAGTGCTCTCACTGTAAAATAACGTAAAAAGTACAGAGCATCAAGTTGAATGCGAATAACAGTAGCTGCTTGCAAGATCATCCCATTGATTTGCCGTACCTTTATCTGTGATCGGGACTGCTGCTTTGATGAAAGTGAGTGCTCTCACGGTAAAATAACGTAAAAAGTACAGAGCATCAAGTTGAATGCGAATAACAGTAGCTGCTTGCAAGATCATGCCATTTATTGGCCGGTCATTTATCAGTTGTCGGGACTGCTGCTTTGATGAAAGTGAGTGTTCTCATTGTAAAATAACGTAAAATGTACAGTGCACCAAGTTGAATGCAGGTCAAGTTGACCTGCTTGCAAGGTCATGCCATTTATTGGCCGTACCTTTATCTGTGATCGGGACGGCTGCTTTGATGAAAGTGAGTGTTCTCGCTGTAAAATAACGTAAAAAGTACAGAGCATCAAGTTGGATGCGAATAACAGTAGCTGCTTGCAAGATCATCCCATTTAGTGGCCGTACCTTTATCTGTGATCGGGACGGCTGCTTTGATGAAAGTGAGTGTTCTCGCTGTAAAATAACGTAAAAAGTACAGAGCATCAAGTTGAATACGAATAACAGTAGCTGCTTGCAAGATCATGCCATTTATTGGCCGTACCTTTATCTGTGATCGGGACTGCTGCTTTGATGAAAGTGAGTGTTCTCACTGTATAATAACGTAAAAAGTACACAGCATCAAGTTGAATGCGAATAACAGTAGCTGCTTGCAAGATCATCCCATTGATTTGCCGTACCTTTATCTGTGATCGGGACTGCTGCTTTGATGAAAGTGAGTGCTCTCACTGTAAAATAACGTAAAAAGTACAGAGCATCAAGTTGAATGCGAATAACAGTAGCTGCTTGCAAGTTCATGCCATTTATTTGCCGTACCTTTATCTGTGATCGGGACTGCTGCTTTGATGAAAGTGAGTGCTCTCACTGTAAAATAACGTAAAAAGTACAGTGCACCAAGTTGAATGCAGGTCAAGTTGACCTGCTTGCAAGGTCATGCCATTTATTGGCCGTACCTTTATCTGTGATCGGGACGGCTGCTTTGATGAAAGTGAGTGCTCTCACGGTAAAATAACGTAAAAAGTACAGAGCATCACGTTGAATGCGAATAATAGTAGCTGCTTGCAAGATCATGCCATTTATTGGCCGTACCTTTATCTGTGATCCGGGCGGCTGCTTTGATGAAAGTGAGTGCTCTCTCTGTAAAATAACGTAAAAAGTACAGAGCATCAAGTTGAATGCGAATAACAGTAGCTGCCTGCAAGTTCATGCCATTTATTTGCCGTACCTTTATCTGTGATCGGGACTGCTGCTTTGATGAAAGTGAGTGCTCTCACTGTAAAATAACGTAAAAAGTACAGTGCACCAAGTTGAATGCAGGTCAAGTTGACCTGCTTGCAAGGTCATGCCATTTATTGGCCGTACCTCTATCTGTGATCGGGACGGCAGCTTTGATGAAAGTGAGTGTTCTCGCTGTAAAATTCAGTAGAAAGTACAGGGAATCAAGTTGAATGCGAATAACAGTAGCTGCTTGCAAGATCATGCCATTTCTTGGCCGTACCTTTATCTGTGATCGGGGCTGCTGGTTTGATGAAAGTGAGTGTTCTCACTGTAAAATAACGTAAAAAGTACAGTGCACCAAGTTGAATGCAGGTCAAGCTGACCTTCTTGCAAGGTCATGCCATTTATTGGCCGTACCTCTATCTGTGATCGGGACTGCTGCTTTGATGAAAGTGGGTGTTCTCACTGTAAAATAACGTAAAAAGTACAGAGCATCAAGTTGAATGCGAATAACAGTAGCTGCTTGCAAGATCATGCCATTTATTTGCCGTACCTTTATCTGTGATCGGGACTGCTGCTTTGATGAAAGTGAGTGCTCTCACTGTAAAATAACGTAAAAAGTACAGAGCATCAAGTTGAATGCGAATAACAGTAGCTGCTTGCAAGATCATGCCATTTATTTGCCGTACCTTTATCTGTGATCGGGACGGCTGCTTTGATGAAAGGGAGTGTTCTCGCTGTACAATAACGTAAAAAGTACACAGCATCAAGTTGAATGCGAATAACAGTAGCTGCTTGCAAGATCATGCCATTTATTGGCCCAACCTTTATCTGTGATCGGGACGGCTGCTTTGATGAAAGTGAGTGCTCTCACTGTAAAATAACGTAAAAAGTACAGAGCATCAAGTTGAATGCGAATAACAGTAGCTGCTTGCAAGTTCATGCCACTTATTTGCTGTACCTTTATCTGTGATCGGGACTGCTGCTTTGATGAAAGTGAGTGCTCCCACTGTAAAATAACGTAAAAAGTACAGTGCACCAAGTTGAATGCAGGTCAAGTTGACCTGCTTGCAAGGTCATGCCATTTATTGGCCGTACCTTTATCTGTGATCGGGACGGCTGCTTTGATGAAAGTGAGTGCTCTCACGGTAAAATAACGTAAAAAGTACAGAGCATCACGTTGAATGCGAATAACAGTAGCTGCTTGCAAGATCATGCCATTTATTTGCCGTACCTTTATCTGTGATCGGGACTGCTGCTTTGATGAAAGTGAGTGTTCTCACTGTAAAATAACGTAAAAAGTACAGAGCATCAAGTTGGATGCGAATAACAGTAGCTGCTTGCAAGATCATGCCATTTATTTGCCGTACCTTTATCTGTGATCGGGACTGCTGCTTTGATGAAAGTGAGTGCTCCCACTGTAAAATAACGTAAAAAGTACAGTGCACCAAGTTGAATGCAGGCCAAGTTGACCTGCTTGCAAGGTCATGCCATTTATTGGCCGTACCTTTATCTGTGATCGGGACGGCTGCTTTGATGAAAGTGAGTGCTCTCACGGTAAAATAACGTAAAAAGTACAGAGCATCACGTTGAATGCGAATCACAGTAGCTGCTTGCAAGATCATGCCATTTATTTGCCGTACCTTTATCTGTGATCGGGACTGCTGCTTTGATGAAAGTGAGTGTTCTCACTGTAAAATAACGTAAAAAGTACAGAGCATCAAGTTGAATACGAATAACAGTAGCTGCTTGCAAGATCATGCCTTTTATTGGCCGTACCTTTATCTGTGATCGGGACGGCTGCTTTGATGAAAGTGAGTGTTCTCGCTGTAAAATAACGTAAAAAGTACAGAGCATCAAGTTGAATACGAATAACAGTAGCTGCTTGCAAGATCATGCCATTTATTGGCCGTACCTTTATCTGTGATCGGGACTGCTGCTTTGATGAAAGTGAGTGTTCTCACTGTATAATAACGTAAAAAGTACAGAGCATCAAGTTGAATGCGAATAACAGTAGCTGCTTGCAAGATCATCCCATTGATTTGCCGTACCTTTATCTGTGATCGGGACTGCTGCTTTGATGAAAGTGAGTGTTCTCACTGTAAAATAACGTAAAAAGTACAGAGCATCAAGTTGGATGCGAATAACAGTAGCTGCTTGCAAGATCATACCATTTATTTGCCGTACCTTTATCTGTGATCGGGACTGCTGCTTTGATGAAAGTGAGTGCTCTCACTGTAAAATAACGTAAAAAGTACAGTGCACCAAGTTGAATGCAGGTCAAGTTGACCTGCTTGCAAGGTCATGCCATTTATTGGCCGTACCTCTATCTGTGATCGGGACGGCTCCTTTGATGACAGTGAGTGCTCTCACTGTAAAATAACGTAAAAAGTACAGAGCATCAAGTTGAATGCGAATAACAGTAGCTGCTTGCAAGATCATGCCATTTATTGGCCCAACCTTTATCTGTGATCGGGACGGCTGCTTTGATGAAAGTGAGTGCTCTCACTGTAAAATAACGTTAAAAGTACAGAGCATCAAGTTGAATGCGAATAACAGTAGCTGCTTGCAAGTTCATGCCATTTATTTGCCGTACCTTTATCTGTGATCGGGACTGCTGCTTTGATGAAAGTGAGTGCTCCCACTGTAAAATAACGTAAAAAGTACAGTGCACCAAGTTGAATGCAGGTCAAGTTGACCTGCTTGCAAGGTCATGCCATTTATTGGCCGTACCTTTATCTGTGATCGGGACGGCTGCTTTGATGAAAGTGAGTGCTCTCACGGTAAAATAACGTAAAAAGTACAGAGCATCACGTTGAATGCGAATAATAGTAGCTGCTTGCAAGATCATGCCATTTATTGGCCGTACCTTTATCTGTGATCCGGGCGGCTGCTTTGATGAAAGTGAGTGCTCTCACTGTAAAATAACGTAAAAAGTACAGAGCACCAAGTTGAATGCGAATAACAGTAGCTGCTTGCAAGATCATGCCATTTATTGGACGGTCATTTATCAGTTATCGGGACTGCTGCTTTGATGAAAGTGAGTGCTCTCACTGTAAAATAACGTAAAAAGTACAGAGCATCAAGTTGAATGCGAATAACAGTAGCTGCTTGCAAGTTCATGCCATTTATTTGCCGTACCTTTATCTGTGATCGGGACTGCTGCTTTGATGAAAGTGAGTGCTCTCACTGTAAAATAACGTAAAAAGTACAGTGCACCAAGTTGAATGCAGGTCAAGTTGACCTGCTTGCAAGGTCATGCCATTTATTGGCCGTACCTCTATCTGTGATCGGGACTGCTGCTTTGATGAAAGTGAGTGTTCTCGCTGTAAAATAACGTAAAAAGTACAGAGCATCAAGTTGAATGCGAATAACAGTAGCTGCTTGCAAGATCATGCCTTTTATTGGCCGTACCTTTATCTGTGATCGGGACGGCTGCTTTGATGAAAGTGAGTGTTCTCGCTGTAAAATAACGTAAAAAGTACAGAGCATCAAGTTGGATGCGAATAACAGTAGCTGCTTGCAAGATCATCCCATTTAGTGGCCGTACCTTTATCTGTGATCGGGACGGCTGCTTTGATGAAAGTGAGTGTTCTCGCTGTAAAATAACGTAAAAAGTACAGAGCATCAAGTTGAATACGAATAACAGTAGCTGCTTGCAAGATCATGCCATTTATTGGCCGTACCTTTATCTGTGATCGGGACTGCTGCTTTGATGAAAGTGAGTGTTCTCACTGTATAATAACGTAAAAAGTACAGAGCATCAAGTTGAATGCGAATAACAGTAGCTGCTTGCAAGATCATCCCATTGATTTGCCGTACCTTTATCTGTGATCGGGACTGCTGCTTTGATGAAAGTGAGTGCTCTCACGGTAAAATAACGTAAAAAGTACAGAGCATCAAGTTGAATGCGAATAACAGTAGCTGCTTGCAAGATCATGCCATTTATTGGCCGGTCATTTATCAGTTGTCGGGACTGCTGCTTTGATGAAAGTGAGTGTTCTCATTGTAAAATAACGTAAAATGTACAGTGCACCAAGTTGAATGCAGGTCAAGTTGACCTGCTTGCAAGGTCATGCCATTTATTGGCCGTACCTTTATCTGTGATCGGGACGGCTGCTTTGATGAAAGTGAGTGTTCTCGCTGTAAAATAACGTAAAAAGTACAGAGCATCAAGTTGGATGCGAATAACAGTAGCTGCTTGCAAGATCATCCCATTTAGTGGCCGTACCTTTATCTGTGATCGGGACGGCTGCTTTGATGAAAGTGAGTGTTCTCGCTGTAAAATAACGTAAAAAGTACAGAGCATCAAGTTGAATACGAATAACAGTAGCTGCTTGCAAGATCATGCCATTTATTGGCCGTACCTTTATCTGTGATCGGGACTGCTGCTTTGATGAAAGTGAGTGTTCTCACTGTATAATAACGTAAAAAGTACACAGCATCAAGTTGAATGCGAATAACAGTAGCTGCTTGCAAGATCATCCCATTGATTTGCCGTACCTTTATCTGTGATCGGGACTGCTGCTTTGATGAAAGTGAGTGCTCTCACTGTAAAATAACGTAAAAAGTACAGAGCATCAAGTTGAATGCGAATAACAGTAGCTGCTTGCAAGATCATGCCTTTTATTGACCGTACCTTTATCTGTGATCGGGGCTGCTGCTTTGATGAAAGTGAATGTTCTCACTGTAAAATAACGTAAAAAGTACAGTGCACCAAGTTGAATGCAAGTCAAGTTGACCTGCTTGCAAGGTCATGCCATTTAATGGCCGTACCTCTATCTGTGATCGGGACTGCTGCTTTGATGAAAGTGAGTGTTCTCACTGTATAATAACGTAAAAAGTACAGAGCATCAAGTTGAATGCGAATAACAGTAGCTGCTTGCAAGATCATCCCATTGATTTGCCGTACCTTTATCTGTGATCGGGACTGCTGCTTTGATGAAAGTGAGTGCTCTCACGGTAAAATAACGTAAAAAGTACAGAGCATCAAGTTGAATGCGAATAACAGTAGCTGCTTGCAAGATCATGCCTTTTATTGACCGTACCTTTATCTGTGATCGGGGCTGCTGCTTTGATGAAAGTGAATGTTCTCACTGTAAAATAACGTAAAAAGTACAGTGCACCAAGTTGAATGCAGGTCAAGTTGACCTGCTTGCAAGGTCATGCCATTTAATGGCCGTACCTCTATCTGTGATCGGGACTGCTGCTTTGATGAAAGTGAGTGCTCTTACCGTAAAATAACGTAAAAAGTACAGAGCATCAAGTTGAATGCGAATAACAGTAGCTGCTTGCAAGATCATGCCATTTATTGGCCGGTCATTTATCAGTTATCGGGACTGCTGCTTTGATGAAAGTGAGTGTTCTCATTGTAAAATAACGTAAAATGTACAGTGCACCAAGTTGAATGCAGGTCAAGTTGACCTGCTTGCAAGGTCATGCCATTTATTGGCCGTACCTCTATCTGTGATCAGGAGGGCTGCTTTGATGACAGTGAGTGCTCTCACTGTAAAATAACGTAAAAAGTACAGAGCATCAAGTTGAATGCGAATAACAGTAGCTGCTTGCAAGATCATGCCATTTATTGGCCCAACCTTTATGTGTGATCGGGACGGCTGCTTTGATGAAAGTGAGTGCTCTCACTGTAAAATAACGTAAAAAGTACAGAGCATCAAGTTGAATGCGAATAACAGTAGCTGCTTGCAAGTTCATGCCATTTATTTGCCGTACCTTTATCTGTGATCGGGACTGCTGCTTTGATGAAAGTGAGTGCTCTCACTGTAAAATAACGTAAAAAGTACAGTGCACCAAGTTGAATGCAGGTCAAGTTGACCTGCTTGCAAGGTCATGCCATTTATTGGCCGTACCTTTATCTGTGATCGGGACGGCTGCTTTGATGAAAGTGAGTGCTCTCACGGTAAAATAACGTAAAAAGTACAGAGCATCACGTTGAATGCGAATAATAGTAGCTGCTTGCAAGATCATGCCATTTATTGGCCGTACCTTTATCTGTGATCCGGGCGGCTGCTTTGATGAAAGTGAGTGCTCTCACTGTAAAATAACGTAAAAAGTACAGAGCATCAAGTTGAATGCGAATAACAGTAGCTGCCTGCAAGTTCATGCCATTTATTTGCCGTACCTTTATCTGTGATCGGGACTGCTGCTTTGATGAAAGTGAGTGCTCTCACTGTAAAATAACGTAAAAAGTACAGAGCATCAAGTTGAATGCGAATAACAGTAGCTGCTTGCAAGATCATCCCATTGATTTGCCGTACCTTTATCTGTGATCGGGACTGCTGCTTTGATGAAAGTGAGTGCTCTCACGGTAAAATAACGTAAAAAGTACAGAGCATCAAGTTGAATGCGAATAACAGTAGCTGCTTGCAAGATCATGCCATTTATTGGCCGGTCATTTATCAGTTGTCGGGACTGCTGCTTTGATGAAAGTGAGTGTTCTCATTGTAAAATAACGTAAAATGTACAGTGCACCAAGTTGAATGCAGGTCAAGTTGACCTGCTTGCAAGGTCATGCCATTTATTGGCCGTACCTTTATCTGTGATCGGGACGGCTGCTTTGATGAAAGTGAGTGTTCTCGCTGTAAAATAACGTAAAAAGTACAGAGCATCAAGTTGGATGCGAATAACAGTAGCTGCTTGCAAGATCATCCCATTTAGTGGCCGTACCTTTATCTGTGATCGGGACGGCTGCTTTGATGAAAGTGAGTGTTCTCGCTGTAAAATAACGTAAAAAGTACAGAGCATCAAGTTGAATACGAATAACAGTAGCTGCTTGCAAGATCATGCCATTTATTGGCCGTACCTTTATCTGTGATCGGGACTGCTGCTTTGATGAA
The DNA here is from genome assembly GCA_964023945.1 of Ectemnius cavifrons. NCBI lineage: Eukaryota > Metazoa > Arthropoda > Insecta > Hymenoptera > Crabronidae > Ectemnius > Ectemnius cavifrons. Next base: position 5,323,979 of record OZ030377.1, read on the forward strand.
AGTGAGTGTTCTCACTGTATAATAACGTAAAAAGTACACAGCATCAAGTTGAATGCGAATAACAGTAGCTGCTTGCAAGATCATCCCATTGATTTGCCGTACCTTTATCTGTGATCGGGACTGCTGCTTTGATGAAAGTGAGTGCTCTCACTGTAAAATAACGTAAAAAGTACAGAGCATCAAGTTGAATGCGAATAACAGTAGCTGCTTGCAAGTTCATGCCATTTATTTGCCGTACCTTTATCTGTGATCGGGGCTGCTGGTTTGATGAAAGTGAGTGTTCTCACTGTAAAATAACGTAAAAAGTACAGTGCACCAAGTTGAATGCAGGTCAAGCTGACCTTCTTGCAAGGTCATGCCATTTATTGGCCGTACCTCTATCTGTGATCGGGACTGCTGCTTTGATGAAAGTGGGTGTTCTCACTGTAAAATAACGTAAAAAGTACAGAGCATCAAGTTGAATGCGAATAACAGTAGCTGCTTGCAAGATCATGCCATTTATTTGCCGTACCTTTATCTGTGATCGGGACTGCTGCTTTGATGAAAGTGAGTGCTCTCACTGTAAAATAACGTAAAAAGTACAGAGCATCAAGTTGAATGCGAATAACAGTAGCTGCTTGCAAGATCATGCCATTTATTTGCCGTACCTTTATCTGTGATCGGGACGGCTGCTTTGATGAAAGTGAGTGTTCTCGCTGTAAAATAACGTAAAAAGTACACAGCATCAAGTTGAATGCGAATAACAGTAGCTGCTTGCAAGATCATGCCATTTATTGGCCCAACCTTTATCTGTGATCGGGACGGCTGCTTTGATGAAAGTGAGTGTTCTCGCTGTAAAATAACGTAAAAAGTACACAGCATCAAGTTGAATGCGAATAACAGTAGCTGCTTGCAAGATCATGCCATTTATTGGCCCAACCTTTATCTGTGATCGGGACGGCTGCTTTGATGAAAGTGAGTGCTCTCACTGTAAAATAACGTAAAAAGTACAGAGCATCAAGTTGAATGCGAATAACAGTAGCTGCTTGCAAGTTCATGCCACTTATTTGCTGTACCTTTATCTGTGATCGGGACTGCTGCTTTGATGAAAGTGAGTGCTCCCACTGTAAAATAACGTAAAAAGTACAGTGCACCAAGTTGAATGCAGGTCAAGTTGACCTGCTTGCAAGGTCATGCCATTTATTGGCCGTACCTCTATCTGTGATCGGGACTGCTGCTTTGATGAAAGTGAGTGTTCTCGCTGTAAAATAACGTAAAAAGTACAGAGCATCAAGTTGAATGCGAATAACAGTAGCTGCTTGCAAGATCATGCCTTTTATTGGCCGTACCTTTATCTGTGATCGGGACGGCTGCTTTGATGAAAGTGAGTGTTCTCGCTGTAAAATAACGTAAAAAGTACAGAGCATCAAGTTGGATGCGAATAACAGTAGCTGCTTGCAAGATCATCCCATTTAGTGGCCGTACCTTTATCTGTGATCGGGACGGCTGCTTTGATGAAAGTGAGTGTTCTCGCTGTAAAATAACGTAAAAAGTACAGAGCATCAAGTTGAATACGAATAACAGTAGCTGCTTGCAAGATCATGCCATTTATTGGCCGTACCTTTATCTGTGATCGGGACTGCTGCTTTGATGAAAGTGAGTGTTCTCACTGTATAATAACGTAAAAAGTACAGAGCATCAAGTTGAATGCGAATAACAGTAGCTGCTTGCAAGATCATCCCATTGATTTGCCGTACCTTTATCTGTGATCGGGACTGCTGCTTTGATGAAAGTGAGTGTTCTCACTGTAAAATAACGTAAAAAGTACAGAGCATCAAGTTGGATGCGAATAACAGTAGCTGCTTGCAAGATCATACCATTTATTTGCCGTACCTTTATCTGTGATCGGGACTGCTGCTTTGATGAAAGTGAGTGTTCTCACTGTAAAATAACGTAAAAAGTACAGAGCATCAAGTTGGATGCGAATAACAGTAGCTGCTTGCAAGATCATACCATTTATTTGCCGTACCTTTATCTGTGATCGGGACTGCTGCTTTGATGAAAGTGAGTGCTCTCACTGTAAAATAACGTAAAAAGTACAGTGCACCAAGTTGAATGCAGGTCAAGTTGACCTGCTTGCAAGGTCATGCCATTTATTGGCCGTACCTCTATCTGTGATCGGGACGGCTCCCTTGATGACAGTGAGTGCTCTCACTGTAAAATAACGTAAAAAGTACAGAGCATCAAGTTGAATGCGAATAACAGTAGCTGCTTGCAAGATCATGCCATTTATTGGCCCAACCTTTATCTGTGATCGGGACGGCTGCTTTGATGAAAGTGAGTGCTCTCACTGTAAAATAACGTTAAAAGTACAGAGCATCAAGTTGAATGCGAATAACAGTAGCTGCTTGCAAGTTCATGCCATTTATTTGCCGTACCTTTATCTGTGATCGGGACTGCTGCTTTGATGAAAGTGAGTGCTCCCACTGTAAAATAACGTAAAAAGTACAGTGCACCAAGTTGAATGCAGGTCAAGTTGACCTGCTTGCAAGGTCATGCCATTTATTGGCCGTACCTTTATCTGTGATCGGGACGGCTGCTTTGATGAAAGTGAGTGCTCTCACGGTAAAATAACGTAAAAAGTACAGAGCATCACGTTGAATGCGAATAATAGTAGCTGCTTGCAAGATCATGCCATTTATTGGCCGTACCTTTATCTGTGATCCGGGCGGCTGCTTTGATGAAAGTGAGTGCTCTCACTGTAAAATAACGTAAAAAGTACAGAGCACCAAGTTGAATGCGAATAACAGTAGCTGCTTGCAAGATCATGCCATTTATTGGACGGTCATTTATCAGTTATCGGGACTGCTGCTTTGATGAAAGTGAGTGCTCTCACTGTAAAATAACGTAAAAAGTACAGAGCATCAAGTTGAATGCGAATAACAGTAGCTGCTTGCAAGTTCATGCCATTTATTTGCCGTACCTTTATCTGTGATCGGGACTGCTGCTTTGATGAAAGTGAGTGCTCTCACTGTAAAATAACGTAAAAAGTACAGTGCACCAAGTTGAATGCAGGTCAAGTTGACCTGCTTGCAAGGTCATGCCATTTATTGGCCGTACCTCTATCTGTGATCGGGACTGCTGCTTTGATGAAAGTGAGTGTTCTCGCTGTAAAATAACGTAAAAAGTACAGAGCATCAAGTTGAATGCGAATAACAGTAGCTGCTTGCAAGATCATGCCTTTTATTGGCCGTACCTTTATCTGTGATCGGGACGGCTGCTTTGATGAAAGTGAGTGTTCTCGCTGTAAAATAACGTAAAAAGTACAGAGCATCAAGTTGGATGCGAATAACAGTAGCTGCTTGCAAGATCATCCCATTTAGTGGCCGTACCTTTATCTGTGATCGGGACGGCTGCTTTGATGAAAGTGAGTGTTCTCGCTGTAAAATAACGTAAAAAGTACAGAGCATCAAGTTGAATACGAATAACAGTAGCTGCTTGCAAGATCATGCCATTTATTGGCCGTACCTTTATCTGTGATCGGGACTGCTGCTTTGATGAAAGTGAGTGTTCTCACTGTATAATAACGTAAAAAGTACAGAGCATCAAGTTGAATGCGAATAACAGTAGCTGCTTGCAAGATCATCCCATTGATTTGCCGTACCTTTATCTGTGATCGGGACTGCTGCTTTGATGAAAGTGAGTGCTCTCACGGTAAAATAACGTAAAAAGTACAGAGCATCAAGTTGAATGCGAATAACAGTAGCTGCTTGCAAGATCATGCCATTTATTGGCCGGTCATTTATCAGTTGTCGGGACTGCTGCTTTGATGAAAGTGAGTGTTCTCATTGTAAAATAACGTAAAATGTACAGTGCACCAAGTTGAATGCAGGTCAAGTTGACCTGCTTGCAAGGTCATGCCATTTATTGGCCGTACCTTTATCTGTGATCGGGACGGCTGCTTTGATGAAAGTGAGTGTTCTCGCTGTAAAATAACGTAAAAAGTACAGAGCATCAAGTTGGATGCGAATAACAGTAGCTGCTTGCAAGATCATCCCATTTAGTGGCCGTACCTTTATCTGTGATCGGGACGGCTGCTTTGATGAAAGTGAGTGTTCTCGCTGTAAAATAACGTAAAAAGTACAGAGCATCAAGTTGAATACGAATAACAGTAGCTGCTTGCAAGATCATGCCATTTATTGGCCGTACCTTTATCTGTGATCGGGACTGCTGCTTTGATGAAAGTGAGTGTTCTCACTGTATAATAACGTAAAAAGTACACAGCATCAAGTTGAATGCGAATAACAGTAGCTGCTTGCAAGATCATCCCATTGATTTGCCGTACCTTTATCTGTGATCGGGACTGCTGCTTTGATGAAAGTGAGTGCTCTCACTGTAAAATAACGTAAAAAGTACAGAGCATCAAGTTGAATGCGAATAACAGTAGCTGCTTGCAAGATCATGCCTTTTATTGACCGTACCTTTATCTGTGATCGGGGCTGCTGCTTTGATGAAAGTGAATGTTCTCACTGTAAAATAACGTAAAAAGTACAGTGCACCAAGTTGAATGCAAGTCAAGTTGACCTGCTTGCAAGGTCATGCCATTTAATGGCCGTACCTCTATCTGTGATCGGGACTGCTGCTTTGATGAAAGTGAGTGTTCTCACTGTATAATAACGTAAAAAGTACAGAGCATCAAGTTGAATGCGAATAACAGTAGCTGCTTGCAAGATCATCCCATTGATTTGCCGTACCTTTATCTGTGATCGGGACTGCTGCTTTGATGAAAGTGAGTGCTCTCACGGTAAAATAACGTAAAAAGTACAGAGCATCAAGTTGAATGCGAATAACAGTAGCTGCTTGCAAGATCATGCCTTTTATTGACCGTACCTTTATCTGTGATCGGGGCTGCTGCTTTGATGAAAGTGAATGTTCTCACTGTAAAATAACGTAAAAAGTACAGTGCACCAAGTTGAATGCAGGTCAAGTTGACCTGCTTGCAAGGTCATGCCATTTAATGGCCGTACCTCTATCTGTGATCGGGACTGCTGCTTTGATGAAAGTGAGTGCTCTTACCGTAAAATAACGTAAAAAGTACAGAGCATCAAGTTGAATGCGAATAACAGTAGCTGCTTGCAAGATCATGCCATTTATTGGCCCAACCTTTATGTGTGATCGGGACGGCTGCTTTGATGAAAGTGAGTGCTCTCACTGTAAAATAACGTAAAAAGTACAGAGCATCAAGTTGAATGCGAATAACAGTAGCTGCTTGCAAGTTCATGCCATTTATTTGCCGTACCTTTATCTGTGATCGGGACTGCTGCTTTGATGAAAGTGAGTGCTCTCACTGTAAAATAACGTAAAAAGTACAGTGCACCAAGTTGAATGCAGGTCAAGTTGACCTGCTTGCAAGGTCATGCCATTTATTGGCCGTACCTTTATCTGTGATCGGGACGGCTGCTTTGATGAAAGTGAGTGCTCTCACGGTAAAATAACGTAAAAAGTACAGAGCATCACGTTGAATGCGAATAATAGTAGCTGCTTGCAAGATCATGCCATTTATTGGCCGTACCTTTATCTGTGATCCGGGCGGCTGCTTTGATGAAAGTGAGTGCTCTCACTGTAAAATAACGTAAAAAGTACAGAGCATCAAGTTGAATGCGAATAACAGTAGCTGCCTGCAAGTTCATGCCATTTATTTGCCGTACCTTTATCTGTGATCGGGACTGCTGCTTTGATGAAAGTGAGTGCTCTCACTGTAAAATAACGTAAAAAGTACAGAGCATCAAGTTGAATGCGAATAACAGTAGCTGCTTGCAAGATCATCCCATTGATTTGCCGTACCTTTATCTGTGATCGGGACTGCTGCTTTGATGAAAGTGAGTGCTCTCACGGTAAAATAACGTAAAAAGTACAGAGCATCAAGTTGAATGCGAATAACAGTAGCTGCTTGCAAGATCATGCCATTTATTGGCCGGTCATTTATCAGTTGTCGGGACTGCTGCTTTGATGAAAGTGAGTGTTCTCATTGTAAAATAACGTAAAATGTACAGTGCACCAAGTTGAATGCAGGTCAAGTTGACCTGCTTGCAAGGTCATGCCATTTATTGGCCGTACCTTTATCTGTGATCGGGACGGCTGCTTTGATGAAAGTGAGTGTTCTCGCTGTAAAATAACGTAAAAAGTACAGAGCATCAAGTTGGATGCGAATAACAGTAGCTGCTTGCAAGATCATCCCATTTAGTGGCCGTACCTTTATCTGTGATCGGGACGGCTGCTTTGATGAAAGTGAGTGTTCTCGCTGTAAAATAACGTAAAAAGTACAGAGCATCAAGTTGAATACGAATAACAGTAGCTGCTTGCAAGATCATGCCATTTATTGGCCGTACCTTTATCTGTGATCGGGACTGCTGCTTTGATGAAAGTGAGTGTTCTCACTGTATAATAACGTAAAAAGTACACAGCATCAAGTTGAATGCGAATAACAGTAGCTGCTTGCAAGATCATCCCATTGATTTGCCGTACCTTTATCTGTGATCGGGACTGCTGCTTTGATGAAAGTGAGTGCTCTCACTGTAAAATAACGTAAAAAGTACAGAGCATCAAGTTGAATGCGAATAACAGTAGCTGCTTGCAAGTTCATGCCATTTATTTGCCGTACCTTTATCTGTGATCGGGACTGCTGCTTTGATGAAAGTGAGTGCTCTCACTGTAAAATAACGTAAAAAGTACAGTGCACCAAGTTGAATGCAGGTCAAGTTGACCTGCTTGCAAGGTCATGCCATTTATTGGCCGTACCTTTATCTGTGATCGGGACGGCTGCTTTGATGAAAGTGAGTGCTCTCACGGTAAAATAACGTAAAAAGTACAGAGCATCACGTTGAATGCGAATAATAGTAGCTGCTTGCAAGATCATGCCATTTATTGGCCGTACCTTTATCTGTGATCCGGGCGGCTGCTTTGATGAAAGTGAGTGCTCTCTCTGTAAAATAACGTAAAAAGTACAGAGCATCAAGTTGAATGCGAATAACAGTAGCTGCCTGCAAGTTCATGCCATTTATTTGCCGTACCTTTATCTGTGATCGGGACTGCTGCTTTGATGAAAGTGAGTGCTCTCACTGTAAAATAACGTAAAAAGTACAGTGCACCAAGTTGAATGCAGGTCAAGTTGACCTGCTTGCAAGGTCATGCCATTTATTGGCCGTACCTCTATCTGTGATCGGGACGGCAGCTTTGATGAAAGTGAGTGTTCTCGCTGTAAAATTCAGTAGAAAGTACAGGGAATCAAGTTGAATGCGAATAACAGTAGCTGCTTGCAAGATCATGCCATTTCTTGGCCGTACCTTTATCTGTGATCGGGGCTGCTGGTTTGATGAAAGTGAGTGTTCTCACTGTAAAATAACGTAAAAAGTACAGTGCACCAAGTTGAATGCAGGTCAAGCTGACCTTCTTGCAAGGTCATGCCATTTATTGGCCGTACCTCTATCTGTGATCGGGACTGCTGCTTTGATGAAAGTGGGTGTTCTCACTGTAAAATAACGTAAAAAGTACAGAGCATCAAGTTGAATGCGAATAACAGTAGCTGCTTGCAAGATCATGCCATTTATTTGCCGTACCTTTATCTGTGATCGGGACTGCTGCTTTGATGAAAGTGAGTGCTCTCACTGTAAAATAACGTAAAAAGTACAGAGCATCAAGTTGAATGCGAATAACAGTAGCTGCTTGCAAGATCATGCCATTTATTTGCCGTACCTTTATCTGTGATCGGGACGGCTGCTTTGATGAAAGGGAGTGTTCTCGCTGTACAATAACGTAAAAAGTACACAGCATCAAGTTGAATGCGAATAACAGTAGCTGCTTGCAAGATCATGCCATTTATTGGCCCAACCTTTATCTGTGATCGGGACGGCTGCTTTGATGAAAGTGAGTGCTCTCACTGTAAAATAACGTAAAAAGTACAGAGCATCAAGTTGAATGCGAATAACAGTAGCTGCTTGCAAGTTCATGCCACTTATTTGCTGTACCTTTATCTGTGATCGGGACTGCTGCTTTGATGAAAGTGAGTGCTCCCACTGTAAAATAACGTAAAAAGTACAGTGCACCAAGTTGAATGCAGGTCAAGTTGACCTGCTTGCAAGGTCATGCCATTTATTGGCCGTACCTTTATCTGTGATCGGGACGGCTGCTTTGATGAAAGTGAGTGCTCTCACGGTAAAATAACGTAAAAAGTACAGAGCATCACGTTGAATGCGAATAACAGTAGCTGCTTGCAAGATCATGCCATTTATTTGCCGTACCTTTATCTGTGATCGGGACTGCTGCTTTGATGAAAGTGAGTGTTCTCACTGTAAAATAACGTAAAAAGTACAGAGCATCAAGTTGGATGCGAATAACAGTAGCTGCTTGCAAGATCATGCCATTTATTTGCCGTACCTTTATCTGTGATCGGGACTGCTGCTTTGATGAAAGTGAGTGCTCCCACTGTAAAATAACGTAAAAAGTACAGTGCACCAAGTTGAATGCAGGCCAAGTTGACCTGCTTGCAAGGTCATGCCATTTATTGGCCGTACCTTTATCTGTGATCGGGACGGCTGCTTTGATGAAAGTGAGTGCTCTCACGGTAAAATAACGTAAAAAGTACAGAGCATCACGTTGAATGCGAATCACAGTAGCTGCTTGCAAGATCATGCCATTTATTTGCCGTACCTTTATCTGTGATCGGGACTGCTGCTTTGATGAAAGTGAGTGTTCTCACTGTAAAATAACGTAAAAAGTACAGAGCATCAAGTTGAATACGAATAACAGTAGCTGCTTGCAAGATCATGCCTTTTATTGGCCGTACCTTTATCTGTGATCGGGACGGCTGCTTTGATGAAAGTGAGTGTTCTCGCTGTAAAATAACGTAAAAAGTACAGAGCATCAAGTTGGATGCGAATAACACTAGCTGCTTGCAAGATCATCCCATTTAGTGGCCGTACCTTTATCTGTGATCGGGACGGCTGCTTTGATGAAAGTGAGTGTTCTCGCTGTAAAATAACGTAAAAAGTACAGAGCATCAAGTTGAATACGAATAACAGTAGCTGCTTGCAAGATCATGCCATTTATTGGCCGTACCTTTATCTGTGATCGGGACTGCTGCTTTGATGAAAGTGAGTGTTCTCACTGTATAATAACGTAAAAAGTACAGAGCATCAAGTTGAATGCGAATAACAGTAGCTGCTTGCAAGATCATCCCATTGATTTGCCGTACCTTTATCTGTGACCGGGACTGCTGCTTTGATGAAAGTGAGTGCTCTCACGGTAAAATAACGTAAAAAGTACAGAGCATCAAGTTGAATGCGAATAACAGTAGCTGCTTGCAAGATCATGCCATTTATTGGCCGGTCATTTATCAGTTATCGGGACTGCTGCTTTGATGAAAGTGAGTGTTCTCATTGTAAAATAACGTAAAATGTACAGTGCACCAAGTTGAATGCAGGTCAAGTTGACCTGCTTGCAAGGTCATGCCATTTATTGGCCGTACCTTTATCTGTGATCGGGACGGCTGCTTTGATGAAAGTGAGTGCTCTCACGGTAAAATAACGTAAAAAGTACAGAGCATCACGTTGAATGCGAATAATAGTAGCTGCTTGCAAGATCATGCCATTTATTGGCCGTACCTTTATCTGTGATCCGGGCGGCTGCTTTGATGAAAGTGAGTGCTCTCACTGTAAAATAACGTAAAAAGTACAGAGCATCAAGTTGAATGCGAATAACAGTAGCTGCCTGCAAGTTCATGCCATTTATTTGCCGTACCTTTATCTGTGATCGGGACTGCTGCTTTGATGAAAGTGAGTGCTCTCACTGTAAAATAACGTAAAAAGTACAGTGCACCAAGTTGAATGCAGGTCAAGTTGACCTGCTTGCAAGGTCATGCCATTTATTGGCCGTACCTCTATCTGTGATCGGGACGGCAGCTTTGATGAAAGTGAGTGTTCTCGCTGTAAAATTCAGTAGAAAGTACAGGGAATCAAGTTGAATGCGAATAACAGTAGCTGCTTGCAAGATCATGCCATTTCTTGGCCGTACCTTTATCTGTGATCGGGGCTGCTGGTTTGATGAAAGTGAGTGTTCTCACTGTAAAATAACGTAAAAAGTACAGTGCACCAAGTTGAATGCAGGTCAAGCTGACCTTCTTGCAAGGTCATGCCATTTATTGGCCGTACCTCTATCTGTGATCGGGACTGCTGCTTTGATGAAAGTGGGTGTTCTCACTGTAAAATAACGTAAAAAGTACAGAGCATCAAGTTGAATGCGAATAACAGTAGCTGCTTGCAAGATCATGCCATTTATTTGCCGTACCTTTATCTGTGATCGGGACTGCTGCTTTGATGAAAGTGAGTGCTCTCACTGTAAAATAACGTAAAAAGTACAGAGCATCAAGTTGAATGCGAATAACAGTAGCTGCTTGCAAGATCATGCCATTTATTTGCCGTACCTTTATCTGTGATCGGGACGGCTGCTTTGATGAAAGTGAGTGTTCTCGCTGTAAAATAACGTAAAAAGTACACAGCATCAAGTTGAATGCGAATAACAGTAGCTGCTTGCAAGATCATGCCATTTATTGGCCCAACCTTTATCTGTGATCGGGACGGCTGCTTTGATGAAAGTGAGTGTTCTCGCTGTAAAATAACGTAAAAAGTACACAGCATCAAGTTGAATGCGAATAACAGTAGCTGCTTGCAAGATCATGCCATTTATTGGCCCAACCTTTATCTGTGATCGGGACGGCTGCTTTGATGAAAGTGAGTGCTCTCACTGTAAAATAACGTAAAAAGTACAGAGCATCAAGTTGAATGCGAATAACAGTAGCTGCTTGCAAGTTCATGCCACTTATTTGCCGTACCTTTATCTGTGATCGGGACTGCTGCTTTGATGAAAGTGAGTGCTCCCACTGTAAAATAACGTAAAAAGTACAGTGCACCAAGTTGAATGCAGGTCAAGTTGACCTGCTTGCAAGGTCATGCCATTTATTGGCCGTACCTTTATCTGTGATCGGGACGGCTGCTTTGATGAAAGTGAGTGCTCTCACGGTAAAATAACGTAAAAAGTACAGAGCATCACGTTGAATGCGAATAACAGTAGCTGCTTGCAAGATCATGCCATTTATTTGCCGTACCTTTATCTGTGATCGGGACTGCTGCTTTGATGAAAGTGAGTGTTCTCACTGTAAAATAACGTAAAAAGTACAGAGCATCAAGTTGAATACGAATAACAGTAGCTGCTTGCAAGATCATGCCTTTTATTGGCCGTACCTTTATCTGTGATCGGGACGGCTGCTTTGATGAAAGTGAGTGTTCTCGCTGTAAAATAACGTAAAAAGTACAGAGCATCAAGTTGGATGCGAATAACAGTAGCTGCTTGCAAGATCATCCCATTTAGTGGCCGTACCTTTATCTGTGATCGGGACGGCTGCTTTGATGAAAGTGAGTGTTCTCGCTGTAAAATAACGTAAAAAGTACAGAGCATCAAGTTGAATACGAATAACAGTAGCTGCTTGCAAGATCATGCCATTTATTGGCCGTACCTTTATCTGTGATCGGGACTGCTGCTTTGATGAAAGTGAGTGTTCTCACTGTATAATAACGTAAAAAGTACAGAGCATCAAGTTGAATGCGAATAACAGTAGCTGCTTGCAAGATCATCCCATTGATTTGCCGTACCTTTATCTGTGACCGGGACTGCTGCTTTGATGAAAGTGAGTGCTCTCACGGTAAAATAACGTAAAAAGTACAGAGCATCAAGTTGAATGCGAATAACAGTAGCTGCTTGCAAGATCATGCCATTTATTGGCCGGTCATTTATCAGTTATCGGGACTGCTGCTTTGATGAAAGTGAGTGTTCTCATTGTAAAATAACGTAAAATGTACAGTGCACCAAGTTGAATGCAGGTCAAGTTGACCTGCTTGCAAGGTCATGCCATTTATTGGCCGTACCTCTATCTGTGATCGGGACGGCTGCTTTGATGACAGTGAGTGCTCTCACTGCAAAATAACGTAAAAAGTACAGAGCATCAAGTTGAATGCGAATAACAGTAGCTGCTTGCAAGATCATGCCATTTATTGGCCGGTCATTTATCAGTTATCGGGACTGCTGCTTTGATGAAAGTGAGTGTTCTCATTGTAAAATAACGTAAAATGTACAGTGCACCAAGTTGAATGCAGGTCAAGTTGACCTGCTTGCAAGGTCATGCCATTTATTGGCCGTACCTTTATCTGTGATCGGGACGGCTGCTTTGATGAAAGTGAGTGTTCTCGCTGTAAAATAACGTAAAAAGTACAGAGCATCAAGTTGGATGCGAATAACAGTAGCTGCTTGCAAGATCATCCCATTTAGTGGCCGTACCTTTATCTGTGATCGGAACGGCTGCTTTGATGAAAGTGAGTGTTCTCGCTGTAAAATAACGTAAAAAGTACAGAGCATCAAGTTGAATACGAATAACAGTAGCTGCTTGCAAGATCATGCCATTTATTGGCCGTACCTTTATCTGTGATCGGGACTGCTGCTTTGATGAAAGTGAGTGTTCTCACTGTATAATAACGTAAAAAGTACAGAGCATCAAGTTGAATGCGAATAACAGTAGCTGCTTGCAAGATCATCCCATTGATTTGCCGTACCTTTATCTGTGATCGGGACTGCTGCTTTGATGAAAGTGAGTGCTCTCACTGTAAAATAACGTAAAAAGTACAGAGCATCAAGTTGAATGCGAATAACAGTAGCTGCTTGCAAGATCATGCCTTTTATTGACCGTACCTTTATCTGTGATCGGGGCTGCTGCTTTGATGAAAGTGAGTGTTCTCATTGTAAAATAACGTAAAATGTACAGTGCACCAAGTTGAATGCAGGTCAAGTTGACCTGCTTGCAAGGTCATGCCATTTATTGGCCGTACCTCTATCTGTGATCGGGACGGCTGCTTTGATGACAGTGAGTGCTCTCACTGTAAAATAACGTAAAAAGTACAGAGCATCAAGTTGAATGCGAATAACAGTAGCTGCTTGCAAGATCATGCCATTTATTGGCCCAACCTTTATGTGTGATCGGGACGGCTGCTTTGATGAAAATGAGTGCTCTCACTGTAAAATAACGTAAAAAGTACAGAGCATCAAGTTGAATGCGAATAACAGTAGCTGATTGCAAGTTCATGCCATTTATTTGCCGTACCTTTATCTGTGATCGGGACTGCTGCTTTGATGAAAGTGAGTGCTCTCACTGTAAAATAACGTAAAAAGTACAGTGCACCAAGTTGAATGCAGGTCAAGTTGACCTGCTTGCAAGGTCATGCCATTTATTGGCCGTACCTTTATCTGTGATCGGGACGGCTGCTTTGATGAAAGTGAGTGCTCTCACGGTAAAATAACGTAAAAAGTACAGAGCATCACGTTGAATGCGAATAATAGTAGCTGCTTGCAAGATCATGCCATTTATTGGCCGTACCTTTATCTGTGATCCGGGCGGCTGCTTTGATGAAAGTGAGTGCTCTCACTGTAAAATAACGTAAAAAGTACAGAGCATCAAGTTGAATGCGAATAACAGTAGCTGCCTGCAAGTTCATGCCATTTATTTGCCGTACCTTTATCTGTGATCGGGACTGCTGCTTTGATGAAAGTGAGTGCTCTCACTGTAAAATAACGTAAAAAGTACAGTGCACCAAGTTGAATGCAGGTCAAGTTGACCTGCTTGCAAGGTCATGCCATTTATTGGCCGTACCTCTATCTGTGATCGGGACGGCAGCTTTGATGAAAGTGAGTGTTCTCGCTGTAAAATTCAGTAGAAAGTACAGGGAATCAAGTTGAATGCGAATAACAGTAGCTGCTTGCAAGATCATGCCATTTCTTGGCCGTACCTTTATCTGTGATCGGGGCTGCTGGTTTGATGAAAGTGAGTGTTCTCACTGTAAAATAACGTAAAAAGTACAGTGCACCAAGTTGAATGCAGGTCAAGCTGACCTGCTTGCAAGGTCATGCCATTTATTGGCCGTACCTCTATCTGTGATCGGGACTGCTGCTTTGATGAAAGTGGGTGTTCTCACTGTAAAATAACGTAAAAAGTACAGAGCATCAAGTTGAATGCGAATAACAGTAGCTGCTTGCAAGATCATGCCATTTATTTGCCGTACCTTTATCTGTGATCGGGACTGCTGCTTTGATGAAAGTGAGTGCTCTCACTGTAAAATAACGTAAAAAGTACAGAGCATCAAGTTGAATGCGAATAACAGTAGCTGCTTGCAAGATCATGCCATTTATTTGCCGTACCTTTATCTGTGATCGGGACGGCTGCTTTGATGAAAGTGAGTGTTCTCGCTGTAAAATAACGTAAAAAGTACACAGCATCAAGTTGAATGCGAATAACAGTAGCTGCTTGCAAGATCATGCCATTTATTGGCCCAACCTTTATCTGTGATCGGGACGGCTGCTTTGATGAAAGTGAGTGCTCTCACTGTAAAATAACGTAAAAAGTACAGAGCATCAAGTTGAATGCGAATGACAGTAGCTGCTTGCAAGTTCATGCCACTTATTTGCCGTACCTTTATCTGTGATCGGGACTGCTGCTTTGATGAAAGTGAGTGCTCCCACTGTAAAATAACGTAAAAAGTACAGTGCACCAAGTTGAATGCACGTCAAGTTGACCTGCTTGCAAGGTCATGCCATTTATTGGCCGTACCTTTATCTGTGATCGGGACGGCTGCTTTGATGAAAGTGAGTGCTCTCACGGTAAAATAACGTAAAAAGTACAGAGCATCACGTTGAATGCGAATAACAGTAGCTGCTTGCAAGATCATGCCATTTATTTGCCGTACCTTTATCTGTGATCGGGACTGCTGCTTTGATGAAAGTGAGTGTTCTCACTGTAAAATAACGTAAAAAGTACAGAGCATCAAGTTGGATGCGAATAACAGTAGCTGCTTGCAAGATCATGCCATTTATTTGCCGTACCTTTATCTGTGATCGGGACTGCTGCTTTGATGAAAGTGAGTGCTCCCACTGTAAAATAACGTAAAAAGTACAGTGCACCAAGTTGAATGCAGGCCAAGTTGACCTGCTTGCAAGGTCATGCCATTTATTGGCCGTACCTTTATCTGTGATCGGGACTGCTGCTTTGATGAAAGTGAGTGTTCTCACTGTAAAATAACGTAAAAAGTACAGAGCATCAAGTTGAATGCGAATAACAGTAGCTGCTTGCAAGATCATGCCTTTTATTGGCCGTACCTTTATCTGTGATCGGGACGGCTGCTTTGATGAAAGTGAGTGTTCTCGCTGTAAAATAACGTAAAAAGTACAGAGCATCAAGTTGGATGCGAATAACAGTAGCTGCTTGCAAGATCATCCCATTTAGTGGCCGTACCTTTATCTGTGATCGGGACGGCTGCTTTGATGAAAGTGAGTGTTCTCGCTGTAAAATAACGTAAAAAGTACAGAGCATCAAGTTGGATGCGAATAACAGTAGCTGCTTGCAAGATCATCCCATTTAGTGGCCGTACCTTTATCTGTGATCGGGACGGCTGCTTTGATGAAAGTGAGTGTTCTCGCTGTAAAATAACGTAAAAAGTACAGAGCATCAAGTTGAATACGAATAACAGTAGCTGCTTGCAAGATCATCCCATTTAGTGGCCGTACCTTTATCTGTGATCGGGACGGCTGCTTTGATGAAAGTGAGTGTTCTCACTGTATAATAACGTAAAAAGTACAGAGCATCAAGTTGAATGCGAATAACAGTAGCTGCTTGCAAGATCATCCCATTGATTTGCCGTACCTTTATCTGTGACCGGGACTGCTGCTTTGATGAAAGTGAGTGCTCTCACGGTAAAATAACGTAAAAAGTACAGAGCATCAAGTTGAATGCGAATAACAGTAGCTGCTTGCAAGATCATGCCATTTATTGGCCGGTCATTTATCAGTTATCGGGACTGCTGCTTTGATGAAAGTGAGTGTTCTCATTGTAAAATAACGTAAAATGTACAGTGCACCAAGTTGAATGCAGGTCAAGTTGACCTGCTTGCAAGGTCATGCCATTTATTGGCCGTACCTTTATCTGTGATCGGGACGGCTGCTTTGATGAAAGTGAGTGTTCTCGCTGTAAAATAACGTAAAAAGTACAGAGCATCAAGTTGGATGCGAATAACAGTAGCTGCTTGCAAGATCATGCCATTTATTGGCCGTACCTTTATCTGTGATCGGGACTGCTGCTTTGATGAAAGTGAGTGTTCTCACTGTATAATAACGTAAAAAGTACAGAGCATCAAGTTGAATGCGAATAACAGTAGCTGCTTGCAAGATCATCCCATTGATTTGCCGTACCTTTATCTGTGACCGGGACTGCTGCTTTGATGAAAGTGAGTGCTCTCACGGTAAAATAACGTAAAAAGTACAGAGCATCAAGTTGAATGCGAATAACAGTAGCTGCTTGCAAGATCATGCCATTTATTGGCCGGTCATTTATCAGTTATCGGGACTGCTGCTTTGATGAAAGTGAGTGTTCTCATTGTAAAATAACGTAAAATGTACAGTGCACCAAGTTGAATGCAGGTCAAGTTGACCTGCTTGCAAGGTCATGCCATTTATTGGCCGTACCTTTATCTGTGATCGGGACGGCTGCTTTGATGAAAGTGAGTGTTCTCGCTGTAAAATAACGTAAAAAGTACAGAGCATCAAGTTGGATGCGAATAACAGTAGCTGCTTGCAAGATCATCCCATTTAGTGGCCGTACCTTTATCTGTGATCGGAACGGCTGCTTTGGTGAAAGTGAGTGTTCTCGCTGTAAAATAACGTAAAAAGTACAGAGCATCAAGTTGAATACGAATAACAGTAGCTGCTTGCAAGATCATGCCATTTATTGGCCGTACCTTTATCTGTGATCGGGACTGCTGCTTTGATGAAAGTGAGTGTTCTCACTGTATAATAACGTAAAAAGTACAGAGCATCAAGTTGAATGCGAATAACAGTAGCTGCTTGCAAGATCATCCCATTGATTTGCCGTACCTTTATCTGTGATCGGGACTGCTGCTTTGATGAAAGTGAGTGCTCTCACTGTAAAATAACGTAAAAAGTACAGAGCATCAAGTTGAATGCGAATAACAGTAGCTGCTTGCAAGATCATGCCTTTTATTGACCGTACCTTTATCTGTGATCGGGGCTGCTGCTTTGATGAAAGTGAATGTTCTCACTGTAAAATAACGTAAAAAGTACAGTGCACCAAGTTGAATGCAGGTCAAGTTCACCTGCTTGCAAGGTCATGCCATTTAATGGCCGTACCTCTATCTGTGATCGGGACTGCTGCTTTGATGAAAGTGAGTGCTCTTACCGTAAAATAACGTAAAAAGTACAGAGCATCAAGTTGAATGCGAATAACAGTAGCTGCTTGCAAGATCATGCCATTTATTGGCCGGTCATTTATCAGTTATCGGGACTGCTGCTTTGATGAAAGTGAGTGTTCTCATTGTAAAATAACGTAAAATGTACAGTGCACCAAGTTGAATGCAGGTCAAGTTGACCTGCTTGCAAGGTCATGCCATTTATTGGCCGTACCTCTATCTGTGATCGGGACGGCTGCTTTGATGACAGTGAGTGCTCTCACTGTAAAATAACGTAAAAAGTACAGAGCATCAAGTTGAATGCGAATAACAGTAGCTGCTTGCAAGATCATGCCATTTATTGGCCCAACCTTTATGTGTGATCGGGACGGCTGCTTTGATGAAAGTGAGTGCTCTCACTGTAAAATAACGTAAAAAGTACAGAGCATCAAGTTGAATGCGAATAACAGTAGCTGCTTGCAAGTTCATGCCATTTATTTGCCGTACCTTTATCTGTGATCGGGACTGCTGCTTTGATGAAAGTGAGTGCTCTCACTGTAAAATAACGTAAAAAGTACAGTGCACCAAGTTGAATGCAGGTCAAGTTGACCTGCTTGCAAGGTCATGCCATTTATTGGCCGTACCTTTATCTGTGATCGGGACGGCTGCTTTGATGAAAGTGAGTGCTCTCACGGTAAAATAACGTAAAAAGTACAGAGCATCACGTTGAATGCGAATAATAGTAGCTGCTTGCAAGATCATGCCATTTATTGGCCGTACCTTTATCTGTGATCCGGGCGGCTGCTTTGATGAAAGTGAGTGCTCTCACTGTAAAATAACGTAAAAAGTACAGAGCATCAAGTTGAATGCGAATAACAGTAGCTGCCTGCAAGTTCATGCCATTTATTTGCCGTACCTTTATCTGTGATCGGGACTGCTGCTTTGATGAAAGTGAGTGCTCTCACTGTAAAATAACGTAAAAAGTACAGTGCACCAAGTTGAATGCAGGTCAAGTTGACCTGCTTGCAAGGTCATGCCATTTATTGGCCGTACCTCTATCTGTGATCGGGACGGCAGCTTTGATGAAAGTGAGTGTTCTCGCTGTAAAATTCAGTAGAAAGTACAGGGAATCAAGTTGAATGCGAATAACAGTAGCTGCTTGCAAGATCATGCCATTTCTTGGCCGTACCTTTATCTGTGATCGGGGCTGCTGGTTTGATGAACGTGAGTGTTCTCACTGTAAAATAACGTAAAAAGTACAGTGCACCAAGTTGAATGCAGGTCAAGCTGACCTGCTTGCAAGGTCATGCCATTTATTGGCCGTACCTCTATCTGTGATCGGGACTGCTGCTTTGATGAAAGTGGGTGTTCTCACTGTAAAATAACGTAAAAAGTACAGAGCATCAAGTTGAATGCGAATAACAGTAGCTGCTTGCAAGATCATGCCATTTATTTGCCGTACCTTTATCTGTGATCGGGACTGCTGCTTTGATGAAAGTGAGTGCTCTCACTGTAAAATAACGTAAAAAGTACAGAGCATCAAGTTGAATGCGAATAACAGTAGCTGCTTGCAAGATCATGCCATTTATTTGCCGTACCTTTATCTGTGATCGGGACGGCTGCTTTGATGAAAGTGAGTGTTCTCGCTGTAAAATAACGTAAAAAGTACACAGCATCAAGTTGAATGCGAATAACAGTAGCTGCTTGCAAGATCATGCCATTTATTGGCCCAACCTTTATCTGTGATCGGGACGGCTGCTTTGATGAAAGTGAGTGCTCTCACTGTAAAATAACGTAAAAAGTACATAGCATCAAGTTGAATGCGAATAACAGTAGCTGCTTGCAAGTTCATGCCATTTATTTGCCGTACCTTTATCTGTGATCGGGACTGCTGCTTTGATGAAAGTGAGTGCTCCCACTGTAAAATAACGTAAAAAGTACAGTGCACCAAGTTGAATGCAGGTCAAGTTGACCTGCTTGCAAGGTCATGCCATTTATTGGCCGTACCTTTATCTGTGATCGGGACGGCTGCTTTGATGAAAGTGAGTGCTCTCACGGTAAAATAACGTAAAAAGTACAGAGCATCAAGTTGAATGCGAATAACAGTAGCTGCTTGCAAGATCATGCCATTTATTTGCTGTACCTTTATCTGTGATCGGGACTGCTGCTTTGATGAAAGTGAGTGTTCTCACTGTAAAATAACGTAAAAAGTACAGAGCATCAAGTTGAATGCGAATAACAGTAGCTGCTTGCAAGATCATGCCATTTATTTGCCGTACCTTTATCTGTGATCGGGACTGCTGCTTTGATGAAAGTGAGTGCTCTCACTGTAAAATAACGTAAAAAGTACAGAGCATCAAGTTGAATGCGAATAACAGTAGCTGCTTGCAAGATCATGCCATTTATTGGACGGTCATTTATCAGTTATCGGGACTGCTGCTTTGATGAAAGTGAGTGCTCTCACTGTAAAATAACGTAAAAAGTACAGAGCATCAAGTTGAATGCGAATAACAGTAGCTGCTTGCAAGTTCATGCCATTTATTTGCCGTACCTTTATCTGTGATCGGGACTGCTGCTTTGATGAAAGTGAGTGCTCTCACTGTAAAATAACGTAAAAAGTACAGTGCACCAAGTTGAATGCAGGTCAAGTTGACCTGCTTGCAAGGTCATGCCATTTATTGGCCGTACCTCTATCTGTGATCGGGACTGCTGCTTTGATGAAAGTGAGTGTTCTCGCTGTAAAATAACGTAAAAAGTACAGAGCATCAAGTTGAATGCGAATAACAGTAGCTGCTTGCAAGATCATGCCTTTTATTGGCCGTACCTTTATCTGTGATCGGGACGGCTGCTTTGATGAAAGTGAGTGTTCTCGCTGTAAAATAACGTAAAAAGTACTGAGCATCAAGTTGGATGCGAATAACAGTAGCTGCTTGCAAGATCATCCCATTTAGTGGCCGTACCTTTATCTGTGATCGGGACTGCTGCTTTGATGAAAGTGAGTGCTCTCACGGTAAAATAACGTAAAAAGTACAGAGCATCAAGTTGAATGCGAATAACAGTAGCTGCTTGCAAGATCATGCCATTTATTGGCCGGTCATTTATCAGTTGTCGGGACTGCTGCTTTGATGAAAGTGAGTGTTCTCATTGTAAAATAACGTAAAATGTACAGTGCACCAAGTTGAATGCAGGTCAAGTTGACCTGCTTGCAAGGTCATGCCATTTATTGGCCGTACCTTTATCTGTGATCGGGACGGCTGCTTTGATGAAAGTGAGTGTTCTCGCTGTAAAATAACGTAAAAAGTACAGAGCATCAAGTTGGATGCGAATAACAGTAGCTGCTTGCAAGATCATGCCATTTATTTGCTGTACCTTTATCTGTGATCGGGACTGCTGCTTTGATGAAAGTGAGTGTTCTCACTGTAAAATAACGTAAAAAGTACAGAGCATCAAGTTGAATGCGAATAACAGTAGCTGCTTGCAAGATCATGCCATTTATTTGCCGTACCTTTATCTGTGATCGGGACTGCTGCTTTGATGAAAGTGAGTGCTCTCACTGTAAAATAACGTAAAAAGTACAGAGCATCAAGTTGAATGCGAATAACAGTAGCTGCTTGCAAGATCATGCCATTTATTTGCCGTACCTTTATCTGTGATCGGGACTGCTGCTTTGATGAAAGTGAGTGTTCTCACTGTAAAATAACGTAAAAAGTACAGAGCATCAAGTTGGATGCGAATAACAGTAGCTGCTTGCAAGATCATGCCATTTATTTGCCGTACCTTTATCTGTGATCGGGACTGCTGCTTTGATGAAAGTGAGTGTTCTCACTGTAAAATAACGTAAAAAGTACAGAGCATCAAGTTGGATGCGAATAACAGTAGCTGCTTGCAAGATCATGCCATTTATTTGCCGTACCTTTATCTGTGATCGGGACTGCTGCTTTGATGAAAGTGAGTGTTCTCACTGTAAAATAACGTAAAAAGTACAGAGCATCAAGTTGGATGCGAATAACAGTAGCTGCTTGCAAGATCATGCCATTTATTTGCCGTACCTTTATCTGTGACCGGGACTGCTGCTTTGATGAAAGTGAGTGCTCTCACGGTAAAATAACGTAAAAAGTACAGAGCATCAAGTTGAATGCGAATAACAGTAGCTGCTTGCAAGATCATGCCATTTATTGGCCGGTCATTTATCAGTTATCGGGACTGCTGCTTTGATGAAAGTGAGTGTTCTCATTGTAAAATAACGTAAAATGTACAGTGCACCAAGTTGAATGCAGGTCAAGTTGACCTGCTTGCAAGGTCATGCCATTTATTGGCCGTACCTTTATCTGTGATCGGGACGGCTGCTTTGATGAAAGTGAGTGTTCTCGCTGTAAAATAACGTAAAAAGTACAGAGCATCAAGTTGGATGCGAATAACAGTAGCTGCTTGCAAGATCATCCCATTTAGTGGCCGTACCTTTATCTGTGATCGGAACGGCTGCTTTGGTGAAAGTGAGTGTTCTCGCTGTAAAATAACGTAAAAAGTACAGAGCATCAAGTTGAATACGAATAACAGTAGCTGCTTGCAAGATCATGCCATTTATTGGCCGTACCTTTATCTGTGATCGGGACTGCTGCTTTGATGAAAGTGAGTGTTCTCACTGTATAATAACGTAAAAAGTACAGAGCATCAAGTTGAATGCGAATAACAGTAGCTGCTTGCAAGATCATCCCATTGATTTGCCGTACCTTTATCTGTGATCGGGACTGCTGCTTTGATGAAAGTGAGTGCTCTCACTGTAAAATAACGTAAAAAGTACAGAGCATCAAGTTGAATGCGAATAACAGTAGCTGCTTGCAAGATCATGCCTTTTATTGACCGTACCTTTATCTGTGATCGGGGCTGCTGCTTTGATGAAAGTGAATGTTCTCACTGTAAAATAACGTAAAAAGTACAGTGCACCAAGTTGAATGCAGGTCAAGTTCACCTGCTTGCAAGGTCATGCCATTTAATGGCCGTACCTCTATCTGTGATCGGGACTGCTGCTTTGATGAAAGTGAGTGCTCTTACCGTAAAATAACGTAAAAAGTACAGAGCATCAAGTTGAATGCGAATAACAGTAGCTGCTTGCAAGATCATGCCATTTATTGGCCGGTCATTTATCAGTTATCGGGACTGCTGCTTTGATGAAAGTGAGTGTTCTCATTGTAAAATAACGTAAAATGTACAGTGCACCAAGTTGAATGCAGGTCAAGTTGACCTGCTTGCAAGGTCATGCCATTTATTGGCCGTACCTCTATCTGTGATCGGGACGGCTGCTTTGATGACAGTGAGTGCTCTCACTGTAAAATAACGTAAAAAGTACAGAGCATCAAGTTGAATGCGAATAACAGTAGCTGCTTGCAAGATCA
Source organism: Ectemnius cavifrons (assembly GCA_964023945.1). Taxonomy (NCBI): domain Eukaryota; kingdom Metazoa; phylum Arthropoda; class Insecta; order Hymenoptera; family Crabronidae; genus Ectemnius; species Ectemnius cavifrons. The sequence goes on from OZ030377.1 coordinate 5,346,678, forward strand.
TGCCATTTATTGGCCCAACCTTTATGTGTGATCGGGACGGCTGCTTTGATGAAAGTGAGTGCTCTCACTGTAAAATAACGTAAAAAGTACAGAGCATCAAGTTGAATGCGAATAACAGTAGCTGCTTGCAAGTTCATGCCATTTATTTGCCGTACCTTTATCTGTGATCGGGACTGCTGCTTTGATGAAAGTGAGTGCTCTCACTGTAAAATAACGTAAAAAGTACAGTGCACCAAGTTGAATGCAGGTCAAGTTGACCTGCTTGCAAGGTCATGCCATTTATTGGCCGTACCTTTATCTGTGATCGGGACGGCTGCTTTGATGAAAGTGAGTGCTCTCACGGTAAAATAACGTAAAAAGTACAGAGCATCACGTTGAATGCGAATAATAGTAGCTGCTTGCAAGATCATGCCATTTATTGGCCGTACCTTTATCTGTGATCCGGGCGGCTGCTTTGATGAAAGTGAGTGCTCTCACTGTAAAATAACGTAAAAAGTACAGAGCATCAAGTTGAATGCGAATAACAGTAGCTGCCTGCAAGTTCATGCCATTTATTTGCCGTACCTTTATCTGTGATCGGGACTGCTGCTTTGATGAAAGTGAGTGCTCTCACTGTAAAATAACGTAAAAAGTACAGTGCACCAAGTTGAATGCAGGTCAAGTTGACCTGCTTGCAAGGTCATGCCATTTATTGGCCGTACCTCTATCTGTGATCGGGACGGCAGCTTTGATGAAAGTGAGTGTTCTCGCTGTAAAATTCAGTAGAAAGTACAGGGAATCAAGTTGAATGCGAATAACAGTAGCTGCTTGCAAGATCATGCCATTTCTTGGCCGTACCTTTATCTGTGATCGGGGCTGCTGGTTTGATGAACGTGAGTGTTCTCACTGTAAAATAACGTAAAAAGTACAGTGCACCAAGTTGAATGCAGGTCAAGCTGACCTGCTTGCAAGGTCATGCCATTTATTGGCCGTACCTCTATCTGTGATCGGGACTGCTGCTTTGATGAAAGTGGGTGTTCTCACTGTAAAATAACGTAAAAAGTACAGAGCATCAAGTTGAATGCGAATAACAGTAGCTGCTTGCAAGATCATGCCATTTATTTGCCGTACCTTTATCTGTGATCGGGACTGCTGCTTTGATGAAAGTGAGTGCTCTCACTGTAAAATAACGTAAAAAGTACAGAGCATCAAGTTGAATGCGAATAACAGTAGCTGCTTGCAAGATCATGCCATTTATTGGCCGGTCATTTATCAGTTATCGGGACTGCTGCTTTGATGAAAGTGAGTGTTCTCATTGTAAAATAACGTAAAATGTACAGTGCACCAAGTTGAATGCAGGTCAAGTTGACCTGCTTGCAAGGTCATGCCATTTATTGGCCGTACCTTTATCTGTGATCGGGACGGCTGCTTTGATGAAAGTGAGTGTTCTCGCTGTAAAATAACGTAAAAAGTACAGAGCATCAAGTTGGATGCGAATAACAGTAGCTGCTTGCAAGATCATCCCATTTAGTGGCCGTACCTTTATCTGTGATCGGAACGGCTGCTTTGGTGAAAGTGAGTGTTCTCGCTGTAAAATAACGTAAAAAGTACAGAGCATCAAGTTGAATACGAATAACAGTAGCTGCTTGCAAGATCATGCCATTTATTGGCCGTACCTTTATCTGTGATCGGGACTGCTGCTTTGATGAAAGTGAGTGTTCTCACTGTATAATAACGTAAAAAGTACAGAGCATCAAGTTGAATGCGAATAACAGTAGCTGCTTGCAAGATCATCCCATTGATTTGCCGTACCTTTATCTGTGATCGGGACTGCTGCTTTGATGAAAGTGAGTGCTCTCACTGTAAAATAACGTAAAAAGTACAGAGCATCAAGTTGAATGCGAATAACAGTAGCTGCTTGCAAGATCATGCCTTTTATTGACCGTACCTTTATCTGTGATCGGGGCTGCTGCTTTGATGAAAGTGAATGTTCTCACTGTAAAATAACGTAAAAAGTACAGTGCACCAAGTTGAATGCAGGTCAAGTTCACCTGCTTGCAAGGTCATGCCATTTAATGGCCGTACCTCTATCTGTGATCGGGACTGCTGCTTTGATGAAAGTGAGTGCTCTTACCGTAAAATAACGTAAAAAGTACAGAGCATCAAGTTGAATGCGAATAACAGTAGCTGCTTGCAAGATCATGCCATTTATTGGCCGGTCATTTATCAGTTATCGGGACTGCTGCTTTGATGAAAGTGAGTGTTCTCATTGTAAAATAACGTAAAATGTACAGTGCACCAAGTTGAATGCAGGTCAAGTTGACCTGCTTGCAAGGTCATGCCATTTATTGGCCGTACCTCTATCTGTGATCGGGACGGCTGCTTTGATGACAGTGAGTGCTCTCACTGTAAAATAACGTAAAAAGTACAGAGCATCAAGTTGAATGCGAATAACAGTAGCTGCTTGCAAGATCATGCCATTTATTGGCCCAACCTTTATGTGTGATCGGGACGGCTGCTTTGATGAAAGTGAGTGCTCTCACTGTAAAATAACGTAAAAAGTACAGAGCATCAAGTTGAATGCGAATAACAGTAGCTGCTTGCAAGTTCATGCCATTTATTTGCCGTACCTTTATCTGTGATCGGGACTGCTGCTTTGATGAAAGTGAGTGCTCTCACTGTAAAATAACGTAAAAAGTACAGTGCACCAAGTTGAATGCAGGTCAAGTTGACCTGCTTGCAAGGTCATGCCATTTATTGGCCGTACCTTTATCTGTGATCGGGACGGCTGCTTTGATGAAAGTGAGTGCTCTCACGGTAAAATAACGTAAAAAGTACAGAGCATCACGTTGAATGCGAATAATAGTAGCTGCTTGCAAGATCATGCCATTTATTGGCCGTACCTTTATCTGTGATCCGGGCGGCTGCTTTGATGAAAGTGAGTGCTCTCACTGTAAAATAACGTAAAAAGTACAGAGCATCAAGTTGAATGCGAATAACAGTAGCTGCCTGCAAGTTCATGCCATTTATTTGCCGTACCTTTATCTGTGATCGGGACTGCTGCTTTGATGAAAGTGAGTGCTCTCACTGTAAAATAACGTAAAAAGTACAGTGCACCAAGTTGAATGCAGGTCAAGTTGACCTGCTTGCAAGGTCATGCCATTTATTGGCCGTACCTCTATCTGTGATCGGGACGGCAGCTTTGATGAAAGTGAGTGTTCTCGCTGTAAAATTCAGTAGAAAGTACAGGGAATCAAGTTGAATGCGAATAACAGTAGCTGCTTGCAAGATCATGCCATTTCTTGGCCGTACCTTTATCTGTGATCGGGGCTGCTGGTTTGATGAACGTGAGTGTTCTCACTGTAAAATAACGTAAAAAGTACAGTGCACCAAGTTGAATGCAGGTCAAGCTGACCTGCTTGCAAGGTCATGCCATTTATTGGCCGTACCTCTATCTGTGATCGGGACTGCTGCTTTGATGAAAGTGGGTGTTCTCACTGTAAAATAACGTAAAAAGTACAGAGCATCAAGTTGAATGCGAATAACAGTAGCTGCTTGCAAGATCATGCCATTTATTTGCCGTACCTTTATCTGTGATCGGGACTGCTGCTTTGATGAAAGTGAGTGCTCTCACTGTAAAATAACGTAAAAAGTACAGAGCATCAAGTTGAATGCGAATAACAGTAGCTGCTTGCAAGATCATGCCATTTATTTGCCGTACCTTTATCTGTGATCGGGACGGCTGCTTTGATGAAAGTGAGTGTTCTCGCTGTAAAATAACGTAAAAAGTACACAGCATCAAGTTGAATGCGAATAACAGTAGCTGCTTGCAAGATCATGCCATTTATTGGCCCAACCTTTATCTGTGATCGGGACGGCTGCTTTGATGAAAGTGAGTGCTCTCACTGTAAAATAACGTAAAAAGTACATAGCATCAAGTTGAATGCGAATAACAGTAGCTGCTTGCAAGTTCATGCCATTTATTTGCCGTACCTTTATCTGTGATCGGGACTGCTGCTTTGATGAAAGTGAGTGCTCCCACTGTAAAATAACGTAAAAAGTACAGTGCACCAAGTTGAATGCAGGTCAAGTTGACCTGCTTGCAAGGTCATGCCATTTATTGGCCGTACCTTTATCTGTGATCGGGACGGCTGCTTTGATGAAAGTGAGTGCTCTCACGGTAAAATAACGTAAAAAGTACAGAGCATCAAGTTGAATGCGAATAACAGTAGCTGCTTGCAAGATCATGCCATTTATTTGCTGTACCTTTATCTGTGATCGGGACTGCTGCTTTGATGAAAGTGAGTGTTCTCACTGTAAAATAACGTAAAAAGTACAGAGCATCAAGTTGAATGCGAATAACAGTAGCTGCTTGCAAGATCATGCCATTTATTTGCCGTACCTTTATCTGTGATCGGGACTGCTGCTTTGATGAAAGTGAGTGCTCTCACTGTAAAATAACGTAAAAAGTACAGAGCATCAAGTTGAATGCGAATAACAGTAGCTGCTTGCAAGATCATGCCATTTATTGGACGGTCATTTATCAGTTATCGGGACTGCTGCTTTGATGAAAGTGAGTGCTCTCACTGTAAAATAACGTAAAAAGTACAGAGCATCAAGTTGAATGCGAATAACAGTAGCTGCTTGCAAGTTCATGCCATTTATTTGCCGTACCTTTATCTGTGATCGGGACTGCTGCTTTGATGAAAGTGAGTGCTCTCACTGTAAAATAACGTAAAAAGTACAGTGCACCAAGTTGAATGCAGGTCAAGTTGACCTGCTTGCAAGGTCATGCCATTTATTGGCCGTACCTCTATCTGTGATCGGGACTGCTGCTTTGATGAAAGTGAGTGTTCTCGCTGTAAAATAACGTAAAAAGTACAGAGCATCAAGTTGAATGCGAATAACAGTAGCTGCTTGCAAGATCATGCCTTTTATTGGCCGTACCTTTATCTGTGATCGGGACGGCTGCTTTGATGAAAGTGAGTGTTCTCGCTGTAAAATAACGTAAAAAGTACTGAGCATCAAGTTGGATGCGAATAACAGTAGCTGCTTGCAAGATCATCCCATTTAGTGGCCGTACCTTTATCTGTGATCGGGACTGCTGCTTTGATGAAAGTGAGTGCTCTCACGGTAAAATAACGTAAAAAGTACAGAGCATCAAGTTGAATGCGAATAACAGTAGCTGCTTGCAAGATCATGCCATTTATTGGCCGGTCATTTATCAGTTGTCGGGACTGCTGCTTTGATGAAAGTGAGTGTTCTCATTGTAAAATAACGTAAAATGTACAGTGCACCAAGTTGAATGCAGGTCAAGTTGACCTGCTTGCAAGGTCATGCCATTTATTGGCCGTACCTTTATCTGTGATCGGGACGGCTGCTTTGATGAAAGTGAGTGTTCTCGCTGTAAAATAACGTAAAAAGTACAGAGCATCAAGTTGGATGCGAATAACAGTAGCTGCTTGCAAGATCATGCCATTTATTTGCTGTACCTTTATCTGTGATCGGGACTGCTGCTTTGATGAAAGTGAGTGTTCTCACTGTAAAATAACGTAAAAAGTACAGAGCATCAAGTTGAATGCGAATAACAGTAGCTGCTTGCAAGATCATGCCATTTATTTGCCGTACCTTTATCTGTGATCGGGACTGCTGCTTTGATGAAAGTGAGTGCTCTCACTGTAAAATAACGTAAAAAGTACAGAGCATCAAGTTGAATGCGAATAACAGTAGCTGCTTGCAAGATCATGCCATTTATTTGCCGTACCTTTATCTGTGATCGGGACTGCTGCTTTGATGAAAGTGAGTGTTCTCACTGTAAAATAACGTAAAAAGTACAGAGCATCAAGTTGGATGCGAATAACAGTAGCTGCTTGCAAGATCATGCCATTTATTTGCCGTACCTTTATCTGTGATCGGGACTGCTGCTTTGATGAAAGTGAGTGCTCTCACTGTAAAATAACGTAAAAAGTACAGTGCACCAAGTTGAATGCAGGCCAAGTTGACCTGCTTGCAAGGTCATGCCATTTATTGGCCGTACCTTTATCTGTGATCGGGACGGCTGCTTTGATGAAAGTGAGTGCTCTCACTGTAAAATAACGTTAAAAGTACAGAGCATCAAGTTGAATGCGAATAACAGTAGCTGCTTGCAAGTTCATGCCATTTATTTGCCGTACCTTTATCTGTGATCGGGACGGCTGCTTTGATGAAAGTGAGTGCTCCCACTGTAAAATAACGTAAAAAGTACAGTGCACCAAGTTGAATGCAGGTCAAGTTGACCTGCTTGCAAGGTCATGCCATTTATTGGCCGTACCTTTATCTGTGATCGGGACGGCTGCTTTGATGAAAGTGAGTGCTCTCACGGTAAAATAACGTAAAAAGTACAGAGCATCACGTTGAATGCGAATAATAGTAGCTGCTTGCAAGATCATGCCATTTATTGGCCGTACCTTTATCTGTGATCCGGGCGGCTGCTTTGATGAAAGTGAGTGCTCTCACTGTAAAATAACGTAAAAAGTACAGAGCATCAAGTTGAATGCGAATAACAGTAGCTGCTTGCAAGATCATGCCATTTATTGGACGGTCATTTATCAGTTATCGGGACTGCTGCTTTGATGAAAGTGAGTGCTCTCACTGTAAAATAACGTAAAAAGTACAGAGCATCAAGTTGAATGCGAATAACAGTAGCTGCTTGCAAGTTCATGCCATTTATTAGCCGTACCTTTATCTGTGATCGGGACTGCTGCTTTGATGAAAGTGAGTGTTCTCACTGTATAATAACGTAAAAAGTACAGAGCATCAAGTTGAATGCGAATAACAGTAGCTGCTTGCAAGATCATCCCATTGATTTGCCGTACCTTTATCTGTGATCGGGACTGCTGCTTTGATGAAAGTGAGTGCTCTCACGGTAAAATAACGTAAAAAGTACAGAGCATCAAGTTGAATGCGAATAACAGTAGCTGCTTGCAAGATCATGCCATTTATTGGCCGGTCATTTATCAGTTGTCGGGACTGCTGCTTTGATGAAAGTGAGTGTTCTCATTGTAAAATAACGTAAAATGTACAGTGCACCAAGTTGAATGCAGGTCAAGTTGACCTGCTTGCAAGGTCATGCCATTTATTGGCCGTACCTTTATCTGTGATCGGGACGGCTGCTTTGATGAAAGTGAGTGTTCTCGCTGTAAAATAACGTAAAAAGTACAGAGCATCAAGTTGGATGCGAATAACAGTAGCTGCTTGCAAGATCATGCCATTTATTTGCTGTACCTTTATCTGTGATCGGGACTGCTGCTTTGATGAAAGTGAGTGTTCTCACTGTAAAATAACGTAAAAAGTACAGAGCATCAAGTTGAATGCGAATAACAGTAGCTGCTTGCAAGATCATGCCATTTATTTGCCGTACCTTTATCTGTGATCGGGACTGCTGCTTTGATGAAAGTGAGTGCTCTCACTGTAAAATAACGTAAAAAGTACAGAGCATCAAGTTGAATGCGAATAACAGTAGCTGCTTGCAAGATCATGCCATTTATTTGCCGTACCTTTATCTGTGATCGGGACTGCTGCTTTGATGAAAGTGAGTGTTCTCACTGTAAAATAACGTAAAAAGTACAGAGCATCAAGTTGGATGCGAATAACAGTAGCTGCTTGCAAGATCATGCCATTTATTTGCCGTACCTTTATCTGTGATCGGGACTGCTGCTTTGATGAAACTGAGTGCTCTCACTGTAAAATAACGTAAAAAGTACAGTGCACCAAGTTGAATGCAGGCCAAGTTGACCTGCTTGCAAGGTCATGCCATTTATTGGCCGTACCTTTATCTGTGATCGGGACGGCTGCTTTGATGAAAGTGAGTGCTCTCACTGTAAAATAACGTTAAAAGTACAGAGCATCAAGTTGAATGCGAATAACAGTAGCTGCTTGCAAGTTCATGCCATTTATTTGCCGTACCTTTATCTGTGATCGGGACTGCTGCTTTGATGAAAGTGAGTGCTCCCACTGTAAAATAACGTAAAAAGTACAGTGCACCAAGTTGAATGCAGGTCAAGTTGACCTGCTTGCAAGGTCATGCCATTTATTGGCCGTACCTTTATCTGTGATCGGGACGGCTGCTTTGATGAAAGTGAGTGCTCTCACGGTAAAATAACGTAAAAAGTACAGAGCATCACGTTGAATGCGAATAATAGTAGCTGCTTGCAAGATCATGCCATTTATTGGCCGTACCTTTATCTGTGATCCGGGCGGCTGCTTTGATGAAAGTGAGTGCTCTCACTGTAAAATAACGTAAAAAGTACAGAGCATCAAGTTGAATGCGAATAACAGTAGCTGCTTGCAAGATCATGCCATTTATTGGACGGTCATTTATCAGTTATCGGGACTGCTGCTTTGATGAAAGTGAGTGCTCTCACTGTAAAATAACGTAAAAAGTACAGAGCATCAAGTTGAATGCGAATAACAGTAGCTGCTTGCAAGTTCATGCCATTTATTTGCCGTACCTTTATCTGTGATCGGGACTGCTGCTTTGATGAAAGTGAGTGCTCTCACTGTAAAATAACGTAAAAAGTACAGTGCACCAAGTTGAATGCAGGTCAAGTTGACCTGCTTGCAAGGTCATGCCATTTATTGGCCGTACCTCTATCTGTGATCGGGACTGCTGCTTTGATGAAAGTGAGTGTTCTCGCTGTAAAATAACGTAAAAAGTACAGAGCATCAAGTTGAATGCGAATAACAGTAGCTGCTTGCAAGATCATGCCATTTATTGGCCGGTCATTTATTAGTTGTCGGGACTGCTGCTTTGATGAAAGTGAGTGTTCTCATTGTAAAATAACGTAAAATGTACAGTGCACCAAGTTGAATGCAGGTCAAGTTGACCTGCTTGCAAGGTCATGCCATTTATTGGCCGTACCTTTATCTGTGATCGGGACTGCTGCTTTGATGAAAGTGAGTGCTCTCACTGTAAAATAACGTAAAAAGTACAGAGCATCAAGTTGGATGCGAATAACAGTAGCTGCTTGCAAGATCATCCCATTTAGTGGCCGTACCTTTATCTGTGATCGGGACGGCTGCTTTGATGAAAGTGAGTGTTCTCGCTGTAAAATAACGTAAAAAGTACAGAGCATCAAGTTGAATACGAATAACAGTAGCTGCTTGCAAGATCATGCCATTTATTAGCCGTACCTTTATCTGTGATCGGGACTGCTGCTTTGATGAAAGTGAGTGTTCTCACTGTATAATAACGTAAAAAGTACAGAGCATCAAGTTGAATGCGAATAACAGTAGCTGCTTGCAAGATCATCCCATTGATTTGCCGTACCTTTATCTGTGATCGGGACTGCTGCTTTGATGAAAGTGAGTGCTCTCACGGTAAAATAACGTAAAAAGTACAGAGCATCAAGTTGAATGCGAATAACAGTAGCTGCTTGCAAGATCATGCCATTTATTGGCCGGTCATTTATTAGTTGTCGGGACTGCTGCTTTGATGAAAGTGAGTGTTCTCATTGTAAAATAACGTAAAATGTACAGTGCACCAAGTTGAATGCAGGTCAAGTTGACCTGCTTGCAAGGTCATGCCATTTATTGGCCGTACCTTTATCTGTGATCGGGACGGCTGCTTTGATGAAAGTGAGTGTTCTCGCTGTAAAATAACGTAAAAAGTACAGAGCATCAAGTTGGATGCGAATAACAGTAGCTGCTTGCAAGATCATGCCATTTATTTGCTGTACCTTTATCTGTGATCGGGACTGCTGCTTTGATGAAAGTGAGTGTTCTCACTGTAAAATAACGTAAAAAGTACAGAGCATCAAGTTGAATGCGAATAACAGTAGCTGCTTGCAAGATCATGCCATTTATTTGCCGTACCTTTATCTGTGATCGGGACTGCTGCTTTGATGAAAGTGAGTGCTCTCACTGTAAAATAACGTAAAAAGTACAGAGCATCAAGTTGAATGCGAATAACAGTAGCTGCTTGCAAGATCATGCCATTTATTTGCCGTACCTTTATCTGTGATCGGGACTGCTGCTTTGATGAAAGTGAGTGTTCTCACTGTAAAATAACGTAAAAAGTACAGAGCATCAAGTTGGATGCGAATAACAGTAGCTGCTTGCAAGATCATGCCATTTATTTGCCGTACCTTTATCTGTGATCGGGACTGCTGCTTTGATGAAAGTGAGTGCTCTCACTGTAAAATAACGTAAAAAGTACAGTGCACCAAGTTGAATGCAGGCCAAGTTGACCTGCTTGCAAGGTCATGCCATTTATTGGCCGTACCTTTATCTGTGATCGGGACGGCTGCTTTGATGAAAGTGAGTGTTCTCGCTGTAAAATAACGTAAAAAGTACAGAGCATCAAGTTGAATACGAATAACAGTAGCTGCTTGCAAGATCATGCCATTTATTAGCCGTACCTTTATCTGTGATCGGGACTGCTGCTTTGATGAAAGTGAGTGTTCTCACTGTATAATAACGTAAAAAGTACAGAGCATCAAGTTGAATGCGAATAACAGTAGCTGCTTGCAAGATCATGCCATTTATTGGCCGGTCATTTATCAGTTGTCGGGACTGCTGCTTTGATGAAAGTGAGTGTTCTCATTGTAAAATAACGTAAAAAGTACAGAGCATCAAGTTGAATGCGAATAACAGTAGCTGCTTGCAAGTTCATGCCATTTATTAGCCGTACCTTTATCTGTGATCGGGACTGCTGCTTTGATGAAAGTGAGTGTTCTCACTGTATAATAACGTAAAAAGTACAGAGCATCAAGTTGAATGCGAATAACAGTAGCTGCTTGCAAGATCATCCCATTGATTTGCCGTACCTTTATCTGTGATCGGGACTGCTGCTTTGATGAAAGTGAGTGCTCTCACGGTAAAATAACGTAAAAAGTACAGAGCATCAAGTTGAATGCGAATAACAGTAGCTGCTTGCAAGATCATGCCATTTATTGGCCGGTCATTTATCAGTTGTCGGGACTGCTGCTTTGATGAAAGTGAGTGTTCTCATTGTAAAATAACGTAAAATGTACAGTGCACCAAGTTGAATGCAGGTCAAGTTGACCTGCTTGCAAGGTCATGCCATTTATTGGCCGTACCTTTATCTGTGATCGGGACGGCTGCTTTGATGAAAGTGAGTGTTCTCGCTGTAAAATAACGTAAAAAGTACAGAGCATCAAGTTGGATGCGAATAACAGTAGCTGCTTGCAAGATCATGCCATTTATTTGCTGTACCTTTATCTGTGATCGGGACTGCTGCTTTGATGAAAGTGAGTGTTCTCACTGTAAAATAACGTAAAAAGTACAGAGCATCAAGTTGAATGCGAATAACAGTAGCTGCTTGCAAGATCATGCCATTTATTTGCCGTACCTTTATCTGTGATCGGGACTGCTGCTTTGATGAAAGTGAGTGCTCTCACTGTAAAATAACGTAAAAAGTACAGAGCATCAAGTTGAATGCGAATAACAGTAGCTGCTTGCAAGATCATGCCATTTATTTGCCGTACCTTTATCTGTGATCGGGACTGCTGCTTTGATGAAAGTGAGTGTTCTCACTGTAAAATAACGTAAAAAGTACAGAGCATCAAGTTGGATGCGAATAACAGTAGCTGCTTGCAAGATCATGCCATTTATTTGCCGTACCTTTATCTGTGATCGGGACTGCTGCTTTGATGAAACTGAGTGCTCTCACTGTAAAATAACGTAAAAAGTACAGTGCACCAAGTTGAATGCAGGCCAAGTTGACCTGCTTGCAAGGTCATGCCATTTATTGGCCGTACCTTTATCTGTGATCGGGACGGCTGCTTTGATGAAAGTGAGTGCTCTCACTGTAAAATAACGTTAAAAGTACAGAGCATCAAGTTGAATGCGAATAACAGTAGCTGCTTGCAAGTTCATGCCATTTATTTGCCGTACCTTTATCTGTGATCGGGACTGCTGCTTTGATGAAAGTGAGTGCTCCCACTGTAAAATAACGTAAAAAGTACAGTGCACCAAGTTGAATGCAGGTCAAGTTGACCTGCTTGCAAGGTCATGCCATTTATTGGCCGTACCTTTATCTGTGATCGGGACGGCTGCTTTGATGAAAGTGAGTGCTCTCACGGTAAAATAACGTAAAAAGTACAGAGCATCACGTTGAATGCGAATAATAGTAGCTGCTTGCAAGATCATGCCATTTATTGGCCGTACCTTTATCTGTGATCCGGGCGGCTGCTTTGATGAAAGTGAGTGCTCTCACTGTAAAATAACGTAAAAAGTACAGAGCATCAAGTTGAATGCGAATAACAGTAGCTGCTTGCAAGATCATGCCATTTATTGGACGGTCATTTATCAGTTATCGGGACTGCTGCTTTGATGAAAGTGAGTGCTCTCACTGTAAAATAACGTAAAAAGTACAGAGCATCAAGTTGAATGCGAATAACAGTAGCTGCTTGCAAGTTCATGCCATTTATTTGCCGTACCTTTATCTGTGATCGGGACTGCTGCTTTGATGAAAGTGAGTGCTCTCACTGTAAAATAACGTAAAAAGTACAGTGCACCAAGTTGAATGCAGGTCAAGTTGACCTGCTTGCAAGGTCATGCCATTTATTGGCCGTACCTCTATCTGTGATCGGGACTGCTGCTTTGATGAAAGTGAGTGTTCTCGCTGTAAAATAACGTAAAAAGTACAGAGCATCAAGTTGAATGCGAATAACAGTAGCTGCTTGCAAGATCATGCCATTTATTGGCCGGTCATTTATTAGTTGTCGGGACTGCTGCTTTGATGAAAGTGAGTGTTCTCATTGTAAAATAACGTAAAATGTACAGTGCACCAAGTTGAATGCAGGTCAAGTTGACCTGCTTGCAAGGTCATGCCATTTATTGGCCGTACCTTTATCTGTGATCGGGACTGCTGCTTTGATGAAAGTGAGTGCTCTCACTGTAAAATAACGTAAAAAGTACAGAGCATCAAGTTGGATGCGAATAACAGTAGCTGCTTGCAAGATCATCCCATTTAGTGGCCGTACCTTTATCTGTGATCGGGACGGCTGCTTTGATGAAAGTGAGTGTTCTCGCTGTAAAATAACGTAAAAAGTACAGAGCATCAAGTTGAATACGAATAACAGTAGCTGCTTGCAAGATCATGCCATTTATTAGCCGTACCTTTATCTGTGATCGGGACTGCTGCTTTGATGAAAGTGAGTGTTCTCACTGTATAATAACGTAAAAAGTACAGAGCATCAAGTTGAATGCGAATAACAGTAGCTGCTTGCAAGATCATCCCATTGATTTGCCGTACCTTTATCTGTGATCGGGACTGCTGCTTTGATGAAAGTGAGTGCTCTCACGGTAAAATAACGTAAAAAGTACAGAGCATCAAGTTGAATGCGAATAACAGTAGCTGCTTGCAAGATCATGCCATTTATTGGCCGGTCATTTATTAGTTGTCGGGACTGCTGCTTTGATGAAAGTGAGTGTTCTCATTGTAAAATAACGTAAAATGTACAGTGCACCAAGTTGAATGCAGGTCAAGTTGACCTGCTTGCAAGGTCATGCCATTTATTGGCCGTACCTTTATCTGTGATCGGGACGGCTGCTTTGATGAAAGTGAGTGTTCTCGCTGTAAAATAACGTAAAAAGTACAGAGCATCAAGTTGGATGCGAATAACAGTAGCTGCTTGCAAGATCATGCCATTTATTTGCTGTACCTTTATCTGTGATCGGGACTGCTGCTTTGATGAAAGTGAGTGTTCTCACTGTAAAATAACGTAAAAAGTACAGAGCATCAAGTTGAATGCGAATAACAGTAGCTGCTTGCAAGATCATGCCATTTATTTGCCGTACCTTTATCTGTGATCGGGACTGCTGCTTTGATGAAAGTGAGTGCTCTCACTGTAAAATAACGTAAAAAGTACAGAGCATCAAGTTGAATGCGAATAACAGTAGCTGCTTGCAAGATCATGCCATTTATTTGCCGTACCTTTATCTGTGATCGGGACTGCTGCTTTGATGAAAGTGAGTGTTCTCACTGTAAAATAACGTAAAAAGTACAGAGCATCAAGTTGGATGCGAATAACAGTAGCTGCTTGCAAGATCATGCCATTTATTTGCCGTACCTTTATCTGTGATCGGGACTGCTGCTTTGATGAAAGTGAGTGCTCTCACTGTAAAATAACGTAAAAAGTACAGTGCACCAAGTTGAATGCAGGCCAAGTTGACCTGCTTGCAAGGTCATGCCATTTATTGGCCGTACCTTTATCTGTGATCGGGACGGCTGCTTTGATGAAAGTGAGTGTTCTCGCTGTAAAATAACGTAAAAAGTACAGAGCATCAAGTTGAATACGAATAACAGTAGCTGCTTGCAAGATCATGCCATTTATTAGCCGTACCTTTATCTGTGATCGGGACTGCTGCTTTGATGAAAGTGAGTGTTCTCACTGTATAATAACGTAAAAAGTACAGAGCATCAAGTTGAATGCGAATAACAGTAGCTGCTTGCAAGATCATGCCATTTATTGGCCGTACCTTTATCTGTGATCGGGACTGCTGCTTTGATGAAAGTGAGTGTTCTCACTGTATAATAACGTAAAAAGTACAGAGCATCAAGTTGAATGCGAATAACAGTAGCTGCTTGCAAGATCATGCCATTTATTGGCCGGTCATTTATCAGTTGTCGGGACTGCTGCTTTGATGAAAGTGAGTGTTCTCATTGTAAAATAACGTAAAATGTACAGTGCACCAAGTTGAATGCAGGTCAAGTTGACCTGCTTGCAAGGTCATGCCATTTATTGGCCGTACCTTTATCTGTGATCGGGACGGCTGCTTTGATGAAAGTGAGTGTTCTCGCTGTAAAATAACGTAAAAAGTACAGAGCATCAAGTTGGATGCGAATAACAGTAGCTGCTTGCAAGATCATCCCATTTAGTGGCCGTACCTTTATCTGTGATCGGGACGGCTGCTTTGATGAAAGTGAGTGTTCTCGCTGTAAAATAACGTAAAAAGTACAGAGCATCAAGTTGAATACGAATAACAGTAGCTGCTTGCAAGATCATGCCATTTATTGGCCGTACCTTTATCTGTGATCGGGACTGCTGCTTTGATGAAAGTGAGTGTTCTCACTGTATAATAACGTAAAAAGTACAGAGCATCAAGTTGAATGCGAATAACAGTAGCTGCTTGCAAGATCATGCCATTTATTTGCCGTACCTTTATCTGTGATCGGGACTGCTGCTTTGATGAAAGTGAGTGCTCTCACTGTAAAATTCAGTAGAAAGTACAGGGAATCAAGTTGAATGCGAATAACAGTAGCTGCTTGCAAGATCATGCCATTTCTTGGCCGTACCTTTATCTGTGATCGGGGCTGCTGGTTTGATGAAAGTGAGTGTTCTCACTGTAAAATAACGTAAAAAGTACAGTGCACCAAGTTGAATGCAGGTCAAGCTGACCTGCTTGCAAGGTCATGCCATTTATTGGCCGTACCTCTATCTGTGATCGGGACTGCTGCTTTGATGAAAGTGGGTGTTCTCACTGTAAAATAACGTAAAAAGTACAGAGCATCAAGTTGAATGCGAATAACAGTAGCTGCTTGCAAGATCATGCCATTTATTTGCCGTACCTTTATCTGTGATCGGGACTGCTGCTTTGATGAAAGTGAGTGCTCTCACTGTAAAATAACGTAAAAAGTACAGAGCATCAAGTTGAATGCGAATAACAGTAGCTGCTTGCAAGATCATGCCATTTATTTGCCGTACCTTTATCTGTGATCGGGACTGCTGCTTTGATGAAAGTGAATGTTCTCACTGTAAAATAACGTAAAAAGTACAGTGCACCAAGTTGAATGCAGGTCAAGTTCACCTGCTTGCAAGGTCATGCCATTTAATGGCCGTACCTCTATCTGTGATCGGGACTGCTGCTTTGATGAAAGTGAGTGCTCTTACCGTAAAATAACGTAAAAAGTACAGAGCATCAAGTTGAATGCGAATAACAGTAGCTGCTTGCAAGATCATGCCATTTATTGGCCGGTCATTTATCAGTTATCGGGACTGCTGCTTTGATGAAAGTGAGTGTTCTCATTGTAAAATAACGTAAAATGTACAGTGCACCAAGTTGAATGCAGGTCAAGTTGACCTGCTTGCAAGGTCATGCCATTTATTGGCCGTACCTCTATCTGTGATCGGGACGGCTGCTTTGATGACAGTGAGTGCTCTCACTGTAAAATAACGTAAAAAGTACAGAGCATCAAGTTGAATGCGAATAACAGTAGCTGCTTGCAAGATCATGCCATTTATTGGCCCAACCTTTATGTGTGATCGGGACGGCTGCTTTGATGAAAGTGAGTGCTCTCACTGTAAAATAACGTAAAAAGTACAGAGCATCAAGTTGAATGCGAATAACAGTAGCTGCTTGCAAGTTCATGCCATTTATTTGCCGTACCTTTATCTGTGATCGGGACTGCTGCTTTGATGAAAGTGAGTGCTCTCACTGTAAAATAACGTAAAAAGTACAGTGCACCAAGTTGAATGCAGGTCAAGTTGACCTGCTTGCAAGGTCATGCCATTTATTGGCCGTACCTTTATCTGTGATCGGGACGGCTGCTTTGATGAAAGTGAGTGCTCTCACGGTAAAATAACGTAAAAAGTACAGAGCATCACGTTGAATGCGAATAATAGTAGCTGCTTGCAAGATCATGCCATTTATTGGCCGTACCTTTATCTGTGATCCGGGCGGCTGCTTTGATGAAAGTGAGTGCTCTCACTGTAAAATAACGTAAAAAGTACAGAGCATCAAGTTGAATGCGAATAACAGTAGCTGCCTGCAAGTTCATGCCATTTATTTGCCGTACCTTTATCTGTGATCGGGACTGCTGCTTTGATGAAAGTGAGTGCTCTCACTGTAAAATAACGTAAAAAGTACAGTGCACCAAGTTGAATGCAGGTCAAGTTGACCTGCTTGCAAGGTCATGCCATTTATTGGCCGTACCTCTATCTGTGATCGGGACGGCAGCTTTGATGAAAGTGAGTGTTCTCGCTGTAAAATTCAGTAGAAAGTACAGGGAATCAAGTTGAATGCGAATAACAGTAGCTGCTTGCAAGATCATGCCATTTCTTGGCCGTACCTTTATCTGTGATCGGGGCTGCTGGTTTGATGAACGTGAGTGTTCTCACTGTAAAATAACGTAAAAAGTACAGTGCACCAAGTTGAATGCAGGTCAAGCTGACCTGCTTGCAAGGTCATGCCATTTATTGGCCGTACCTCTATCTGTGATCGGGACTGCTGCTTTGATGAAAGTGGGTGTTCTCACTGTAAAATAACGTAAAAAGTACAGAGCATCAAGTTGAATGCGAATAACAGTAGCTGCTTGCAAGATCATGCCATTTATTTGCCGTACCTTTATCTGTGATCGGGACTGCTGCTTTGATGAAAGTGAGTGCTCTCACTGTAAAATAACGTAAAAAGTACAGAGCATCAAGTTGAATGCGAATAACAGTAGCTGCTTGCAAGATCATGCCATTTATTTGCCGTACCTTTATCTGTGATCGGGACGGCTGCTTTGATGAAAGTGAGTGTTCTCGCTGTAAAATAACGTAAAAAGTACACAGCATCAAGTTGAATGCGAATAACAGTAGCTGCTTGCAAGATCATGCCATTTATTGGCCCAACCTTTATCTGTGATCGGGACGGCTGCTTTGATGAAAGTGAGTGCTCTCACTGTAAAATAACGTAAAAAGTACATAGCATCAAGTTGAATGCGAATAACAGTAGCTGCTTGCAAGTTCATGCCATTTATTTGCCGTACCTTTATCTGTGATCGGGACTGCTGCTTTGATGAAAGTGAGTGCTCCCACTGTAAAATAACGTAAAAAGTACAGTGCACCAAGTTGAATGCAGGTCAAGTTGACCTGCTTGCAAGGTCATGCCATTTATTGGCCGTACCTTTATCTGTGATCGGGACGGCTGCTTTGATGAAAGTGAGTGCTCTCACGGTAAAATAACGTAAAAAGTACAGAGCATCAAGTTGAATGCGAATAACAGTAGCTGCTTGCAAGATCATGCCATTTATTTGCTGTACCTTTATCTGTGATCGGGACTGCTGCTTTGATGAAAGTGAGTGTTCTCACTGTAAAATAACGTAAAAAGTACAGAGCATCAAGTTGAATGCGAATAACAGTAGCTGCTTGCAAGATCATGCCATTTATTTGCCGTACCTTTATCTGTGATCGGGACTGCTGCTTTGATGAAAGTGAGTGCTCTCACTGTAAAATAACGTAAAAAGTACAGAGCATCAAGTTGAATGCGAATAACAGTAGCTGCTTGCAAGATCATGCCATTTATTGGACGGTCATTTATCAGTTATCGGGACTGCTGCTTTGATGAAAGTGAGTGCTCTCACTGTAAAATAACGTAAAAAGTACAGAGCATCAAGTTGAATGCGAATAACAGTAGCTGCTTGCAAGTTCATGCCATTTATTTGCCGTACCTTTATCTGTGATCGGGACTGCTGCTTTGATGAAAGTGAGTGCTCTCACTGTAAAATAACGTAAAAAGTACAGTGCACCAAGTTGAATGCAGGTCAAGTTGACCTGCTTGCAAGGTCATGCCATTTATTGGCCGTACCTCTATCTGTGATCGGGACTGCTGCTTTGATGAAAGTGAGTGTTCTCGCTGTAAAATAACGTAAAAAGTACAGAGCATCAAGTTGAATGCGAATAACAGTAGCTGCTTGCAAGATCATGCCTTTTATTGGCCGTACCTTTATCTGTGATCGGGACGGCTGCTTTGATGAAAGTGAGTGTTCTCGCTGTAAAATAACGTAAAAAGTACTGAGCATCAAGTTGGATGCGAATAACAGTAGCTGCTTGCAAGATCATCCCATTTAGTGGCCGTACCTTTATCTGTGATCGGGACTGCTGCTTTGATGAAAGTGAGTGCTCTCACGGTAAAATAACGTAAAAAGTACAGAGCATCAAGTTGAATGCGAATAACAGTAGCTGCTTGCAAGATCATGCCATTTATTGGCCGGTCATTTATCAGTTGTCGGGACTGCTGCTTTGATGAAAGTGAGTGTTCTCATTGTAAAATAACGTAAAATGTACAGTGCACCAAGTTGAATGCAGGTCAAGTTGACCTGCTTGCAAGGTCATGCCATTTATTGGCCGTACCTTTATCTGTGATCGGGACGGCTGCTTTGATGAAAGTGAGTGTTCTCGCTGTAAAATAACGTAAAAAGTACAGAGCATCAAGTTGGATGCGAATAACAGTAGCTGCTTGCAAGATCATGCCATTTATTTGCTGTACCTTTATCTGTGATCGGGACTGCTGCTTTGATGAAAGTGAGTGTTCTCACTGTAAAATAACGTAAAAAGTACAGAGCATCAAGTTGAATGCGAATAACAGTAGCTGCTTGCAAGATCATGCCATTTATTTGCCGTACCTTTATCTGTGATCGGGACTGCTGCTTTGATGAAAGTGAGTGCTCTCACTGTAAAATAACGTAAAAAGTACAGAGCATCAAGTTGAATGCGAATAACAGTAGCTGCTTGCAAGATCATGCCATTTATTTGCCGTACCTTTATCTGTGATCGGGACTGCTGCTTTGATGAAAGTGAGTGTTCTCACTGTAAAATAACGTAAAAAGTACAGAGCATCAAGTTGGATGCGAATAACAGTAGCTGCTTGCAAGATCATGCCATTTATTTGCCGTACCTTTATCTGTGATCGGGACTGCTGCTTTGATGAAAGTGAGTGCTCTCACTGTAAAATAACGTAAAAAGTACAGTGCACCAAGTTGAATGCAGGCCAAGTTGACCTGCTTGCAAGGTCATGCCATTTATTGGCCGTACCTTTATCTGTGATCGGGACGGCTGCTTTGATGAAAGTGAGTGCTCTCACTGTAAAATAACGTTAAAAGTACAGAGCATCAAGTTGAATGCGAATAACAGTAGCTGCTTGCAAGTTCATGCCATTTATTTGCCGTACCTTTATCTGTGATCGGGACGGCTGCTTTGATGAAAGTGAGTGCTCCCACTGTAAAATAACGTAAAAAGTACAGTGCACCAAGTTGAATGCAGGTCAAGTTGACCTGCTTGCAAGGTCATGCCATTTATTGGCCGTACCTTTATCTGTGATCGGGACGGCTGCTTTGATGAAAGTGAGTGCTCTCACGGTAAAATAACGTAAAAAGTACAGAGCATCACGTTGAATGCGAATAATAGTAGCTGCTTGCAAGATCATGCCATTTATTGGCCGTACCTTTATCTGTGATCCGGGCGGCTGCTTTGATGAAAGTGAGTGCTCTCACTGTAAAATAACGTAAAAAGTACAGAGCATCAAGTTGAATGCGAATAACAGTAGCTGCTTGCAAGATCATGCCATTTATTGGACGGTCATTTATCAGTTATCGGGACTGCTGCTTTGATGAAAGTGAGTGCTCTCACTGTAAAATAACGTAAAAAGTACAGAGCATCAAGTTGAATGCGAATAACAGTAGCTGCTTGCAAGTTCATGCCATTTATTAGCCGTACCTTTATCTGTGATCGGGACTGCTGCTTTGATGAAAGTGAGTGTTCTCACTGTATAATAACGTAAAAAGTACAGAGCATCAAGTTGAATGCGAATAACAGTAGCTGCTTGCAAGATCATCCCATTGATTTGCCGTACCTTTATCTGTGATCGGGACTGCTGCTTTGATGAAAGTGAGTGCTCTCACGGTAAAATAACGTAAAAAGTACAGAGCATCAAGTTGAATGCGAATAACAGTAGCTGCTTGCAAGATCATGCCATTTATTGGCCGGTCATTTATCAGTTGTCGGGACTGCTGCTTTGATGAAAGTGAGTGTTCTCATTGTAAAATAACGTAAAATGTACAGTGCACCAAGTTGAATGCAGGTCAAGTTGACCTGCTTGCAAGGTCATGCCATTTATTGGCCGTACCTTTATCTGTGATCGGGACGGCTGCTTTGATGAAAGTGAGTGTTCTCGCTGTAAAATAACGTAAAAAGTACAGAGCATCAAGTTGGATGCGAATAACAGTAGCTGCTTGCAAGATCATGCCATTTATTTGCTGTACCTTTATCTGTGATCGGGACTGCTGCTTTGATGAAAGTGAGTGTTCTCACTGTAAAATAACGTAAAAAGTACAGAGCATCAAGTTGAATGCGAATAACAGTAGCTGCTTGCAAGATCATGCCATTTATTTGCCGTACCTTTATCTGTGATCGGGACTGCTGCTTTGATGAAAGTGAGTGTTCTCACTGTAAAATAACGTAAAAAGTACAGAGCATCAAGTTGGATGCGAATAACAGTAGCTGCTTGCAAGATCATGCCATTTATTTGCCGTACCTTTATCTGTGATCGGGACTGCTGCTTTGATGAAACTGAGTGCTCTCACTGTAAAATAACGTAAAAAGTACAGTGCACCAAGTTGAATGCAGGCCAAGTTGACCTGCTTGCAAGGTCATGCCATTTATTGGCCGTACCTTTATCTGTGATCGGGACGGCTGCTTTGATGAAAGTGAGTGCTCTCACTGTAAAATAACGTTAAAAGTACAGAGCATCAAGTTGAATGCGAATAACAGTAGCTGCTTGCAAGTTCATGCCATTTATTTGCCGTACCTTTATCTGTGATCGGGACTGCTGCTTTGATGAAAGTGAGTGCTCCCACTGTAAAATAACGTAAAAAGTACAGTGCACCAAGTTGAATGCAGGTCAAGTTGACCTGCTTGCAAGGTCATGCCATTTATTGGCCGTACCTTTATCTGTGATCGGGACGGCTGCTTTGATGAAAGTGAGTGCTCTCACGGTAAAATAACGTAAAAAGTACAGAGCATCACGTTGAATGCGAATAATAGTAGCTGCTTGCAAGATCATGCCATTTATTGGCCGTACCTTTATCTGTGATCCGGGCGGCTGCTTTGATGAAAGTGAGTGCTCTCACTGTAAAATAACGTAAAAAGTACAGAGCATCAAGTTGAATGCGAATAACAGTAGCTGCTTGCAAGATCATGCCATTTATTGGACGGTCATTTATCAGTTATCGGGACTGCTGCTTTGATGAAAGTGAGTGCTCTCACTGTAAAATAACGTAAAAAGTACAGAGCATCAAGTTGAATGCGAATAACAGTAGCTGCTTGCAAGTTCATGCCATTTATTTGCCGTACCTTTATCTGTGATCGGGACTGCTGCTTTGATGAAAGTGAGTGCTCTCACTGTAAAATAACGTAAAAAGTACAGTGCACCAAGTTGAATGCAGGTCAAGTTGACCTGCTTGCAAGGTCATGCCATTTATTGGCCGTACCTCTATCTGTGATCGGGACTGCTGCTTTGATGAAAGTGAGTGTTCTCGCTGTAAAATAACGTAAAAAGTACAGAGCATCAAGTTGAATGCGAATAACAGTAGCTGCTTGCAAGATCATGCCATTTATTGGCCGGTCATTTATTAGTTGTCGGGACTGCTGCTTTGATGAAAGTGAGTGTTCTCATTGTAAAATAACGTAAAATGTACAGTGCACCAAGTTGAATGCAGGTCAAGTTGACCTGCTTGCAAGGTCATGCCATTTATTGGCCGTACCTTTATCTGTGATCGGGACTGCTGCTTTGATGAAAGTGAGTGCTCTCACTGTAAAATAACGTAAAAAGTACAGAGCATCAAGTTGGATGCGAATAACAGTAGCTGCTTGCAAGATCATCCCATTTAGTGGCCGTACCTTTATCTGTGATCGGGACGGCTGCTTTGATGAAAGTGAGTGTTCTCGCTGTAAAATAACGTAAAAAGTACAGAGCATCAAGTTGAATACGAATAACAGTAGCTGCTTGCAAGATCATGCCATTTATTAGCCGTACCTTTATCTGTGATCGGGACTGCTGCTTTGATGAAAGTGAGTGTTCTCACTGTATAATAACGTAAAAAGTACAGAGCATCAAGTTGAATGCGAATAACAGTAGCTGCTTGCAAGATCATCCCATTGATTTGCCGTACCTTTATCTGTGATCGGGACTGCTGCTTTGATGAAAGTGAGTGCTCTCACGGTAAAATAACGTAAAAAGTACAGAGCATCAAGTTGAATGCGAATAACAGTAGCTGCTTGCAAGATCATGCCATTTATTGGCCGGTCATTTATTAGTTGTCGGGACTGCTGCTTTGATGAAAGTGAGTGTTCTCATTGTAAAATAACGTAAAATGTACAGTGCACCAAGTTGAATGCAGGTCAAGTTGACCTGCTTGCAAGGTCATGCCATTTATTGGCCGTACCTTTATCTGTGATCGGGACGGCTGCTTTGATGAAAGTGAGTGTTCTCGCTGTAAAATAACGTAAAAAGTACAGAGCATCAAGTTGGATGCGAATAACAGTAGCTGCTTGCAAGATCATGCCATTTATTTGCTGTACCTTTATCTGTGATCGGGACTGCTGCTTTGATGAAAGTGAGTGTTCTCACTGTAAAATAACGTAAAAAGTACAGAGCATCAAGTTGAATGCGAATAACAGTAGCTGCTTGCAAGATCATGCCATTTATTTGCCGTACCTTTATCTGTGATCGGGACTGCTGCTTTGATGAAAGTGAGTGCTCTCACTGTAAAATAACGTAAAAAGTACAGAGCATCAAGTTGAATGCGAATAACAGTAGCTGCTTGCAAGATCATGCCATTTATTTGCCGTACCTTTATCTGTGATCGGGACTGCTGCTTTGATGAAAGTGAGTGTTCTCACTGTAAAATAACGTAAAAAGTACAGAGCATCAAGTTGGATGCGAATAACAGTAGCTGCTTGCAAGATCATGCCATTTATTTGCCGTACCTTTATCTGTGATCGGGACTGCTGCTTTGATGAAAGTGAGTGCTCTCACTGTAAAATAACGTAAAAAGTACAGTGCACCAAGTTGAATGCAGGCCAAGTTGACCTGCTTGCAAGGTCATGCCATTTATTGGCCGTACCTTTATCTGTGATCGGGACGGCTGCTTTGATGAAAGTGAGTGTTCTCGCTGTAAAATAACGTAAAAAGTACAGAGCATCAAGTTGAATACGAATAACAGTAGCTGCTTGCAAGATCATGCCATTTATTAGCCGTACCTTTATCTGTGATCGGGACTGCTGCTTTGATGAAAGTGAGTGTTCTCACTGTATAATAACGTAAAAAGTACAGAGCATCAAGTTGAATGCGAATAACAGTAGCTGCTTGCAAGATCATGCCATTTATTGGCCGGTCATTTATCAGTTGTCGGGACTGCTGCTTTGATGAAAGTGAGTGTTCTCATTGTAAAATAACGTAAAAAGTACAGAGCATCAAGTTGAATGCGAATAACAGTAGCTGCTTGCAAGTTCATGCCATTTATTAGCCGTACCTTTATCTGTGATCGGGACTGCTGCTTTGATGAAAGTGAGTGTTCTCACTGTATAATAACGTAAAAAGTACAGAGCATCAAGTTGAATGCGAATAACAGTAGCTGCTTGCAAGATCATCCCATTGATTTGCCGTACCTTTATCTGTGATCGGGACTGCTGCTTTGATGAAAGTGAGTGCTCTCACGGTAAAATAACGTAAAAAGTACAGAGCATCAAGTTGAATGCGAATAACAGTAGCTGCTTGCAAGATCATGCCATTTATTGGCCGGTCATTTATCAGTTGTCGGGACTGCTGCTTTGATGAAAGTGAGTGTTCTCATTGTAAAATAACGTAAAATGTACAGTGCACCAAGTTGAATGCAGGTCAAGTTGACCTGCTTGCAAGGTCATGCCATTTATTGGCCGTACCTTTATCTGTGATCGGGACGGCTGCTTTGATGAAAGTGAGTGTTCTCGCTGTAAAATAACGTAAAAAGTACAGAGCATCAAGTTGGATGCGAATAACAGTAGCTGCTTGCAAGATCATGCCATTTATTTGCTGTACCTTTATCTGTGATCGGGACTGCTGCTTTGATGAAAGTGAGTGTTCTCACTGTAAAATAACGTAAAAAGTACAGAGCATCAAGTTGAATGCGAATAACAGTAGCTGCTTGCAAGATCATGCCATTTATTTGCCGTACCTTTATCTGTGATCGGGACTGCTGCTTTGATGAAAGTGAGTGCTCTCACTGTAAAATAACGTAAAAAGTACAGAGCATCAAGTTGAATGCGAATAACAGTAGCTGCTTGCAAGATCATGCCATTTATTTGCCGTACCTTTATCTGTGATCGGGACTGCTGCTTTGATGAAAGTGAGTGTTCTCACTGTAAAATAACGTAAAAAGTACAGAGCATCAAGTTGGATGCGAATAACAGTAGCTGCTTGCAAGATCATGCCATTTATTTGCCGTACCTTTATCTGTGATCGGGACTGCTGCTTTGATGAAACTGAGTGCTCTCACTGTAAAATAACGTAAAAAGTACAGTGCACCAAGTTGAATGCAGGCCAAGTTGACCTGCTTGCAAGGTCATGCCATTTATTGGCCGTACCTTTATCTGTGATCGGGACGGCTGCTTTGATGAAAGTGAGTGCTCTCACTGTAAAATAACGTTAAAAGTACAGAGCATCAAGTTGAATGCGAATAACAGTAGCTGCTTGCAAGTTCATGCCATTTATTTGCCGTACCTTTATCTGTGATCGGGACTGCTGCTTTGATGAAAGTGAGTGCTCCCACTGTAAAATAACGTAAAAAGTACAGTGCACCAAGTTGAATGCAGGTCAAGTTGACCTGCTTGCAAGGTCATGCCATTTATTGGCCGTACCTTTATCTGTGATCGGGACGGCTGCTTTGATGAAAGTGAGTGCTCTCACGGTAAAATAACGTAAAAAGTACAGAGCATCACGTTGAATGCGAATAATAGTAGCTGCTTGCAAGATCATGCCATTTATTGGCCGTACCTTTATCTGTGATCCGGGCGGCTGCTTTGATGAAAGTGAGTGCTCTCACTGTAAAATAACGTAAAAAGTACAGAGCATCAAGTTGAATGCGAATAACAGTAGCTGCTTGCAAGATCATGCCATTTATTGGACGGTCATTTATCAGTTATCGGGACTGCTGCTTTGATGAAAGTGAGTGCTCTCACTGTAAAATAACGTAAAAAGTACAGAGCATCAAGTTGAATGCGAATAACAGTAGCTGCTTGCAAGTTCATGCCATTTATTTGCCGTACCTTTATCTGTGATCGGGACTGCTGCTTTGATGAAAGTGAGTGCTCTCACTGTAAAATAACGTAAAAAGTACAGTGCACCAAGTTGAATGCAGGTCAAGTTGACCTGCTTGCAAGGTCATGCCATTTATTGGCCGTACCTCTATCTGTGATCGGGACTGCTGCTTTGATGAAAGTGAGTGTTCTCGCTGTAAAATAACGTAAAAAGTACAGAGCATCAAGTTGAATGCGAATAACAGTAGCTGCTTGCAAGATCATGCCATTTATTGGCCGGTCATTTATTAGTTGTCGGGACTGCTGCTTTGATGAAAGTGAGTGTTCTCATTGTAAAATAACGTAAAATGTACAGTGCACCAAGTTGAATGCAGGTCAAGTTGACCTGCTTGCAAGGTCATGCCATTTATTGGCCGTACCTTTATCTGTGATCGGGACTGCTGCTTTGATGAAAGTGAGTGCTCTCACTGTAAAATAACGTAAAAAGTACAGAGCATCAAGTTGGATGCGAATAACAGTAGCTGCTTGCAAGATCATCCCATTTAGTGGCCGTACCTTTATCTGTGATCGGGACGGCTGCTTTGATGAAAGTGAGTGTTCTCGCTGTAAAATAACGTAAAAAGTACAGAGCATCAAGTTGAATACGAATAACAGTAGCTGCTTGCAAGATCATGCCATTTATTAGCCGTACCTTTATCTGTGATCGGGACTGCTGCTTTGATGAAAGTGAGTGTTCTCACTGTATAATAACGTAAAAAGTACAGAGCATCAAGTTGAATGCGAATAACAGTAGCTGCTTGCAAGATCATCCCATTGATTTGCCGTACCTTTATCTGTGATCGGGACTGCTGCTTTGATGAAAGTGAGTGCTCTCACGGTAAAATAACGTAAAAAGTACAGAGCATCAAGTTGAATGCGAATAACAGTAGCTGCTTGCAAGATCATGCCATTTATTGGCCGGTCATTTATTAGTTGTCGGGACTGCTGCTTTGATGAAAGTGAGTGTTCTCATTGTAAAATAACGTAAAATGTACAGTGCACCAAGTTGAATGCAGGTCAAGTTGACCTGCTTGCAAGGTCATGCCATTTATTGGCCGTACCTTTATCTGTGATCGGGACGGCTGCTTTGATGAAAGTGAGTGTTCTCGCTGTAAAATAACGTAAAAAGTACAGAGCATCAAGTTGGATGCGAATAACAGTAGCTGCTTGCAAGATCATGCCATTTATTTGCTGTACCTTTATCTGTGATCGGGACTGCTGCTTTGATGAAAGTGAGTGTTCTCACTGTAAAATAACGTAAAAAGTACAGAGCATCAAGTTGAATGCGAATAACAGTAGCTGCTTGCAAGATCATGCCATTTATTTGCCGTACCTTTATCTGTGATCGGGACTGCTGCTTTGATGAAAGTGAGTGCTCTCACTGTAAAATAACGTAAAAAGTACAGAGCATCAAGTTGAATGCGAATAACAGTAGCTGCTTGCAAGATCATGCCATTTATTTGCCGTACCTTTATCTGTGATCGGGACTGCTGCTTTGATGAAAGTGAGTGTTCTCACTGTAAAATAACGTAAAAAGTACAGAGCATCAAGTTGGATGCGAATAACAGTAGCTGCTTGCAAGATCATGCCATTTATTTGCCGTACCTTTATCTGTGATCGGGACTGCTGCTTTGATGAAAGTGAGTGCTCTCACTGTAAAATAACGTAAAAAGTACAGTGCACCAAGTTGAATGCAGGCCAAGTTGACCTGCTTGCAAGGTCATGCCATTTATTGGCCGTACCTTTATCTGTGATCGGGACGGCTGCTTTGATGAAAGTGAGTGTTCTCGCTGTAAAATAACGTAAAAAGTACAGAGCATCAAGTTGAATACGAATAACAGTAGCTGCTTGCAAGATCATGCCATTTATTAGCCGTACCTTTATCTGTGATCGGGACTGCTGCTTTGATGAAAGTGAGTGTTCTCACTGTATAATAACGTAAAAAGTACAGAGCATCAAGTTGAATGCGAATAACAGTAGCTGCTTGCAAGATCATGCCATTTATTGGCCGGTCATTTATCAGTTGTCGGGACTGCTGCTTTGATGAAAGTGAGTGTTCTCATTGTAAAATAACGTAAAATGTACAGTGCACCAAGTTGAATGCAGGTCAAGTTGACCTGCTTGCAAGGTCATGCCATTTATTGGCCGTACCTTTATCTGTGATCGGGACGGCTGCTTTGATGAAAGTGAGTGTTCTCGCTGTAAAATAACGTAAAAAGTACAGAGCATCAAGTTGGATGCGAATAACAGTAGCTGCTTGCAAGATCATCCCATTTAGTGGCCGTACCTTTATCTGTGATCGGGACGGCTGCTTTGATGAAAGTGAGTGTTCTCGCTGTAAAATAACGTAAAAAGTACAGAGCATCAAGTTGAATACGAATAACAGTAGCTGCTTGCAAGATCATGCCATTTATTTGCCGTACCTTTATCTGTGATCGGGACTGCTGCTTTGATGAAAGTGAGTGTTCTCACTGTAAAATAACGTAAAAAGTACAGAGCATCAAGTTGGATGCGAATAACAGTAGCTGCTTGCAAGATCATGCTATTTATTTGCCGTACCTTTATCTGTGATCGGGACTGCTGCTTTGATGAAAGTGAGTGCTCTCACTGTAAAATAACGTAAAAAGTACAGTGCACCAAGTTGAATGCAGGCCAAGTTGACCTGCTTGCAAGGTCATGCCATTTATTGGCCGTACCTTTATCTGTGATCGGGACGGCTGCTTTGATGAAAGTGAGTGTTCTCGCTGTAAAATAACGTAAAAAGTACAGAGCATCAAGTTGAATACGAATAACAGTAGCTGCTTGCAAGATCATGCCATTTATTAGCCGTACCTTTATCTGTGATCGGGACTGCTGCTTTGATGAAAGTGAGTGTTCTCACTGTATAATAACGTAAAAAGTACAGAGCATCAAGTTGAATGCGAATAACAGTAGCTGCTTGCAAGATCATGCCATTTATTGGCCGGTCATTTATCAGTTGTCGGGACTGCTGCTTTGATGAAAGTGAGTGTTCTCATTGTAAAATAACGTAAAATGTACAGTGCACCAAGTTGAATGCAGGTCAAGTTGACCTGCTTGCAAGGTCATGCCATTTATTGGCCGTACCTTTATCTGTGATCGGGACGGCTGCTTTGATGAAAGTGAGTGTTCTCGCTGTAAAATAACGTAAAAAGTACAGAGCATCAAGTTGGATGCGAATAACAGTAGCTGCTTGCAAGATCATCCCATTTAGTGGCCGTACCTTTATCTGTGATCGGGACGGCTGCTTTGATGAAAGTGAGTGTTCTCGCTGTAAAATAACGTAAAAAGTACAGAGCATCAAGTTGAATACGAATAACAGTAGCTGCTTGCAAGATCATGCCATTTATTGGCCGTACCTTTATCTGTGATCGGGACTGCTGCTTTGATGAAAGTGAGTGTTCTCACTGTATAATAACGTAAAAAGTACAGAGCATCAAGTTGAATGCGAATAACAGTAGCTGCTTGCAAGATCATGCCATTTATTTGCCGTACCTTTATCTGTGATCGGGACTGCTGCTTTGATGAAAGTGAGTGCTCTCACTGTAAAATTCAGTAGAAAGTACAGGGAATCAAGTTGAATGCGAATAACAGTAGCTGCTTGCAAGATCATGCCATTTCTTGGCCGTACCTTTATCTGTGATCGGGGCTGCTGGTTTGATGAAAGTGAGTGTTCTCACTGTAAAATAACGTAAAAAGTACAGTGCACCAAGTTGAATGCAGGTCAAGCTGACCTGCTTGCAAGGTCATGCCATTTATTGGCCGTACCTCTATCTGTGATCGGGACTGCTGCTTTGATGAAAGTGGGTGTTCTCACTGTAAAATAACGTAAAAAGTACAGAGCATCAAGTTGAATGCGAATAACAGTAGCTGCTTGCAAGATCATGCCATTTATTTGCCGTACCTTTATCTGTGATCGGGACTGCTGCTTTGATGAAAGTGAGTGCTCTCACTGTAAAATAACGTAAAAAGTACAGAGCATCAAGTTGAATGCGAATAACAGTAGCTGCTTGCAAGATCATGCCATTTATTTGCCGTACCTTTATCTGTGATCGGGACGGCTGCTTTGATGAAAGTGAGTGCTCTCACTGTAAAATAACGTAAAAAGTACAGAGCATCAAGTTGAATGCGAATAACAGTAGCTGCTTGCAAGTTCATGCCATTTATTTGCCGTACCTTTATCTGTGATCGGGACTGCTGCTTTGATGAAAGTGAGTGCTCCCACTGTAAAATAACGTAAAAAGTACAGTGCACCAAGTTGAATGCAGGTCAAGTTGACCTGCTTGCAAGGTCATGCCATTTATTGGCCGTACCTTTATCTGTGATCGGGACGGCTGCTTTGATGAAAGTGAGTGCTCTCACGGTAAAATAACGTAAAAAGTACAGAGCATCACGTTGAATGCGAATAACAGTAGCTGCTTGCAAGATCATGCCATTTATTTGCCGTACCTTTATCTGTGATCGGGACTGCTGCTTTGATGAAAGTGAGTGTTCTCACTGTAAAATAACGTAAAAAGTACAGAGCATCAAGTTGGATGCGAATAACAGTAGCTGCTTGCAAGATCATGCCATTTATTTGCCGTACCTTTATCTGTGATCGGGACTGCTGCTTTGATGAAAGTGAGTGCTCTCACTGTAAAATAACGTAAAAAGTACAGTGCACCAAGTTGAATGCAGGCCAAGTTGACCTGCTTGCAAGGTCATGCCATTTATTGGCCGTACCTTTATCTGTGATCGGGACGGCTGCTTTGATGAAAGTGAGTGCTCCCACTGTAAAATAACGTAAAAAGTACAGTGCACCAAGTTGAATGCAGGTCAAGTTGACCTGCTTGCAAGGTCATGCCATTTATTGGCCGTACCTTTATCTGTGATCGGGACGGCTGCTTTGATGAAAGTGAGTGCTCTCACGGTAAAATAACGTAAAAAGTACAGAGCATCACGTTGAATGCGAATAATAGTAGCTGCTTGCAAGATCATGCCATTTATTGGCCGTACCTTTATCTGTGATCCGGGCGGCTGCTTTGATGAAAGTGAGTGCTCTCACTGTAAAATAACGTAAAAAGTACAGAGCATCAAGTTGAATGCGAATAACAGTAGCTGCTTGCAAGATCATGCCATTTATTGGACGGTCATTTATCAGTTATCGGGACTGCTGCTTTGATGAAAGTGAGTGCTCTCACTGTAAAATAACGTAAAAAGTACAGAGCATCAAGTTGAATGCGAATAACAGTAGCTGCTTGCAAGTTCATGCCATTTATTAGCCGTACCTTTATCTGTGATCGGGACTGCTGCTTTGATGAAAGTGAGTGTTCTCACTGTATAATAACGTAAAAAGTACAGAGCATCAAGTTGAATGCGAATAACAGTAGCTGCTTGCAAGATCATCCCATTGATTTGCCGTACCTTTATCTGTGATCGGGACTGCTGCTTTGATGAAAGTGAGTGCTCTCACGGTAAAATAACGTAAAAAGTACAGAGCATCAAGTTGAATGCGAATAACAGTAGCTGCTTGCAAGATCATGCCATTTATTGGCCGGTCATTTATCAGTTGTCGGGACTGCTGCTTTGATGAAAGTGAGTGTTCTCATTGTAAAATAACGTAAAATGTACAGTGCACCAAGTTGAATGCAGGTCAAGTTGACCTGCTTGCAAGGTCATGCCATTTATTGGCCGTACCTTTATCTGTGATCGGGACGGCTGCTTTGATGAAAGTGAGTGTTCTCGCTGTAAAATAACGTAAAAAGTACAGAGCATCAAGTTGGATGCGAATAACAGTAGCTGCTTGCAAGATCATGCCATTTATTTGCTGTACCTTTATCTGTGATCGGGACTGCTGCTTTGATGAAAGTGAGTGTTCTCACTGTAAAATAACGTAAAAAGTACAGTGCACCAAGTTGAATGCAGGTCAAGCTGACCTGCTTGCAAGGTCATGCCATTTATTGGCCGTACCTCTATCTGTGATCGGGACTGCTGCTTTGATGAAAGTGGGTGTTCTCACTGTAAAATAACGTAAAAAGTACAGAGCATCAAGTTGAATGCGAATAACAGTAGCTGCTTGCAAGATCATGCCATTTATTTGCCGTACCTTTATCTGTGATCGGGACTGCTGCTTTGATGAAAGTGAGTGTTCTCACTGTAAAATAACGTAAAAAGTACAGAGCATCAAGTTGGATGCGAATAACAGTAGCTGCTTGCAAGATCATGCCATTTATTTGCCGTACCTTTATCTGTGATCGGGACTGCTGCTTTGATGAAACTGAGTGCTCTCACTGTAAAATAACGTAAAAAGTACAGTGCACCAAGTTGAATGCAGGCCAAGTTGACCTGCTTGCAAGGTCATGCCATTTATTGGCCGTACCTTTATCTGTGATCGGGACGGCTGCTTTGATGAAAGTGAGTGCTCTCACTGTAAAATAACGTTAAAAGTACAGAGCATCAAGTTGAATGCGAATAACAGTAGCTGCTTGCAAGTTCATGCCATTTATTTGCCGTACCTTTATCTGTGATCGGGACTGCTGCTTTGATGAAAGTGAGTGCTCCCACTGTAAAATAACGTAAAAAGTACAGTGCACCAAGTTGAATGCAGGTCAAGTTGACCTGCTTGCAAGGTCATGCCATTTATTGGCCGTACCTTTATCTGTGATCGGGACGGCTGCTTTGATGAAAGTGAGTGCTCTCACGGTAAAATAACGTAAAAAGTACAGAGCATCACGTTGAATGCGAATAATAGTAGCTGCTTGCAAGATCATGCCATTTATTGGCCGTACCTTTATCTGTGATCCGGGCGGCTGCTTTGATGAAAGTGAGTGCTCTCACTGTAAAATAACGTAAAAAGTACAGAGCATCAAGTTGAATGCGAATAACAGTAGCTGCTTGCAAGATCATGCCATTTATTGGACGGTCATTTATCAGTTATCGGGACTGCTGCTTTGATGAAAGTGAGTGCTCTCACTGTAAAATAACGTAAAAAGTACAGAGCATCAAGTTGAATGCGAATAACAGTAGCTGCTTGCAAGTTCATGCCATTTATTTGCCGTACCTTTATCTGTGATCGGGACTGCTGCTTTGATGAAAGTGAGTGCTCTCACTGTAAAATAACGTAAAAAGTACAGTGCACCAAGTTGAATGCAGGTCAAGTTGACCTGCTTGCAAGGTCATGCCATTTATTGGCCGTACCTCTATCTGTGATCGGGACTGCTGCTTTGATGAAAGTGAGTGTTCTCGCTGTAAAATAACGTAAAAAGTACAGAGCATCAAGTTGAATGCGAATAACAGTAGCTGCTTGCAAGATCATGCCTTTTATTGGCCGTACCTTTATCTGTGATCGGGACGGCTGCTTTGATGAAAGTGAGTGTTCTCGCTGTAAAATAACGTAAAAAGTACAGAGCATCAAGTTGGATGCGAATAACAGTAGCTGCTTGCAAGATCATCCCATTTAGTGGCCGTACCTTTATCTGTGATCGGGACGGCTGCTTTGATGAAAGTGAGTGTTCTCGCTGTAAAATAACGTAAAAAGTACAGAGCATCAAGTTGAATACGAATAACAGTAGCTGCTTGCAAGATCATGCCATTTATTAGCCGTACCTTTATCTGTGATCGGGACTGCTGCTTTGATGAAAGTGAGTGTTCTCACTGTATAATAACGTAAAAAGTACAGAGCATCAAGTTGAATGCGAATAACAGTAGCTGCTTGCAAGATCATCCCATTGATTTGCCGTACCTTTATCTGTGATCGGGACTGCTGCTTTGATGAAAGTGAGTGCTCTCACGGTAAAATAACGTAAAAAGTACAGAGCATCAAGTTGAATGCGAATAACAGTAGCTGCTTGCAAGATCATGCCATTTATTGGCCGGTCATTTATCAGTTGTCGGGACTGCTGCTTTGATGAAAGTGAGTGTTCTCATTGTAAAATAACGTAAAATGTACAGTGCACCAAGTTGAATGCAGGTCAAGTTGACCTGCTTGCAAGGTCATGCCATTTATTGGCCGTACCTTTATCTGTGATCGGGACGGCTGCTTTGATGAAAGTGAGTGTTCTCGCTGTAAAATAACGTAAAAAGTACAGAGCATCAAGTTGGATGCGAATAACAGTAGCTGCTTGCAAGATCATGCCATTTATTTGCTGTACCTTTATCTGTGATCGGGACTGCTGCTTTGATGAAAGTGAGTGTTCTCACTGTAAAATAACGTAAAAAGTACAGAGCATCAAGTTGAATGCGAATAACAGTAGCTGCTTGCAAGATCATGCCATTTATTTGCCGTACCTTTATCTGTGATCGGGACTGCTGCTTTGATGAAAGTGAGTGCTCTCACTGTAAAATAACGTAAAAAGTACAGAGCATCAAGTTGAATGCGAATAACAGTAGCTGCTTGCAAGATCATGCCATTTATTTGCCGTACCTTTATCTGTGATCGGGACTGCTGCTTTGATGAAAGTGAGTGTTCTCACTGTAAAATAACGTAAAAAGTACAGAGCATCAAGTTGGATGCGAATAACAGTAGCTGCTTGCAAGATCATGCCATTTATTTGCCGTACCTTTATCTGTGATCGGGACTGCTGCTTTGATGAAAGTGAGTGCTCTCACTGTAAAATAACGTAAAAAGTACAGTGCACCAAGTTGAATGCAGGCCAAGTTGACCTGCTTGCAAGGTCATGCCATTTATTGGCCGTACCTTTATCTGTGATCGGGACGGCTGCTTTGATGAAAGTGAGTGTTCTCGCTGTAAAATAACGTAAAAAGTACAGAGCATCAAGTTGAATACGAATAACAGTAGCTGCTTGCAAGATCATGCCATTTATTAGCCGTACCTTTATCTGTGATCGGGACTGCTGCTTTGATGAAAGTGAGTGTTCTCACTGTATAATAACGTAAAAAGTACAGAGCATCAAGTTGAATGCGAATAACAGTAGCTGCTTGCAAGATCATGCCATTTATTGGCCGGTCATTTATCAGTTGTCGGGACTGCTGCTTTGATGAAAGTGAGTGTTCTCATTGTAAAATAACGTAAAATGTACAGTGCACCAAGTTGAATGCAGGTCAAGTTGACCTGCTTGCAAGGTCATGCCATTTATTGGCCGTACCTTTATCTGTGATCGGGACGGCTGCTTTGATGAAAGTGAGTGTTCTCGCTGTAAAATAACGTAAAAAGTACAGAGCATCAAGTTGGATGCGAATAACAGTAGCTGCTTGCAAGATCATCCCATTTAGTGGCCGTACCTTTATCTGTGATCGGGACGGCTGCTTTGATGAAAGTGAGTGTTCTCGCTGTAAAATAACGTAAAAAGTACAGAGCATCAAGTTGAATACGAATAACAGTAGCTGCTTGCAAGATCATGCCATTTATTGGCCGTACCTTTATCTGTGATCGGGACTGCTGCTTTGATGAAAGTGAGTGTTCTCACTGTATAATAACGTAAAAAGTACAGAGCATCAAGTTGAATGCGAATAACAGTAGCTGCTTGCAAGATCATGCCATTTATTTGCCGTACCTTTATCTGTGATCGGGACTGCTGCTTTGATGAAAGTGAGTGCTCTCACTGTAAAATTCAGTAGAAAGTACAGGGAATCAAGTTGAATGCGAATAACAGTAGCTGCTTGCAAGATCATGCCATTTCTTGGCCGTACCTTTATCTGTGATCGGGGCTGCTGGTTTGATGAAAGTGAGTGTTCTCACTGTAAAATAACGTAAAAAGTACAGTGCACCAAGTTGAATGCAGGTCAAGCTGACCTGCTTGCAAGGTCATGCCATTTATTGGCCGTACCTCTATCTGTGATCGGGACTGCTGCTTTGATGAAAGTGGGTGTTCTCACTGTAAAATAACGTAAAAAGTACAGAGCATCAAGTTGAATGCGAATAACAGTAGCTGCTTGCAAGATCATGCCATTTATTTGCCGTACCTTTATCTGTGATCGGGACTGCTGCTTTGATGAAAGTGAGTGCTCTCACTGTAAAATAACGTAAAAAGTACAGAGCATCAAGTTGAATGCGAATAACAGTAGCTGCTTGCAAGATCATGCCATTTATTTGCCGTACCTTTATCTGTGATCGGGACGGCTGCTTTGATGAAAGTGAGTGCTCTCACTGTAAAATAACGTAAAAAGTACAGAGCATCAAGTTGAATGCGAATAACAGTAGCTGCTTGCAAGTTCATGCCATTTATTTGCCGTACCTTTATCTGTGATCGGGACTGCTGCTTTGATGAAAGTGAGTGCTCCCACTGTAAAATAACGTAAAAAGTACAGTGCACCAAGTTGAATGCAGGTCAAGTTGACCTGCTTGCAAGGTCATGCCATTTATTGGCCGTACCTTTATCTGTGATCGGGACGGCTGCTTTGATGAAAGTGAGTGCTCTCACGGTAAAATAACGTAAAAAGTACAGAGCATCACGTTGAATGCGAATAACAGTAGCTGCTTGCAAGATCATGCCATTTATTTGCCGTACCTTTATCTGTGATCGGGACTGCTGCTTTGATGAAAGTGAGTGTTCTCACTGTAAAATAACGTAAAAAGTACAGAGCATCAAGTTGGATGCGAATAACAGTAGCTGCTTGCAAGATCATGCCATTTATTTGCCGTACCTTTATCTGTGATCGGGACTGCTGCTTTGATGAAAGTGAGTGCTCTCACTGTAAAATAACGTAAAAAGTACAGTGCACCAAGTTGAATGCAGGTCAAGTTGACCTGCTTGCAAGGTCATGCCATTTATTGGCCGTACCTCTATCTGTGGTCGGGACGGCTGCTTTGATGACAGTGAGTGCTCTCACTGTAAAATAACGTAAAAAGTACAGAGCATCAAGTTGAATGCGAATAACAGTAGCTGCTTGCAAGATCATGCCATTTATTTGCCGTACCTTTATCTGTGATCGGGACGGCTGCTTTGATGAAAGTGAGTGTTCTCGCTGTAAAATAACGTAAAAAGTACACAGCATCAAGTTGAATGCGAATAACAGTAGCTGCTTGCAAGATCATGCCATTTATTGGCCCAACCTTTATCTGTGATCGGGACGGCTGCTTTGATGAAAGTGAGTGCTCTCACTGTAAAATAACGTAAAAAGTACAGAGCATCAAGTTGAATGCGAATAACAGTAGCTGCTTGCAAGTTCATGCCATTTATTTGCCGTACCTTTATCTGTGATCGGGACTGCTGCTTTGATGAAAGTGAGTGCTCCCACTGTAAAATAACGTAAAAAGTACAGTGCACCAAGTTGAATGCAGGTCAAGTTGACCTGCTTGCAAGGTCATGCCATTTATTGGCCGTACCTTTATCTGTGATCGGGACGGCTGCTTTGATGAAAGTGAGTGCTCTCACGGTAAAATAACGTAAAAAGTACAGAGCATCAAGTTGAATGCGAATAACAGTAGCTGCTTGCAAGATCATGCCATTTATTTGCTGTACCTTTATCTGTGATCGGGACTGCTGCTTTGATGAAAGTGAGTGTTCTCACTGTAAAATAACGTAAAAAGTACAGAGCATCAAGTTGAATGCGAATAACAGTAGCTGCTTGCAAGATCATGCCATTTATTTGCCGTACCTTTATCTGTGATCGGGACTGCTGCTTTGATGAAAGTGAGTGCTCTCACTGTAAAATAACGTAAAAAGTACAGAGCATCAAGTTGAATGCGAATAACAGTAGCTGCTTGCAAGATCATGCCATTTATTTGCCGTACCTTTATCTGTGATCGGGACTGCTGCTTTGATGAAAGTGAGTGTTCTCACTGTAAAATAACGTAAAAAGTACAGAGCATCAAGTTGGATGCGAATAACAGTAGCTGCTTGCAAGATCATGCCATTTATTTGCCGTACCTTTATCTGTGATCGGGACTGCTGCTTTGATGAAAGTGAGTGCTCTCACTGTAAAATAACGTAAAAAGTACAGTGCACCAAGTTGAATGCAGGCCAAGTTGACCTGCTTGCAAGGTCATGCCATTTATTGGCCGTACCTTTATCTGTGATCGGGACGGCTGCTTTGATGAAAGTGAGTGCTCTCACTGTAAAATAACGTTAAAAGTACAGAGCATCAAGTTGAATGCGAATAACAGTAGCTGCTTGCAAGTTCATGCCATTTATTTGCCGTACCTTTATCTGTGATCGGGACTGCTGCTTTGATGAAAGTGAGTGCTCCCACTGTAAAATAACGTAAAAAGTACAGTGCACCAAGTTGAATGCAGGTCAAGTTGACCTGCTTGCAAGGTCATGCCATTTATTGGCCGTACCTTTATCTGTGATCGGGACGGCTGCTTTGATGAAAGTGAGTGCTCTCACGGTAAAATAACGTAAAAAGTACAGAGCATCACGTTGAATGCGAATAACAGTAGCTGCTTGCAAGATCATGCCATTTATTTGCCGTACCTTTATCTGTGATCGGGACTGCTGCTTTGATGAAAGTGAGTGTTCTCACTGTAAAATAACGTAAAAAGTACAGAGCATCAAGTTGGATGCGAATAACAGTAGCTGCTTGCAAGATCATGCCATTTATTTGCCGTACCTTTATCTGTGATCGGCACTGCTGCTTTGATGAAAGTGAGTGCTCTCACTGTAAAATAACGTAAAAAGTACAGTGCACCAAGTTGAATGCAGGTCAAGTTGACCTGCTTGCAAGGTCATGCCATTTATTGGCCGTACCTTTATCTGTGATCGGGACGGCTGCTTTGATGAAAGTGAGTGCTCTCACTGTAAAATAACGTTAAAAGTACAGAGCATCAAGTTGAATGCGAATAACAGTAGCTGCTTGCAAGTTCATGCCATTTATTTGCCGTACCTTTATCTGTGATCGGGACTGCTGCTTTGATGAAAGTGAGTGCTCCCACTGTAAAATAACGTAAAAAGTACAGTGCACCAAGTTGAATGCAGGTCAAGTTGACCTGCTTGCAAGGTCATGCCATTTATTGGCCGTACCTTTATCTGTGATCGGGACGGCTGCTTTGATGAAAGTGAGTGCTCTCACGGTAAAATAACGTAAAAAGTACAGAGCATCACGTTGAATGCGAATAACAGTAGCTGCTTGCAAGATCATGCCATTTATTTGCCGTACCTTTATCTGTGATCGGGACTGCTGCTTTGATGAAAGTGAGTGTTCTCACTGTAAAATAACGTAAAAAGTACAGAGCATCAAGTTGGATGCGAATAACAGTAGCTGCTTGCAAGATCATGCCATTTCTTGGCCGTACCTTTATCTGTGATCGGGGCTGCTGGTTTGATGAAAGTGAGTGTTCTCACTGTAAAATAACGTAAAAAGTACAGTGCACCAAGTTGAATGCAGGTCAAGCTGACCTGCTTGCAAGGTCATGCCATTTATTGGCCGTACCTCTATCTGTGATCGGGACTGCTGCTTTGATGAAAGTGGGTGTTCTCACTGTAAAATAACGTAAAAAGTACAGAGCATCAAGTTGAATGCGAATAACAGTAGCTGCTTGCAAGATCATGCCATTTATTTGCCGTACCTTTATCTGTGATCGGGACTGCTGCTTTGATGAAAGTGAGTGCTCTCACTGTAAAATAACGTAAAAAGTACAGAGCATCAAGTTGAATGCGAATAACAGTAGCTGCTTGCAAGATCATGCCATTTATTTGCCGTACCTTTATCTGTGATCGGGACGGCTGCTTTGATGAAAGTGAGTGCTCTCACTGTAAAATAACGTAAAAAGTACAGAGCATCAAGTTGAATGCGAATAACAGTAGCTGCTTGCAAGTTCATGCCATTTATTTGCCGTACCTTTATCTGTGATCGGGACTGCTGCTTTGATGAAAGTGAGTGCTCCCACTGTAAAATAACGTAAAAAGTACAGTGCACCAAGTTGAATGCAGGTCAAGTTGACCTGCTTGCAAGGTCATGCCATTTATTGGCCGTACCTTTATCTGTGATCGGGACGGCTGCTTTGATGAAAGTGAGTGCTCTCACGGTAAAATAACGTAAAAAGTACAGAGCATCACGTTGAATGCGAATAACAGTAGCTGCTTGCAAGATCATGCCATTTATTTGCCGTACCTTTATCTGTGATCGGGACTGCTGCTTTGATGAAAGTGAGTGTTCTCACTGTAAAATAACGTAAAAAGTACAGAGCATCAAGTTGGATGCGAATAACAGTAGCTGCTTGCAAGATCATGCCATTTATTTGCCGTACCTTTATCTGTGATCGGGACTGCTGCTTTGATGAAAGTGAGTGCTCTCACTGTAAAATAACGTAAAAAGTACAGTGCACCAAGTTGAATGCAGGTCAAGTTGACCTGCTTGCAAGGTCATGCCATTTATTGGCCGTACCTCTATCTGTGGTCGGGACGGCTGCTTTGATGACAGTGAGTGCTCTCACTGTAAAATAACGTAAAAAGTACAGAGCATCAAGTTGAATGCGAATAACAGTAGCTGCTTGCAAGATCATGCCATTTATTTGCCGTACCTTTATCTGTGATCGGGACGGCTGCTTTGATGAAAGTGAGTGTTCTCGCTGTAAAATAACGTAAAAAGTACACAGCATCAAGTTGAATGCGAATAACAGTAGCTGCTTGCAAGATCATGCCATTTATTGGCCCAACCTTTATCTGTGATCGGGACGGCTGCTTTGATGAAAGTGAGTGCTCTCACTGTAAAATAACGTAAAAAGTACAGAGCATCAAGTTGAATGCGAATAACAGTAGCTGCTTGCAAGTTCATGCCATTTATTTGCCGTACCTTTATCTGTGATCGGGACTGCTGCTTTGATGAAAGTGAGTGCTCCCACTGTAAAATAACGTAAAAAGTACAGTGCACCAAGTTGAATGCAGGTCAAGTTGACCTGCTTGCAAGGTCATGCCATTTATTGGCCGTACCTTTATCTGTGATCGGGACGGCTGCTTTGATGAAAGTGAGTGCTCTCACGGTAAAATAACGTAAAAAGTACAGAGCATCAAGTTGAATGCGAATAACAGTAGCTGCTTGCAAGATCATGCCATTTATTTGCTGTACCTTTATCTGTGATCGGGACTGCTGCTTTGATGAAAGTGAGTGTTCTCACTGTAAAATAACGTAAAAAGTACAGAGCATCAAGTTGAATGCGAATAACAGTAGCTGCTTGCAAGATCATGCCATTTATTTGCCGTACCTTTATCTGTGATCGGGACTGCTGCTTTGATGAAAGTGAGTGCTCTCACTGTAAAATAACGTAAAAAGTACAGAGCATCAAGTTGAATGCGAATAACAGTAGCTGCTTGCAAGATCATGCCATTTATTTGCCGTACCTTTATCTGTGATCGGGACTGCTGCTTTGATGAAAGTGAGTGTTCTCACTGTAAAATAACGTAAAAAGTACAGAGCATCAAGTTGGATGCGAATAACAGTAGCTGCTTGCAAGATCATGCCATTTATTTGCCGTACCTTTATCTGTGATCGGGACTGCTGCTTTGATGAAAGTGAGTGCTCTCACTGTAAAATAACGTAAAAAGTACAGTGCACCAAGTTGAATGCAGGCCAAGTTGACCTGCTTGCAAGGTCATGCCATTTATTGGCCGTACCTTTATCTGTGATCGGGACGGCTGCTTTGATGAAAGTGAGTGCTCTCACTGTAAAATAACGTTAAAAGTACAGAGCATCAAGTTGAATGCGAATAACAGTAGCTGCTTGCAAGTTCATGCCATTTATTTGCCGTACCTTTATCTGTGATCGGGACTGCTGCTTTGATGAAAGTGAGTGCTCCCACTGTAAAATAACGTAAAAAGTACAGTGCACCAAGTTGAATGCAGGTCAAGTTGACCTGCTTGCAAGGTCATGCCATTTATTGGCCGTACCTTTATCTGTGATCGGGACGGCTGCTTTGATGAAAGTGAGTGCTCTCACGGTAAAATAACGTAAAAAGTACAGAGCATCACGTTGAATGCGAATAACAGTAGCTGCTTGCAAGATCATGCCATTTATTTGCCGTACCTTTATCTGTGATCGGGACTGCTGCTTTGATGAAAGTGAGTGTTCTCACTGTAAAATAACGTAAAAAGTACAGAGCATCAAGTTGGATGCGAATAACAGTAGCTGCTTGCAAGATCATGCCATTTATTTGCCGTACCTTTATCTGTGATCGGCACTGCTGCTTTGATGAAAGTGAGTGCTCTCACTGTAAAATAACGTAAAAAGTACAGTGCACCAAGTTGAATGCAGGTCAAGTTGACCTGCTTGCAAGGTCATGCCATTTATTGGCCGTACCTCTATCTGTGGTCGGGACGGCTGCTTTGATGACAGTGAGTGCTCTCACTGTAAAATAACGTAAAAAGTACAGAGCATCAAGTTGAATGCGAATAACAGTAGCTGCTTGCAAGATCATGCCATTTATTTGCCGTACCTTTATCTGTGATCGGGACGGCTGCTTTGATGAAAGTGAGTGTTCTCGCTGTAAAATAACGTAAAAAGTACACAGCATCAAGTTGAATGCGAATAACAGTAGCTGCTTGCAAGATCATGCCATTTATTGGCCCAACCTTTATCTGTGATCGGGACGGCTGCTTTGATGAAAGTGAGTGCTCTCACTGTA
Source organism: Ectemnius cavifrons (assembly GCA_964023945.1). Taxonomy (NCBI): domain Eukaryota; kingdom Metazoa; phylum Arthropoda; class Insecta; order Hymenoptera; family Crabronidae; genus Ectemnius; species Ectemnius cavifrons. Next base: position 5,389,266 of record OZ030377.1, read on the forward strand.
AAATAACGTAAAAAGTACAGAGCATCAAGTTGAATGCGAATAACAGTAGCTGCTTGCAAGTTCATGCCATTTATTTGCCGTACCTTTATCTGTGATCGGGACTGCTGCTTTGATGAAAGTGAGTGCTCCCACTGTAAAATAACGTAAAAAGTACAGTGCACCAAGTTGAATGCAGGTCAAGTTGACCTGCTTGCAAGGTCATGCCATTTATTGGCCGTACCTTTATCTGTGATCGGGACGGCTGCTTTGATGAAAGTGAGTGCTCTCACGGTAAAATAACGTAAAAAGTACAGAGCATCAAGTTGAATGCGAATAACAGTAGCTGCTTGCAAGATCATGCCATTTATTTGCTGTACCTTTATCTGTGATCGGGACTGCTGCTTTGATGAAAGTGAGTGTTCTCACTGTAAAATAACGTAAAAAGTACAGAGCATCAAGTTGAATGCGAATAACAGTAGCTGCTTGCAAGATCATGCCATTTATTTGCCGTACCTTTATCTGTGATCGGGACTGCTGCTTTGATGAAAGTGAGTGCTCTCACTGTAAAATAACGTAAAAAGTACAGAGCATCAAGTTGAATGCGAATAACAGTAGCTGCTTGCAAGATCATGCCATTTATTTGCCGTACCTTTATCTGTGATCGGGACTGCTGCTTTGATGAAAGTGAGTGTTCTCACTGTAAAATAACGTAAAAAGCACAGAGCATCAAGTTGGATGCGAATAACAGTAGCTGCTTGCAAGATCATGCCATTTATTTGCCGTACCTTTATCTGTGATCGGGACTGCTGCTTTGATGAAAGTGAGTGCTCTCACTGTAAAATAACGTAAAAAGTACAGTGCACCAAGTTGAATGCAGGCCAAGTTGACCTGCTTGCAAGGTCATGCCATTTATTGGCCGTACCTCTATCTGTGGTCGGGACGGCTGCTTTGATGACAGTGAGTGCTCTCACTGTAAAATAACGTAAAAAGTACAGAGCATCAAGTTGAATGCGAATAACAGTAGCTGCTTGCAAGATCATGCCATTTATTTGCCGTACCTTTATCTGTGATCGGGACGGCTGCTTTGATGAAAGTGAGTGTTCTCGCTGTAAAATAACGTAAAAAGTACACAGCATCAAGTTGAATGCGAATAACAGTAGCTGCTTGCAAGATCATGCCATTTATTGGCCCAACCTTTATCTGTGATCGGGACGGCTGCTTTGATGAAAGTGAGTGCTCTCACTGTAAAATAACGTAAAAAGTACAGAGCATCAAGTTGAATGCGAATAACAGTAGCTGCTTGCAAGTTCATGCCATTTATTTGCCGTACCTTTATCTGTGATCGGGACTGCTGCTTTGATGAAAGTGAGTGCTCCCACTGTAAAATAACGTAAAAAGTACAGTGCACCAAGTTGAATGCAGGTCAAGTTGACCTGCTTGCAAGGTCATGCCATTTATTGGCCGTACCTTTATCTGTGATCGGGACGGCTGCTTTGATGAAAGTGAGTGCTCTCACGGTAAAATAACGTAAAAAGTACAGAGCATCAAGTTGAATGCGAATAACAGTAGCTGCTTGCAAGATCATGCCATTTATTTGCTGTACCTTTATCTGTGATCGGGACTGCTGCTTTGATGAAAGTGAGTGTTCTCACTGTAAAATAACGTAAAAAGTACAGAGCATCAAGTTGAATGCGAATAACAGTAGCTGCTTGCAAGATCATGCCATTTATTTGCCGTACCTTTATCTGTGATCGGGACTGCTGCTTTGATGAAAGTGAGTGCTCTCACTGTAAAATAACGTAAAAAGTACAGAGCATCAAGTTGAATGCGAATAACAGTAGCTGCTTGCAAGATCATGCCATTTATTTGCCGTACCTTTATCTGTGATCGGGACTGCTGCTTTGATGAAAGTGAGTGTTCTCACTGTAAAATAACGTAAAAAGTACAGAGCATCAAGTTGGATGCGAATAACAGTAGCTGCTTGCAAGATCATGCCATTTATTTGCCGTACCTTTATCTGTGATCGGGACTGCTGCTTTGATGAAAGTGAGTGCTCTCACTGTAAAATAACGTAAAAAGTACAGTGCACCAAGTTGAATGCAGGCCAAGTTGACCTGCTTGCAAGGTCATGCCATTTATTGGCCGTACCTTTATCTGTGATCGGGACGGCTGCTTTGATGAAAGTGAGTGCTCTCACTGTAAAATAACGTTAAAAGTACAGAGCATCAAGTTGAATGCGAATAACAGTAGCTGCTTGCAAGTTCATGCCATTTATTTGCCGTACCTTTATCTGTGATCGGGACTGCTGCTTTGATGAAAGTGAGTGCTCCCACTGTAAAATAACGTAAAAAGTACAGTGCACCAAGTTGAATGCAGGTCAAGTTGACCTGCTTGCAAGGTCATGCCATTTATTGGCCGTACCTTTATCTGTGATCGGGACGGCTGCTTTGATGAAAGTGAGTGCTCTCACGGTAAAATAACGTAAAAAGTACAGAGCATCACGTTGAATGCGAATAACAGTAGCTGCTTGCAAGATCATGCCATTTATTTGCCGTACCTTTATCTGTGATCGGGACTGCTGCTTTGATGAAAGTGAGTGTTCTCACTGTAAAATAACGTAAAAAGTACAGAGCATCAAGTTGGATGCGAATAACAGTAGCTGCTTGCAAGATCATGCCATTTATTTGCCGTACCTTTATCTGTGATCGGCACTGCTGCTTTGATGAAAGTGAGTGCTCTCACTGTAAAATAACGTAAAAAGTACAGTGCACCAAGTTGAATGCAGGTCAAGTTGACCTGCTTGCAAGGTCATGCCATTTATTGGCCGTACCTCTATCTGTGGTCGGGACGGCTGCTTTGATGACAGTGAGTGCTCTCACTGTAAAATAACGTAAAAAGTACAGAGCATCAAGTTGAATGCGAATAACAGTAGCTGCTTGCAAGATCATGCCATTTATTTGCCGTACCTTTATCTGTGATCGGGACGGCTGCTTTGATGAAAGTGAGTGTTCTCGCTGTAAAATAACGTAAAAAGTACACAGCATCAAGTTGAATGCGAATAACAGTAGCTGCTTGCAAGATCATGCCATTTATTGGCCCAACCTTTATCTGTGATCGGGACGGCTGCTTTGATGAAAGTGAGTGCTCTCACTGTAAAATAACGTAAAAAGTACAGAGCATCAAGTTGAATGCGAATAACAGTAGCTGCTTGCAAGTTCATGCCATTTATTTGCCGTACCTTTATCTGTGATCGGGACTGCTGCTTTGATGAAAGTGAGTGCTCCCACTGTAAAATAACGTAAAAAGTACAGTGCACCAAGTTGAATGCAGGTCAAGTTGACCTGCTTGCAAGGTCATGCCATTTATTGGCCGTACCTTTATCTGTGATCGGGACGGCTGCTTTGATGAAAGTGAGTGCTCTCACGGTAAAATAACGTAAAAAGTACAGAGCATCAAGTTGAATGCGAATAACAGTAGCTGCTTGCAAGATCATGCCATTTATTTGCTGTACCTTTATCTGTGATCGGGACTGCTGCTTTGATGAAAGTGAGTGTTCTCACTGTAAAATAACGTAAAAAGTACAGAGCATCAAGTTGAATGCGAATAACAGTAGCTGCTTGCAAGATCATGCCATTTATTTGCCGTACCTTTATCTGTGATCGGGACTGCTGCTTTGATGAAAGTGAGTGCTCTCACTGTAAAATAACGTAAAAAGTACAGAGCATCAAGTTGAATGCGAATAACAGTAGCTGCTTGCAAGATCATGCCATTTATTTGCCGTACCTTTATCTGTGATCGGGACTGCTGCTTTGATGAAAGTGAGTGTTCTCACTGTAAAATAACGTAAAAAGCACAGAGCATCAAGTTGGATGCGAATAACAGTAGCTGCTTGCAAGATCATGCCATTTATTTGCCGTACCTTTATCTGTGATCGGGACTGCTGCTTTGATGAAAGTGAGTGCTCTCACTGTAAAATAACGTAAAAAGTACAGTGCACCAAGTTGAATGCAGGCCAAGTTGACCTGCTTGCAAGGTCATGCCATTTATTGGCCGTACCTTTATCTGTGATCGGGACGGCTGCTTTGATGAAAGTGAGTGCTCTCACTGTAAAATAACGTTAAAAGTACAGAGCATCAAGTTGAATGCGAATAACAGTAGCTGCTTGCAAGTTCATGCCATTTATTTGCCGTACCTTTATCTGTGATCGGGACTGCTGCTTTGATGAAAGTGAGTGCTCCCACTGTAAAATAACGTAAAAAGTACAGTGCACCAAGTTGAATGCAGGTCAAGTTGACCTGCTTGCAAGGTCATGCCATTTATTGGCCGTACCTTTATCTGTGATCGGGACGGCTGCTTTGATGAAAGTGAGTGCTCTCACGGTAAAATAACGTAAAAAGTACAGAGCATCACGTTGAATGCGAATAATAGTAGCTGCTTGCAAGATCATGCCATTTATTGGCCGTACCTTTATCTGTGATCCGGGCGGCTGCTTTGATGAAAGTGAGTGCTCTCACTGTAAAATAACGTAAAAAGTACAGAGCATCAAGTTGAATGCGAATAACAGTAGCTGCTTGCAAGATCATGCCATTTATTGGACGGTCATTTATCAGTTATCGGGACTGCTGCTTTGATGAAAGTGAGTGCTCCCACTGTAAAATAACGTAAAAAGTACAGTGCACCAAGTTGAATGCAGGTCAAGTTGACCTGCTTGCAAGGTCATGCCATTTATTGGCCGTACCTTTATCTGTGATCGGGACGGCTGCTTTGATGAAAGTGAGTGCTCTCACTGTAAAATAACGTAAAAATGTGACCGACTTCGAAAACTGACAAAGTTCCAGAGAGCTGAAAACTAAAAGAGCTGAAAAGTACAAAATAAGCAACACAAAAAATGCTCTGAAAAGTAAAAAATAACTTCTTGTTGTCATGGATACAGAAATTTGCATCAAGCCTAAATATTCTGCAACTTTTCGGAGGCGGCGCAAATATAAGTAAAATATTACTGGCAATCGTGTGTCTTACCCGCGCTTATCCGCATTTTCTTTCTTAGAAAATCTATCTTTCGTGCTTACTCACTCTTGCTTTCGTATTCTTCCTCCCGCCTCTCAATCTCTCTCTTTCGATCTATCTCTATCCTTATATCTCTCTACCTGTCCAACCACAGGATGACTTTAATGATTGACGAAGACAAAATGGTACACAGGAGAGTAACGATAGTTCTATTGCCTGCAGTCTGTTATATGTATTTGCGTATTTGCTAGATTAACCTACAGTTATGAGATGTCGGAATTGTTCGGAATTGTGGAATACCAGACCAGTTAATGTTAACAATATTAGCATATTCGATAGGGTATACTTCGCCGCTTCAATTTGTAGATATATATGTACATAGAGCCTACGAGTATTTTCAGATTTGAGTGTGAGGATTTCGTGACGTTTGTAATATTTTACTTATATTTGCGCCGCCTCCGAAAAGTTGCAGAATATTTAGGCTTGATGCAAATTTCTGTATCCATGACAACAAGAAGTTATTTTTTACTTTTCAGAGCATTTTTTGTGTTGCTTATTTTGTACTTTTCAGCTCTTTTAGTTTTCAGCTCTCTGGAACTTTGTCAGTTTTCGAAGTCGGTCACATTTTTTTTTAAAATATTTTTTTTTTATTTAATGCTTTTTAGTATAGGAAATCAATAAATTGATGGTTCGCGGTCGATTTCATTTTGAACTTCATCGTTGCACTGGTGTAACAGTTATAGACGAAGAAATGTAGCAGAATTTGTTGACGAAAGAAAAGCTTGTACATTCCGAAATTTATGCAAGAGGGTGTACCGCGAGAACTTCCCTTATGAGTTACTCAAAGTTTCATCCTTATCGCACAAGCGATCCCAAAGCTATCGCCGGACAATCGAAAGTTCGGTTTTTATGCAATAACAATTGTTAGCGTTAAACAATTTAGGGAGAATTTACATTGGAACCAAGCCGTGAGCATCCTCTATAAGATAGGCAAGGTTTCATCAAGATCGGTCCATCCATCTCGGAAATATAGCCGGACAAACGAAATTTGTAATAGAAATGTGAAATTAGCGCGAAATTCGAATTTTAAGCAATAACAATGGTTAATGTTAAACAATTTCGACAAAATTTATATTCGGACCAAGTTGTGAGCATCCTCTATAAGATAGGCAAGGTTTCATTAAGATCGGTCCATCTATCTCGGAAATATCGCCGGACAAACGAAATTTGTAGTAGAAACGTGAAATCAGCGCGAAATTTGGTTTTTAAGCAATAACAATGGTTACTGTTAAACAATTTCAACAAAATTTACATTGGGACCAAGCCGTGAGCATCCTCTATAAGATAGGCAAGGTTTCATCAAGATCGGTCCATCCATCTCGGAAATATCGCCGGACAAACGAAATTTGTAGTAGAAACGTGAAATCAGCGCAAAATTCGGTTTTTAAGCAATAACAATGGTAAATGTTAAACAATTTCGACAAAATTTATATTGGGACCATGCTGTGAGCATCCTCTATAAGATAGGTATGGTTTCATCAAGATCGGTCCATCCATCTCGGAAATATCGCCGGACAAACGAAATTTGTAGTAGAAACGTGAAATCAGCGCGAAATTCGGTTTTTAAGCAATAACAATGGTTAATGTTAAACAATTTCAACAAAATTTACATTGGGACCAAGCCGTGAGCATCCTCTATAAGATAGGCAAGGTTTCATCAAGATCGGTCCATCCATCTCGGAAATATCGCCGGACAAACGAAATTTGTAGTAGAAACGTGAAATCAGCGCAAAATTCGGTTTTTAAGCAATAACAATGGTAAATGTTAAACAATTTCGACAAAATTTATATTGGGACCATGCTGTGAGCATCCTCTATAAGATAGGTATGGTTTCATCAAGATCGGTCCATCCATCTCGGAAATATCGCCGGACAAACGAAATTTGTAGTAGAAACGTGAAATCAGCGCGAAATTCGGTTTTTAAGCAATAACAATGGTTAATGTTAAACAATTTCGACAAAATTTATATTGGGACCAAGCTGTGAGCATCCTCTATAAGATAGGTATGGTTTCATAAAGATCGGTCCATCCATCTCGGAAATATCGCCGGACAAACGAAATTTGTAGTAGAAACGCGAAATCAGCGAAAAATTCGGTTTTTATGCAATAACAATGGTTAGCGTTAAACAATTTCGAAAAAATTTATAATGGGACCAAACTGTGAGCATCCTCTATAAGATAGGTTCGGTTTCATCCCGATCGGTCCACCCATCTCAGAGTTCTCGCCGGACAAACATTAAAAAAAAAAAAAAAAAAAAAAAAAAAAAAAAAAAATATAGCGGTCGAATTGAGTACCTCCTCCTTTTCGAAGTCGGTAAAAAGTACAGAGCATCAAGTTGAATGCGAATAACAGTAGCTGCTTGCAAGTTCATGCCATTTATTTGCCGTACCTTTATCTGTGATCGGGACTGCTGCTTTGATGAAAGTGAGTGCTCTCACTGTAAAATAACGTAAAAAGTACAGTGCACCAAGTTGAATGCAGGTCAAGTTGACCTGCTTGCAAGGTCATGCCATTTATTGGCCGTACCTCTATCTGTGATCGGGACTGCTGCTTTGATGAAAGTGAGTGTTCTCGCTGTAAAATAACGTAAAAAGTACAGAGCATCAAGTTGAATGCGAATAACAGTAGCTGCTTGCAAGATCATGCCTTTTATTGGCCGTACCTTTATCTGTGATCGGGACGGCTGCTTTGATGAAAGTGAGTGTTCTCGCTGTAAAATAACGTAAAAAGTACAGAGCATCAAGTTGGATGCGAATAACAGTAGCTGCTTGCAAGATCATCCCATTTAGTGGCCGTACCTTTATCTGTGATCGGGACGGCTGCTTTGATGAAAGTGAGTGTTCTCGCTGTAAAATAACGTAAAAAGTACAGAGCATCAAGTTGAATACGAATAACAGTAGCTGCTTGCAAGATCATGCCATTTATTAGCCGTACCTTTATCTGTGATCGGGACTGCTGCTTTGATGAAAGTGAGTGTTCTCACTGTATAATAACGTAAAAAGTACAGAGCATCAAGTTGAATGCGAATAACAGTAGCTGCTTGCAAGATCATCCCATTTATTGGCCGTACCTTTATCTGTGATCGGGACGGCTGCTTTGATGAAAGTGAGTGTTCTCGCTGTAAAATAACGTAAAAAGTACAGAGCATCAAGTTGAATGCGAATAACAGTAGCTGCTTGCAAGATCATGCCATTTATTTGCCGTACCTTTATCTGTGATCGGGACTGCTGCTTTGATGAAAGTGAGTGTTCTCACTGTAAAATAACGTAAAAAGTACAGAGCATCAAGTTGGATGCGAATAACAGTAGCTGCTTGCAAGATCATGCCATTTATTTGCCGTACCTTTATCTGTGATCGGGACTGCTGCTTTGATGAAAGTGAGTGCTCTCACTGTAAAATAACGTAAAAAGTACAGTGCACCAAGTTGAATGCAGGCCAAGTTGACCTGCTTGCAAGGTCATGCCATTTATTGGCCGTACCTTTATCTGTGATCGGGAAGGCTGCTTTGATGAAAGTGAGTGCTCTCACGGTAAAATAACGTAAAAAGTACAGAGCATCACGTTGAATGCGAATAATAGTAGCTGCTTGCAAGATCATGCCATTTATTGGCCGTACCTTTATCTGTGATCCGGGCGGCTGCTTTGATGAAAGTGAGTGCTCTCACTGTAAAATAACGTAAAAAGTACAGAGCATCAAGTTGAATGCGAATAACAGTAGCTGCTTGCAAGATCATGCCATTTATTGGACGGTCATTTATCAGTTATCGGGACTGCTGCTTTGATGAAAGTGAGTGCTCTCACTGTAAAATAACGTAAAAAGTACAGAGCATCAAGTTGAATGCGAATAACAGTAGCTGCTTGCAAGTTCATGCCATTTATTTGCCGTACCTTTATCTGTGATCGGGACTGCTGCTTTGATGAAAGTGAGTGCTCTCACTGTAAAATAACGTAAAAAGTACAGTGCACCAAGTTGAATGCAGGTCAAGTTGACCTGCTTGCAAGGTCATGCCATTTATTGGCCGTACCTCTATCTGTGATCGGGACTGCTGCTTTGATGAAAGTGAGTGTTCTCGCTGTAAAATAACGTAAAAAGTACAGAGCATCAAGTTGGATGCGAATAACAGTAGCTGCTTGCAAGATCATCCCATTTAGTGGCCGTACCTTTATCTGTGATCGGGACGGCTGCTTTGATGAAAGTGAGTGTTCTCGCTGTAAAATAACGTAAAAAGTACAGAGCATCAAGTTGAATACGAATAACAGTAGCTGCTTGCAAGATCATGCCATTTATTAGCCGTACCTTTATCTGTGATCGGGACTGCTGCTTTGATGAAAGTGAGTGTTCTCACTGTATAATAACGTAAAAAGTACAGAGCATCAAGTTGAATGCGAATAACAGTAGCTGCTTGCAAGATCATCCCATTGATTTGCCGTACCTTTATCTGTGATCGGGACTGCTGCTTTGATGAAAGTGAGTGCTCTCACGGTAAAATAACGTAAAAAGTACAGAGCATCAAGTTGAATGCGAATAACAGTAGCTGCTTGCAAGATCATGCCATTTATTGGCCGGTCATTTATCAGTTGTCGGGACTGCTGCTTTGATGAAAGTGAGTGTTCTCATTGTAAAATAACGTAAAAAGTACAGAGCATCAAGTTGGATGCGAATAACAGTAGCTGCTTGCAAGATCATCCCATTTAGTGGCCGTACCTTTATCTGTGATCGGGACGGCTGCTTTGATGAAAGTGAGTGTTCTCGCTGTAAAATAACGTAAAAAGTACACAGCATCAAGTTGAATACGAATAACAGTAGCTGCTTGCAAGATCATGCCATTTATTGGCCGTACCTTTATCTGTGATCGGGACTGCTGCTTTGATGAAAGTGAGTGTTCTCACTGTATAATAACGTAAAAAGTACAGAGCATCAAGTTGAATGCGAATAACAGTAGCTGCTTGCAAGATCATCCCATTGATTTGCCGTACCTTTATCTGTGATCGGGACTGCTGCTTTGATGAAAGTGAGTGCTCTCACGGTAAAATAACGTAAAAAGTACAGAGCATCAAGTTGAATGCGAATAACAGTAGCTGCTTGCAAGATCATCCCATTGATTTGCCGTACCTTTATCTGTGATCGGGACTGCTGCTTTGATGAAAGTGAGTGCTCTCACTGTAAAATAACGTAAAAAGTACAGTGCACCAAGTTGAATGCAGGTCAAGTTGACCTGCTTGCAAGGTCATGCCATTTATTGGCCGTACCTTTATCTGTGATCGGGACTGCTGCTTTGATGAAAGTGAGTGCTCTCACTGTAAAATAACGTAAAAAGTACAGAGCATCAAGTTGGATGCGAATAACAGTAGCTGCTTGCAAGATCATCCCATTTAGTGGCCGTACCTTTATCTGTGATCGGGACGGCTGCTTTGATGAAAGTGAGTGTTCTCGCTGTAAAATAACGTAAAAAGTACAGAGCATCAAGTTGAATACGAATAACAGTAGCTGCTTGCAAGATCATGCCATTTATTAGCCGTACCTTTATCTGTGATCGGGACTGCTGCTTTGATGAAAGTGAGTGTTCTCACTGTATAATAACGTAAAAAGTACAGAGCATCAAGTTGAATGCGAATAACAGTAGCTGCTTGCAAGATCATCCCATTTATTGGCCGTACCTTTATCTGTGATCGGGACGGCTGCTTTGATGAAAGTGAGTGTTCTCGCTGTAAAATAACGTAAAAAGTACAGAGCATCAAGTTGAATGCGAATAACAGTAGCTGCTTGCAAGATCATGCCATTTATTTGCCGTACCTTTATCTGTGATCGGGACTGCTGCTTTGATGAAAGTGAGTGTTCTCACTGTAAAATAACGTAAAAAGTACAGAGCATCAAGTTGGATGCGAATAACAGTAGCTGCTTGCAAGATCATGCCATTTATTTGCCGTACCTTTATCTGTGATCGGGACTGCTGCTTTGATGAAAGTGAGTGCTCTCACTGTAAAATAACGTAAAAAGTACAGTGCACCAAGTTGAATGCAGGCCAAGTTGACCTGCTTGCAAGGTCATGCCATTTATTGGCCGTACCTTTATCTGTGATCGGGAAGGCTGCTTTGATGAAAGTGAGTGCTCTCACGGTAAAATAACGTAAAAAGTACAGAGCATCACGTTGAATGCGAATAATAGTAGCTGCTTGCAAGATCATGCCATTTATTGGCCGTACCTTTATCTGTGATCCGGGCGGCTGCTTTGATGAAAGTGAGTGCTCTCACTGTAAAATAACGTAAAAAGTACAGAGCATCAAGTTGAATGCGAATAACAGTAGCTGCTTGCAAGATCATGCCATTTATTGGACGGTCATTTATCAGTTATCGGGACTGCTGCTTTGATGAAAGTGAGTGCTCTCACTGTAAAATAACGTAAAAAGTACAGAGCATCAAGTTGAATGCGAATAACAGTAGCTGCTTGCAAGTTCATGCCATTTATTTGCCGTACCTTTATCTGTGATCGGGACTGCTGCTTTGATGAAAGTGAGTGCTCTCACTGTAAAATAACGTAAAAAGTACAGTGCACCAAGTTGAATGCAGGTCAAGTTGACCTGCTTGCAAGGTCATGCCATTTATTGGCCGTACCTCTATCTGTGATCGGGACTGCTGCTTTGATGAAAGTGAGTGTTCTCGCTGTAAAATAACGTAAAAAGTACAGAGCATCAAGTTGGATGCGAATAACAGTAGCTGCTTGCAAGATCATCCCATTTAGTGGCCGTACCTTTATCTGTGATCGGGACGGCTGCTTTGATGAAAGTGAGTGTTCTCGCTGTAAAATAACGTAAAAAGTACAGAGCATCAAGTTGAATACGAATAACAGTAGCTGCTTGCAAGATCATGCCATTTATTAGCCGTACCTTTATCTGTGATCGGGACTGCTGCTTTGATGAAAGTGAGTGTTCTCACTGTATAATAACGTAAAAAGTACAGAGCATCAAGTTGAATGCGAATAACAGTAGCTGCTTGCAAGATCATCCCATTGATTTGCCGTACCTTTATCTGTGATCGGGACTGCTGCTTTGATGAAAGTGAGTGCTCTCACGGTAAAATAACGTAAAAAGTACAGAGCATCAAGTTGAATGCGAATAACAGTAGCTGCTTGCAAGATCATGCCATTTATTGGCCGGTCATTTATCAGTTGTCGGGACTGCTGCTTTGATGAAAGTGAGTGTTCTCATTGTAAAATAACGTAAAATGTACAGTGCATCAAGTTGAATGCAGGTCAAGTTGACCTGCTTGCAAGGTCATGCCATTTATTGGCCGTACCTTTATCTGTGATCGGGACGGCTGCTTTGATGAAAGTGAGTGTTCTCGCTGTAAAATAACGTAAAAAGTACAGAGCATCAAGTTGGATGCGAATAACAGTAGCTGCTTGCAAGATCATGCCATTTATTGGCCGTACCTTTATCTGTGATCGGGACGGCTGCTTTGATGAAAGTGAGTGTTCTCGCTGTAAAATAACGTAAAAAGTACACAGCATCAAGTTGAATACGAATAACAGTAGCTGCTTGCAAGATCATGCCATTTATTGGCCGTACCTTTATCTGTGATCGGGACTGCTGCTTTGATGAAAGTGAGTGTTCTCACTGTATAATAACGTAAAAAGTACAGAGCATCAAGTTGAATGCGAATAACAGTAGCTGCTTGCAAGATCATCCCATTGATTTGCCGTACCTTTATCTGTGATCGGGACTGCTGCTTTGATGAAAGTGAGTGCTCTCACGGTAAAATAACGTAAAAAGTACAGAGCATCAAGTTGAATGCGAATAACAGTAGCTGCTTGCAAGATCATCCCATTGATTTGCCGTACCTTTATCTGTGATCGGGACTGCTGCTTTGATGAAAGTGAGTGCTCTCACTGTAAAATAACGTAAAAAGTACAGTGCACCAAGTTGAATGCAGGTCAAGTTGACCTGCTTGCAAGGTCATGCCATTTATTGGCCGTACCTTTATCTGTGATCGGGACTGCTGCTTTGATGAAAGTGAGTGCTCTCACTGTAAAATAACGTAAAAAGTACAGAGCATCAAGTTGAATGCGAATAACAGTAGCTGCTTGCAAGATCATGCCATTTATTGGCCCAACCTTTATCTGTGATCGGGACGGCTGCTTTGATGAAAGTGAGTGTTCTCGCTGTAAAATAACGTAAAAAGTACACAGCATCAAGTTGAATGCGAATAACAGTAGCTGCTTGCAAGATCATGCCATTTATTTGCCGTACCTTTATCTGTGATCGGGACTGCTGCTTTGATGAAAGTGAGTGTTCTCGCTGTAAAATAACGTAAAAAGTACACAGCATCAAGTTGAATGCGAATAACAGTAGCTGCTTGCAAGTTCATGCCATTTATTTGCCGTACCTTTATCTGTGATCGGGACTGCTGCTTTGATGAAAGTGAGTGTTCTCACTGTATAATAACGTAAAAAGTACAGAGCATCAAGTTGAATGCGAATAACAGTAGCTGCTTGCAAGATCATCCCATTGATTTGCCGTACCTTTATCTGTGATCGGGACTGCTGCTTTGATGAAAGTGAGTGCTCTCACGGTAAAATAACGTAAAAAGTACAGAGCATCAAGTTGAATGCGAATAACAGTAGCTGCTTGTAAGATCATGCCATTTATTGGCCGGTCATTTATCAGTTGTCGGGACTGCTGCTTTGATGAAAGTGAGTGTTCTCATTGTAAAATAACGTAAAATGTACAGTGCACCAAGTTGAATGCAGGTCAAGTTGACCTGCTTGCAAGGTCATGCCATTTATTGGCCGTACCTTTATCTGTGATCGGGACGGCTGCTTTGATGAAAGTGAGTGTTCTCGCTGTAAAATAACGTAAAAAGTACAGAGCATCAAGTTGGATGCGAATAACAGTAGCTGCTTGCAAGATCATGCCATTTATTGGCCGTACCTTTATCTGTGATCGGGACGGCTGCTTTGATGAAAGTGAGTGTTCTCGCTGTAAAATAACGTAAAAAGTACACAGCATCAAGTTGAATACGAATAACAGTAGCTGCTTGCAAGATCATGCCATTTATTGGCCGTACCTTTATCTGTGATCGGGACTGCTGCTTTGATGAAAGTGAGTGTTCTCACTGTATAATAACGTAAAAAGTACAGAGCATCAAGTTGAATTGCGAATAACAGTAGCTGCTTGCAAGATCATCCCATTGATTTGCCGTACCTTTATCTGTGATCGGGACTGCTGCTTTGATGAAAGTGAGTGCTCTCACGGTAAAATAACGTAAAAAGTACAGAGCATCAAGTTGAATGCGAATAACAGTAGCTGCTTGCAAGATCATCCCATTGATTTGCCGTACCTTTATCTGTGATCGGGACTGCTGCTTTGATGAAAGTGAGTGCTCTCACTGTAAAATAACGTAAAAAGTACAGTGCACCAAGTTGAATGCAGGTCAAGTTGACCTGCTTGCAAGGTCATGCCATTTATTGGCCGTACCTTTATCTGTGATCGGGACTGCTGCTTTGATGAAAGTGAGTGCTCTCACTGTAAAATAACGTAAAAAGTACAGAGCATCAAGTTGAATGCGAATAACAGTAGCTGCTTGCAAGATCATGCCATTTATTGGCCCAACCTTTATCTGTGATCGGGACGGCTGCTTTGATGAAAGTGAGTGTTCTCGCTGTAAAATAACGTAAAAAGTACACAGCATCAAGTTGAATGCGAATAACAGTAGCTGCTTGCAAGATCATGCCATTTATTTGCCGTACCTTTATCTGTGATCGGGACTGCTGCTTTGATGAAAGTGAGTGTTCTCGCTGTAAAATAACGTAAAAAGTACACAGCATCAAGTTGAATGCGAATAACAGTAGCTGCTTGCAAGTTCATGCCATTTATTTGCCGTACCTTTATCTGTGATCGGGACTGCTGCTTTGATGAAAGTGAGTGCTCCCACTGTAAAATAACGTAAAAAGTACAGTGCACCAAGTTGAATGCAGGTCAAGTTGACCTGCTTGCAAGGTCATGCCATTTCTTGGCCGTACCTTTATCTGTGATCGGGACGGCTGCTTTGATGAAAGTGAGTGCTCTCACGGTAAAATAACGTAAAAAGTACAGAGCATCAAGTTGAATGCGAATAACAGTAGCTGCTTGCAAGGTCATGCCATTTATTGGCCGTACCTTTATCTGTGATCGGGACGGCTGCTTTGATGAAAGTGAGTGCTCTCACGGTAAAATAACGTAAAAAGTACAGAGCATCACGTTGAATGCAAATAACAGTAGCTGCTTGCAAGATCATGCCATTTATTTGCCGTACCTTTATCTGTGATCGGGACTGCTGCTTTGATGAAAGTGAGTGTTCTCACTGTAAAATAACGTAAAAAGTACAGAGCATCAAGTTGGATGCGAATAACAGTAGCTGCTTGCAAGATCATGCCATTTATTTGCCGTACCTTTATCTGTGATCGGGACTGCTGCTTTGATGAAAGTGAGTGCTCTCACTGTAAAATAACGTAAAAAGTACAGTGCACCAAGTTGAATGCAGGCCAAGTTGACCTGCTTGCAAGGTCATGCCATTTATTGGCCGTACCTTTATCTGTGATCGGGACGGCTGCTTTGATGAAAGTGAGTGCTCTCACTGTAAAATAACGTTAAAAGTACAGAGCATCAAGTTGAATGCGAATAACAGTAGCTGCTTGCAAGTTCATGCCATTTATTTGCCGTACCTTTATCTGTGATCGGGACTGCTGCTTTGATGAAAGTGAGTGCTCCCACTGTAAAATAACGTAAAAAGTACAGTGCACCAAGTTGAATGCAGGTCAAGTTGACCTGCTTGCAAGGTCATGCCATTTATTGGCCGTACCTTTATCTGTGATCGGGACGGCTGCTTTGATGAAAGTGAGTGCTCTCACGGTAAAATAACGTAAAAAGTACAGAGCATCACGTTGAATGCGAATAATAGTAGCTGCTTGCAAGATCATGCCATTTATTGGCCGTACCTTTATCTGTGATCCGGGCGGCTGCTTTGATGAAAGTGAGTGCTCTCACTGTAAAATAACGTAAAAAGTACAGAGCATCAAGTTGAATGCGAATAACAGTAGCTGCTTGCAAGATCATGCCATTTATTGGACGGTCATTTATCAGTTATCGGGACTGCTGCTTTGATGAAAGTGAGTGCTCTCACTGTAAAATAACGTAAAAAGTACAGAGCATCAAGTTGAATGCGAATAACAGTAGCTGCTTGCAAGTTCATGCCATTTATTTGCCGTACCTTTATCTGTGATCGGGACTGCTGCTTTGATGAAAGTGAGTGCTCTCACTGTAAAATAACGTAAAAAGTACAGTGCACCAAGTTGAATGCAGGTCAAGTTGACCTGCTTGCAAGGTCATGCCATTTATTGGCCGTACCTCTATCTGTGATCGGGACTGCTGCTTTGATGAAAGTGAGTGTTCTCGCTGTAAAATAACGTAAAAAGTACAGAGCATCAAGTTGAATGCGAATAACAGTAGCTGCTTGCAAGATCATGCCTTTTATTGGCCGTACCTTTATCTGTGATCGGGACGGCTGCTTTGATGAAAGTGAGTGTTCTCGCTGTAAAATAACGTAAAAAGTACAGAGCATCAAGTTGGATGCGAATAACAGTAGCTGCTTGCAAGATCATCCCATTTAGTGGCCGTACCTTTATCTGTGATCGGGACGGCTGCTTTGATGAAAGTGAGTGTTCTCGCTGTAAAATAACGTAAAAAGTACAGAGCATCAAGTTGAATACGAATAACAGTAGCTGCTTGCAAGATCATGCCATTTATTAGCCGTACCTTTATCTGTGATCGGGACTGCTGCTTTGATGAAAGTGAGTGTTCTCACTGTATAATAACGTAAAAAGTACAGAGCATCAAGTTGAATGCGAATAACAGTAGCTGCTTGCAAGATCATCCCATTTATTGGCCGTACCTTTATCTGTGATCGGGACGGCTGCTTTGATGAAAGTGAGTGTTCTCGCTGTAAAATAACGTAAAAAGTACAGAGCATCAAGTTGAATGCGAATAACAGTAGCTGCTTGCAAGGTCATGCCATTTATTGGCCGTACCTTTATCTGTGATCGGGACGGCTGCTTTGATGAAAGTGAGTGCTCTCACGGTAAAATAACGTAAAAAGTACAGAGCATCACGTTGAATGCGAATAACAGTAGCTGCTTGCAAGATCATGCCATTTATTTGCCGTACCTTTATCTGTGATCGGGACTGCTGCTTTGATGAAAGTGAGTGTTCTCACTGTAAAATAACGTAAAAAGTACAGAGCATCAAGTTGGATGCGAATAACAGTAGCTGCTTGCAAGATCATGCCATTTATTTGCCGTACCTTTATCTGTGATCGGGACTGCTGCTTTGATGAAAGTGAGTGCTCTCACTGTAAAATAACGTAAAAAGTACAGTGCACCAAGTTGAATGCAGGCCAAGTTGACCTGCTTGCAAGGTCATGCCATTTATTGGCCGTACCTTTATCTGTGATCGGGACGGCTGCTTTGATGAAAGTGAGTGCTCTCACTGTAAAATAACGTTAAAAGTACAGAGCATCAAGTTGAATGCGAATAACAGTAGCTGCTTGCAAGTTCATGCCATTTATTTGCCGTACCTTTATCTGTGATCGGGACTGCTGCTTTGATGAAAGTGAGTGCTCCCACTGTAAAATAACGTAAAAAGTACAGTGCACCAAGTTGAATGCAGGTCAAGTTGACCTGCTTGCAAGGTCATGCCATTTATTGGCCGTACCTTTATCTGTGATCGGGACGGATGCTTTGATGAAAGTGAGTGCTCTCACGGTAAAATAACGTAAAAAGTACAGAGCATCACGTTGAATGCGAATAATAGTAGCTGCTTGCAAGATCATGCCATTTATTGGCCGTACCTTTATCTGTGATCCGGGCGGCTGCTTTGATGAAAGTGAGTGCTCTCACTGTAAAATAACGTAAAAAGTACAGAGCATCAAGTTGAATGCGAATAACAGTAGCTGCTTGCAAGATCATGCCATTTATTGGACGGTCATTTATCAGTTATCGGGACTGCTGCTTTGATGAAAGTGAGTGCTCTCACTGTAAAATAACGTAAAAAGTACAGAGCATCAAGTTGAATGCGAATAACAGTAGCTGCTTGCAAGTTCATGCCATTTATTTGCCGTACCTTTATCTGTGATCGGGACTGCTGCTTTGATGAAAGTGAGTGCTCTCACTGTAAAATAACGTAAAAAGTACAGTGCACCAAGTTGAATGCAGGTCAAGTTGACCTGCTTGCAAGGTCATGCCATTTATTGGCCGTACCTCTATCTGTGATCGGGACTGCTGCTTTGATGAAAGTGAGTGTTCTCGCTGTAAAATAACGTAAAAAGTACAGAGCATCAAGTTGAATGCGAATAACAGTAGCTGCTTGCAAGATCATGCCTTTTATTGGCCGTACCTTTATCTGTGATCGGGACGGCTGCTTTGATGAAAGTGAGTGTTCTCGCTGTAAAATAACGTAAAAAGTACAGAGCATCAAGTTGGATGCGAATAACAGTAGCTGCTTGCAAGATCATCCCATTTAGTGGCCGTACCTTTATCTGTGATCGGGACGGCTGCTTTGATGAAAGTGAGTGTTCTCGCTGTAAAATAACGTAAAAAGTACAGAGCATCAAGTTGAATACGAATAACAGTAGCTGCTTGCAAGATCATGCCATTTATTAGCCGTACCTTTATCTGTGATCGGGACTGCTGCTTTGATGAAAGTGAGTGTTCTCACTGTATAATAACGTAAAAAGTACAGAGCATCAAGTTGAATGCGAATAACAGTAGCTGCTTGCAAGATCATCCCATTTATTGGCCGTACCTTTATCTGTGATCGGGACGGCTGCTTTGATGAAAGTGAGTGTTCTCGCTGTAAAATAACGTAAAAAGTACAGAGCATCAAGTTGAATGCGAATAACAGTAGCTGCTTGCAAGATCATGCCATTTATTTGCCGTACCTTTATCTGTGATCGGGACTGCTGCTTTGATGAAAGTGAGTGTTCTCACTGTAAAATAACGTAAAAAGTACAGAGCATCAAGTTGGATGCGAATAACAGTAGCTGCTTGCAAGATCATGCCATTTATTTGCCGTACCTTTATCTGTGATCGGGACTGCTGCTTTGATGAAAGTGAGTGCTCTCACTGTAAAATAACGTAAAAAGTACAGTGCACCAAGTTGAATGCAGGCCAAGTTGACCTGCTTGCAAGGTCATGCCATTTATTGGCCGTACCTTTATCTGTGATCGGGAAGGCTGCTTTGATGAAAGTGAGTGCTCTCACGGTAAAATAACGTAAAAAGTACAGAGCATCACGTTGAATGCGAATAATAGTAGCTGCTTGCAAGATCATGCCATTTATTGGCCGTACCTTTATCTGTGATCCGGGCGGCTGCTTTGATGAAAGTGAGTGCTCTCACTGTAAAATAACGTAAAAAGTACAGAGCATCAAGTTGAATGCGAATAACAGTAGCTGCTTGCAAGATCATGCCATTTATTGGACGGTCATTTATCAGTTATCGGGACTGCTGCTTTGATGAAAGTGAGTGCTCTCACTGTAAAATAACGTAAAAAGTACAGAGCATCAAGTTGAATGCGAATAACAGTAGCTGCTTGCAAGTTCATGCCATTTATTTGCCGTACCTTTATCTGTGATCGGGACTGCTGCTTTGATGAAAGTGAGTGCTCTCACTGTAAAATAACGTAAAAAGTACAGTGCACCAAGTTGAATGCAGGTCAAGTTGACCTGCTTGCAAGGTCATGCCATTTATTGGCCGTACCTCTATCTGTGATCGGGACTGCTGCTTTGATGAAAGTGAGTGTTCTCGCTGTAAAATAACGTAAAAAGTACAGAGCATCAAGTTGGATGCGAATAACAGTAGCTGCTTGCAAGATCATCCCATTTAGTGGCCGTACCTTTATCTGTGATCGGGACGGCTGCTTTGATGAAAGTGAGTGTTCTCGCTGTAAAATAACGTAAAAAGTACAGAGCATCAAGTTGAATACGAATAACAGTAGCTGCTTGCAAGATCATGCCATTTATTAGCCGTACCTTTATCTGTGATCGGGACTGCTGCTTTGATGAAAGTGAGTGTTCTCACTGTATAATAACGTAAAAAGTACAGAGCATCAAGTTGAATGCGAATAACAGTAGCTGCTTGCAAGATCATCCCATTGATTTGCCGTACCTTTATCTGTGATCGGGACTGCTGCTTTGATGAAAGTGAGTGCTCTCACGGTAAAATAACGTAAAAAGTACAGAGCATCAAGTTGAATGCGAATAACAGTAGCTGCTTGCAAGATCATGCCATTTATTGGCCGGTCATTTATCAGTTGTCGGGACTGCTGCTTTGATGAAAGTGAGTGTTCTCATTGTAAAATAACGTAAAATGTACAGTGCACCAAGTTGAATGCAGGTCAAGTTGACCTGCTTGCAAGGTCATGCCATTTATTGGCCGTACCTTTATCTGTGATCGGGACGGCTGCTTTGATGAAAGTGAGTGTTCTCGCTGTAAAATAACGTAAAAAGTACAGAGCATCAAGTTGGATGCGAATAACAGTAGCTGCTTGCAAGATCATCCCATTTAGTGGCCGTACCTTTATCTGTGATCGGGACGGCTGCTTTGATGAAAGTGAGTGTTCTCGCTGTAAAATAACGTAAAAAGTACACAGCATCAAGTTGAATACGAATAACAGTAGCTGCTTGCAAGATCATGCCATTTATTGGCCGTACCTTTATCTGTGATCGGGACTGCTGCTTTGATGAAAGTGAGTGTTCTCACTGTATAATAACGTAAAAAGTACAGAGCATCAAGTTGAATGCGAATAACAGTAGCTGCTTGCAAGATCATCCCATTGATTTGCCGTACCTTTATCTGTGATCGGGACTGCTGCTTTGATGAAAGTGAGTGCTCTCACGGTAAAATAACGTAAAAAGTACAGAGCATCAAGTTGAATGCGAATAACAGTAGCTGCTTGCAAGATCATCCCATTGATTTGCCGTACCTTTATCTGTGATCGGGACTGCTGCTTTGATGAAAGTGAGTGCTCTCACTGTAAAATAACGTAAAAAGTACAGTGCACCAAGTTGAATGCAGGTCAAGTTGACCTGCTTGCAAGGTCATGCCATTTATTGGCCGTACCTTTATCTGTGATCGGGACTGCTGCTTTGATGAAAGTGAGTGCTCTCACTGTAAAATAACGTAAAAAGTACAGAGCATCAAGTTGAATGCGAATAACAGTAGCTGCTTGCAAGATCATGCCATTTATTGGCCCAACCTTTATCTGTGATCGGGACGGCTGCTTTGATGAAAGTGAGTGTTCTCGCTGTAAAATAACGTAAAAAGTACACAGCATCAAGTTGAATGCGAATAACAGTAGCTGCTTGCAAGATCATGCCATTTATTTGCCGTACCTTTATCTGTGATCGGGACTGCTGCTTTGATGAAAGTGAGTGTTCTCGCTGTAAAATAACGTAAAAAGTACACAGCATCAAGTTGAATGCGAATAACAGTAGCTGCTTGCAAGATCATGCCATTTATTGGCCCAACCTTTATCTGTGATCGGGACGGCTGCTTTGATGAAAGTGAGTGCTCTCACTGTAAAATAACGTAAAAAGTACAGAGCATCAAGTTGAATGCGAATAACAGTAGCTGCTTGCAAGTTCATGCCACTTATTTGCCGTACCTTTATCTGTGATCGGGACTGCTGCTTTGATGAAAGTGAGTGCTCCCACTGTAAAATAACGTAAAAAGTACAGTGCACCAAGTTGAATGCAGGTCAAGTTGACCTGCTTGCAAGGTCATGCCATTTATTGGCCGTACCTTTATCTGTGATCGGGACTGCTGCTTTGATGAAAGTGAGTGCTCTCACTGTAAAATAACGTAAAAAGTACAGAGCATCAAGTTGAATGCGAATAACAGTAGCTGCTTGCAAGATCATGCCATTTATTGGCCCAACCTTTATCTGTGATCGGGACGGCTGCTTTGATGAAAGTGAGTGCTCTCACTGTAAAATAACGTAAAAAGTACAGAGCATCAAGTTGAATGCGAATAACAGTAGCTGCTTGCAAGTTCATGCCACTTATTTGCCGTACCTTTATCTGTGATCGGGACTGCTGCTTTGATGAAAGTGAGTGCTCCCACTGTAAAATAACGTAAAAAGTACAGTGCACCAAGTTGAATGCAGGTCAAGTTGACCTGCTTGCAAGGTCATGCCATTTATTGGCCGTACCTTTATCTGTGATCGGGACGGCTGCTTTGATGAAAGTGAGTGCTCTCACGGTAAAATAACGTAAAAAGTACAGAGCATCACGTTGAATGCGAATAATAGTAGCTGCTTGCAAGATCATGCCATTTATTGGCCGTACCTTTATCTGTGATCCGGGCGGCTGCTTTGATGAAAGTGAGTGCTCTCACTGTAAAATAACGTAAAAAGTACAGAGCATCAAGTTGAATGCGAATAACAGTAGCTGCTTGCAAGATCATGCCATTTATTGGACGGTCATTTATCAGTTATCGGGACTGCTGCTTTGATGAAAGTGAGTGCTCTCACTGTAAAATAACGTAAAAAGTACAGAGCATCAAGTTGAATGCGAATAACAGTAGCTGCTTGCAAGTTCATGCCATTTATTTGCCGTACCTTTATCTGTGATCGGGACTGCTGCTTTGATGAAAGTGAGTGCTCTCACTGTAAAATAACGTAAAAAGTACAGTGCACCAAGTTGAATGCAGGTCAAGTTGACCTGCTTGCAAGGTCATGCCATTTATTGGCCGTACCTCTATCTGTGATCGGGACTGCTGCTTTGATGAAAGTGAGTGTTCTCGCTGTAAAATAACGTAAAAAGTACAGAGCATCAAGTTGAATGCGAATAACAGTAGCTGCTTGCAAGATCATGCCTTTTATTGGCCGTACCTTTATCTGTGATCGGGACGGCTGCTTTGATGAAAGTGAGTGTTCTCGCTGTAAAATAACGTAAAAAGTACAGAGCATCAAGTTGGATGCGAATAACAGTAGCTGCTTGCAAGATCATCCCATTTAGTGGCCGTACCTTTATCTGTGATCGGGACGGCTGCTTTGATGAAAGTGAGTGTTCTCGCTGTAAAATAACGTAAAAAGTACAGAGCATCAAGTTGAATACGAATAACAGTAGCTGCTTGCAAGATCATGCCATTTATTAGCCGTACCTTTATCTGTGATCGGGACTGCTGCTTTGATGAAAGTGAGTGTTCTCACTGTATAATAACGTAAAAAGTACAGAGCATCAAGTTGAATGCGAATAACAGTAGCTGCTTGCAAGATCATCCCATTTATTGGCCGTACCTTTATCTGTGATCGGGACGGCTGCTTTGATGAAAGTGAGTGTTCTCGCTGTAAAATAACGTAAAAAGTACAGAGCATCAAGTTGAATGCGAATAACAGTAGCTGCTTGCAAGATCATGCCATTTATTTGCCGTACCTTTATCTGTGATCGGGACTGCTGCTTTGATGAAAGTGAGTGTTCTCACTGTAAAATAACGTAAAAAGTACAGAGCATCAAGTTGGATGCGAATAACAGTAGCTGCTTGCAAGATCATGCCATTTATTTGCCGTACCTTTATCTGTGATCGGGACTGCTGCTTTGATGAAAGTGAGTGCTCTCACTGTAAAATAACGTAAAAAGTACAGTGCACCAAGTTGAATGCAGGCCAAGTTGACCTGCTTGCAAGGTCATGCCATTTATTGGCCGTACCTTTATCTGTGATCGGGAAGGCTGCTTTGATGAAAGTGAGTGCTCTCACGGTAAAATAACGTAAAAAGTACAGAGCATCACGTTGAATGCGAATAATAGTAGCTGCTTGCAAGATCATGCCATTTATTGGCCGTACCTTTATCTGTGATCCGGGCGGCTGCTTTGATGAAAGTGAGTGCTCTCACTGTAAAATAACGTAAAAAGTACAGAGCATCAAGTTGAATGCGAATAACAGTAGCTGCTTGCAAGATCATGCCATTTATTGGACGGTCATTTATCAGTTATCGGGACTGCTGCTTTGATGAAAGTGAGTGCTCTCACTGTAAAATAACGTAAAAAGTACAGAGCATCAAGTTGAATGCGAATAACAGTAGCTGCTTGCAAGTTCATGCCATTTATTTGCCGTACCTTTATCTGTGATCGGGACTGCTGCTTTGATGAAAGTGAGTGCTCTCACTGTAAAATAACGTAAAAAGTACAGTGCACCAAGTTGAATGCAGGTCAAGTTGACCTGCTTGCAAGGTCATGCCATTTATTGGCCGTACCTTTATCTGTGATCGGGACGGCTGCTTTGATGAAAGTGAGTGTTCTCGCTGTAAAATAACGTAAAAAGTACAGAGCATCAAGTTGGATGCGAATAACAGTAGCTGCTTGCAAGATCATCCCATTTAGTGGCCGTACCTTTATCTGTGATCGGGACGGCTGCTTTGATGAAAGTGAGTGTTCTCGCTGTAAAATAACGTAAAAAGTACACAGCATCAAGTTGAATACGAATAACAGTAGCTGCTTGCAAGATCATGCCATTTATTGGCCGTACCTTTATCTGTGATCGGGACTGCTGCTTTGATGAAAGTGAGTGTTCTCACTGTATAATAACGTAAAAAGTACAGAGCATCAAGTTGAATGCGAATAACAGTAGCTGCTTGCAAGATCATCCCATTGATTTGCCGTACCTTTATCTGTGATCGGGACTGCTGCTTTGATGAAAGTGAGTGCTCTCACGGTAAAATAACGTAAAAAGTACAGAGCATCAAGTTGAATGCGAATAACAGTAGCTGCTTGCAAGATCATCCCATTGATTTGCCGTACCTTTATCTGTGATCGGGACTGCTGCTTTGATGAAAGTGAGTGCTCTCACTGTAAAATAACGTAAAAAGTACAGTGCACCA
The DNA here is from genome assembly GCA_964023945.1 of Ectemnius cavifrons. Taxonomy (NCBI): domain Eukaryota; kingdom Metazoa; phylum Arthropoda; class Insecta; order Hymenoptera; family Crabronidae; genus Ectemnius; species Ectemnius cavifrons. The sequence goes on from OZ030377.1 coordinate 5,414,218, forward strand.
AGTTGAATGCAGGTCAAGTTGACCTGCTTGCAAGGTCATGCCATTTATTGGCCGTACCTTTATCTGTGATCGGGACTGCTGCTTTGATGAAAGTGAGTGCTCTCACTGTAAAATAACGTAAAAAGTACAGAGCATCAAGTTGAATGCGAATAACAGTAGCTGCTTGCAAGATCATGCCATTTATTGGCCCAACCTTTATCTGTGATCGGGACGGCTGCTTTGATGAAAGTGAGTGTTCTCGCTGTAAAATAACGTAAAAAGTACACAGCATCAAGTTGAATGCGAATAACAGTAGCTGCTTGCAAGATCATGCCATTTATTTGCCGTACCTTTATCTGTGATCGGGACTGCTGCTTTGATGAAAGTGAGTGTTCTCGCTGTAAAATAACGTAAAAAGTACACAGCATCAAGTTGAATGCGAATAACAGTAGCTGCTTGCAAGATCATGCCATTTATTGGCCCAACCTTTATCTGTGATCGGGACGGCTGCTTTGATGAAAGTGAGTGCTCTCACTGTAAAATAACGTAAAAAGTACAGAGCATCAAGTTGAATGCGAATAACAGTAGCTGCTTGCAAGTTCATGCCACTTATTTGCCGTACCTTTATCTGTGATCGGGACTGCTGCTTTGATGAAAGTGAGTGCTCCCACTGTAAAATAACGTAAAAAGTACAGTGCACCAAGTTGAATGCAGGTCAAGTTGACCTGCTTGCAAGGTCATGCCATTTATTGGCCGTACCTTTATCTGTGATCCGGGCGGCTGCTTTGATGAAAGTGAGTGCTCTCACTGTAAAATAACGTAAAAAGTACAGAGCATCAAGTTGAATGCGAATAACAGTAGCTGCTTGCAAGATCATGCCATTTATTGGACGGTCATTTATCAGTTATCGGGACTGCTGCTTTGATGAAAGTGAGTGCTCTCACTGTAAAATAACGTAAAAAGTACAGAGCATCAAGTTGAATGCGAATAACAGTAGCTGCTTGCAAGTTCATGCCATTTATTTGCCGTACCTTTATCTGTGATCGGGACTGCTGCTTTGATGAAAGTGAGTGCTCTCACTGTAAAATAACGTAAAAAGTACAGTGCACCAAGTTGAATGCAGGTCAAGTTGACCTGCTTGCAAGGTCATGCCATTTATTGGCCGTACCTCTATCTGTGATCGGGACTGCTGCTTTGATGAAAGTGAGTGTTCTCGCTGTAAAATAACGTAAAAAGTACAGAGCATCAAGTTGGATGCGAATAACAGTAGCTGCTTGCAAGATCATCCCATTTAGTGGCCGTACCTTTATCTGTGATCGGGACGGCTGCTTTGATGAAAGTGAGTGTTCTCGCTGTAAAATAACGTAAAAAGTACAGAGCATCAAGTTGAATACGAATAACAGTAGCTGCTTGCAAGATCATGCCATTTATTAGCCGTACCTTTATCTGTGATCGGGACTGCTGCTTTGATGAAAGTGAGTGTTCTCACTGTATAATAACGTAAAAAGTACAGAGCATCAAGTTGAATGCGAATAACAGTAGCTGCTTGCAAGATCATCCCATTGATTTGCCGTACCTTTATCTGTGATCGGGACTGCTGCTTTGATGAAAGTGAGTGCTCTCACGGTAAAATAACGTAAAAAGTACAGAGCATCAAGTTGAATGCGAATAACAGTAGCTGCTTGCAAGATCATGCCATTTATTGGCCGGTCATTTATCAGTTGTCGGGACTGCTGCTTTGATGAAAGTGAGTGTTCTCATTGTAAAATAACGTAAAATGTACAGTGCACCAAGTTGAATGCAGGTCAAGTTGACCTGCTTGCAAGGTCATGCCATTTATTGGCCGTACCTTTATCTGTGATCGGGACGGCTGCTTTGATGAAAGTGAGTGTTCTCGCTGTAAAATAACGTAAAAAGTACAGAGCATCAAGTTGGATGCGAATAACAGTAGCTGCTTGCAAGATCATCCCATTTAGTGGCCGTACCTTTATCTGTGATCGGGACGGCTGCTTTGATGAAAGTGAGTGTTCTCGCTGTAAAATAACGTAAAAAGTACACAGCATCAAGTTGAATACGAATAACAGTAGCTGCTTGCAAGATCATGCCATTTATTGGCCGTACCTTTATCTGTGATCGGGACTGCTGCTTTGATGAAAGTGAGTGTTCTCACTGTATAATAACGTAAAAAGTACAGAGCATCAAGTTGAATGCGAATAACAGTAGCTGCTTGCAAGATCATCCCATTGATTTGCCGTACCTTTATCTGTGATCGGGACTGCTGCTTTGATGAAAGTGAGTGCTCTCACGGTAAAATAACGTAAAAAGTACAGAGCATCAAGTTGAATGCGAATAACAGTAGCTGCTTGCAAGATCATCCCATTGATTTGCCGTACCTTTATCTGTGATCGGGACTGCTGCTTTGATGAAAGTGAGTGCTCTCACTGTAAAATAACGTAAAAAGTACAGTGCACCAAGTTGAATGCAGGTCAAGTTGACCTGCTTGCAAGGTCATGCCATTTATTGGCCGTACCTTTATCTGTGATCGGGACTGCTGCTTTGATGAAAGTGAGTGCTCTCACTGTAAAATAACGTAAAAAGTACAGAGCATCAAGTTGAATGCGAATAACAGTAGCTGCTTGCAAGATCATGCCATTTATTGGCCCAACCTTTATCTGTGATCGGGACGGCTGCTTTGATGAAAGTGAGTGTTCTCGCTGTAAAATAACGTAAAAAGTACACAGCATCAAGTTGAATGCGAATAACAGTAGCTGCTTGCAAGATCATGCCATTTATTTGCCGTACCTTTATCTGTGATCGGGACTGCTGCTTTGATGAAAGTGAGTGTTCTCGCTGTAAAATAACGTAAAAAGTACACAGCATCAAGTTGAATGCGAATAACAGTAGCTGCTTGCAAGATCATGCCATTTATTGGCCCAACCTTTATCTGTGATCGGGACGGCTGCTTTGATGAAAGTGAGTGCTCTCACTGTAAAATAACGTAAAAAGTACAGAGCATCAAGTTGAATGCGAATAACAGTAGCTGCTTGCAAGTTCATGCCACTTATTTGCCGTACCTTTATCTGTGATCGGGACTGCTGCTTTGATGAAAGTGAGTGCTCCCACTGTAAAATAACGTAAAAAGTACAGTGCACCAAGTTGAATGCAGGTCAAGTTGACCTGCTTGCAAGGTCATGCCATTTATTGGCCGTACCTTTATCTGTGATCGGGACTGCTGCTTTGATGAAAGTGAGTGCTCTCACTGTAAAATAACGTAAAAAGTACAGAGCATCAAGTTGAATGCGAATAACAGTAGCTGCTTGCAAGATCATGCCATTTATTGGCCCAACCTTTATCTGTGATCGGGACGGCTGCTTTGATGAAAGTGAGTGCTCTCACTGTAAAATAACGTAAAAGGTACAGAGCATCAAGTTGAATGCGAATAACAGTAGCTGCTTGCAAGTTCATGCCACTTATTTGCCGTACCTTTATCTGTGATCGGGACTGCTGCTTTGATGAAAGTGAGTGCTCCCACTGTAAAATAACGTAAAAAGTACAGTGCACCAAGTTGAATGCAGGTCAAGTTGACCTGCTTGCAAGGTCATGCCATTTATTGGCCCAACCTTTATCTGTGATCGGGACGGCTGCTTTGATGAAAGTGAGTGTTCTCGCTGTAAAATAACGTAAAAAGTACACAGCATCAAGTTGAATGCGAATAACAGTAGCTGCTTGCAAGATCATGCCATTTATTGGCCCAACCTTTATCTGTGATCGGGACGGCTGCTTTGATGAAAGTGAGTGCTCTCACTGTAAAATAACGTAAAAAGTACAGAGCATCAAGTTGAATGCGAATAACAGTAGCTGCTTGCAAGTTCATGCCACTTATTTGCCGTACCTTTATCTGTGATCGGGACTGCTGCTTTGATGAAAGTGAGTGCTCCCACTGTAAAATAACGTAAAAAGTACAGTGCACCAAGTTGAATGCAGGTCAAGTTGACCTGCTTGCAAGGTCATGCCATTTATTGGCCGTACCTTTATCTGTGATCGGGACGGCTGCTTTGATGAAAGTGAGTGCTCTCACGGTAAAATAACGTAAAAAGTACAGAGCATCAAGTTGGATGCGAATAACAGTAGCTGCTTGCAAGATCATGCCATTTATTTGCCGTACCTTTATCTGTGATCGGGACTGCTGCTTTGATGAAAGTGAGTGCTCCCACTGTAAAATAACGTAAAAAGTACAGTGCACCAAGTTGAATGCAGGCCAAGTTGACCTGCTTGCAAGGTCATGCCATTTATTGGCCGTACCTTTATCTGTGATCGGGACGGCTGCTTTGATGAAAGTGAGTGCTCTCACGGTAAAATAACGTAAAAAGTACAGAGCATCACGTTGAATGCGAATCACAGTAGCTGCTTGCAAGATCATGCCATTTATTTGCCGTACCTTTATCTGTGATCGGGACTGCTGCTTTGATGAAAGTGAGTGTTCTCACTGTAAAATAACGTAAAAAGTACAGAGCATCAAGTTGAATGCGAATAACAGTAGCTGCTTGCAAGATCATGCCTTTTATTGGCCGTACCTTTATCTGTGATCGGGACGGCTGCTTTGATGAAAGTGAGTGTTCTCGCTGTAAAATAACGTAAAAAGTACAGAGCATCAAGTTGGATGCGAATAACAGTAGCTGCTTGCAAGTTCATGCCACTTATTTGCCGTACCTTTATCTGTGATCGGGACTGCTGCTTTGATGAAAGTGAGTGCTCCCACTGTAAAATAACGTAAAAAGTACAGTGCACCAAGTTGAATGCAGGTCAAGTTGACCTGCTTGCAAGGTCATGCCATTTATTGGCCCAACCTTTATCTGTGATCGGGACGGCTGCTTTGATGAAAGTGAGTGTTCTCGCTGTAAAATAACGTAAAAAGTACACAGCATCAAGTTGAATGCGAATAACAGTAGCTGCTTGCAAGATCATGCCATTTATTGGCCCAACCTTTATCTGTGATCGGGACGGCTGCTTTGATGAAAGTGAGTGCTCTCACTGTAAAATAACGTAAAAAGTACAGAGCATCAAGTTGAATGCGAATAACAGTAGCTGCTTGCAAGTTCATGCCACTTATTTGCCGTACCTTTATCTGTGATCGGGACTGCTGCTTTGATGAAAGTGAGTGCTCCCACTGTAAAATAACGTAAAAAGTACAGTGCACCAAGTTGAATGCAGGTCAAGTTGACCTGCTTGCAAGGTCATGCCATTTATTGGCCGTACCTTTATCTGTGATCGGGACGGCTGCTTTGATGAAAGTGAGTGCTCTCACGGTAAAATAACGTAAAAAGTACAGAGCATCACGTTGAATGCGAATAACAGTAGCTGCTTGCAAGATCATGCCATTTATTTGCCGTACCTTTATCTGTGATCGGGACTGCTGCTTTGATGAAAGTGAGTGTTCTCACTGTAAAATAACGTAAAAAGTACAGAGCATCAAGTTGGATGCGAATAACAGTAGCTGCTTGCAAGATCATGCCATTTATTTGCCGTACCTTTATCTGTGATCGGGACTGCTGCTTTGATGAAAGTGAGTGCTCCCACTGTAAAATAACGTAAAAAGTACAGTGCACCAAGTTGAATGCAGGCCAAGTTGACCTGCTTGCAAGGTCATGCCATTTATTGGCCGTACCTTTATCTGTGATCGGGACGGCTGCTTTGATGAAAGTGAGTGTTCTCACTGTAAAATAACGTAAAAAGTACAGAGCATCAAGTTGGATGCGAATAACAGTAGCTGCTTGCAAGATCATCCCATTTAGTGGCCGTACCTTTATCTGTGATCGGGACGGCTGCTTTGATGAAAGTGAGTGTTCTCGCTGTAAAATAACGTAAAAAGTACAGAGCATCAAGTTGAATACGAATAACAGTAGCTGCTTGCAAGATCATGCCATTTATTGGCCGTACCTTTATCTGTGATCGGGACTGCTGCTTTGATGAAAGTGAGTGTTCTCACTGTATAATAACGTAAAAAGTACAGAGCATCAAGTTGAATGCGAATAACAGTAGCTGCTTGCAAGATCATCCCATTGATTTGCCGTACCTTTATCTGTGATCGGGACTGCTGCTTTGATGAAAGTGAGTGCTCTCACTGTAAAATAACGTAAAAAGTACAGAGCATCAAGTTGAATGCGAATAACAGTAGCTGCTTGCAAGATCATGCCTTTTATTGACCGTACCTTTATCTGTGATCGGAGCTGCTGCTTTGATGAAAGTGAATGTTCTCACTGTAAAATAACGTAAAAAGTACAGTGCACCAAGTTGAATGCAGGTCAAGTTGACCTGCTTGCAAGGTCATGCCATTTAATGGCCGTACCTCTATCTGTGATCGGGACTGCTGCTTTGATGAAGGTGAGTGCTCTTACCGTAAAATAACGTAAAAAGTACAGAGCATCAAGTTGAATGCGAATAACAGTAGCTGCTTGCAAGATCATGCCATTTATTGGCCGGTCATTTATCAGTTATCGGGACTGCTGCTTTGATGAAAGTGAGTGTTCTCATTGTAAAATAACGTAAAATGTACAGTGCACCAAGTTGAATGCAGGTCAAGTTGACCTGCTTGCAAGGTCATGCCATTTATTGGCCGTACCTCTATCTGTGATCGGGAGGGCTGCTTTGATGACAGTGAGTGCTCTCACTGTAAAATAACGTAAAAAGTACAGAGCATCAAGTTGAATGCGAATAACAGTAGCTGCTTGCAAGATCATGCCATTTATTGGCCCAACCTTTATGTGTGATCGGGACGGCTGCTTTGATGAAAGTGAGTGCTCTCCCTGTAAAATAACGTAAAAAGTACACAGCATCAAGTTGAATGCGAATAACAGTAGCTGCTTGCAAGTTCATGCCATTTATTTGCCGTACCTTTATCTGTGATCGGGACTGCTGCTTTGATGAAAGTGAGTGCTCTCACTGTAAAATAACGTAAAAAGTACAGTGCACCAAGTTGAATGCAGGTCAAGTTGACCTGCTTGCAAGGTCATGCCATTTATTGGCCGTACCTTTATCTGTGATCGGGACGGCTGCTTTGATGAAAGTGAGTGCTCTCACGGTAAAATAACGTAAAAAGTACAGAGCATCACGTTGAATGCGAATAATAGTAGCTGCTTGCAAGATCATGCCATTTATTGGCCGTACCTTTATCTGTGATCCGGGCGGCTGCTTTGATGAAAGTGAGTGCTCTCACTGTAAAATAACGTAAAAAGTACAGAGCATCAAGTTGAATGCGAATAACAGTAGCTGCCTGCAAGTTCATGCCATTTATTTGCCGTACCTTTATCTGTGATCGGGACTGCTGCTTTGATGAAAGTGAGTGCTCTCACTGTAAAATAACGTAAAAAGTACAGTGCACCAAGTTGAATGCAGGTCAAGTTGACCTGCTTGCAAGGTCATGCCATTTATTGGCCGTACCTCTATCTGTGATCGGGACGGCAGCTTTGATGAAAGTGAGTGTTCTCGCTGTAAAATTCAGTAGAAAGTACAGGGAATCAAGTTGAATGCGAATAACAGTAGCTGCTTGCAAGATCATGCCATTTCTTGGCCGTACCTTTATCTGTGATCGGGGCTGCTGGTTTGATGAAAGTGAGTGTTCTCACTGTAAAATAACGTAAAAAGTACAGTGCACCAAGTTGAATGCAGGTCAAGCTGACCTGCTTGCAAGGTCATGCCATTTATTGGCCGTACCTCTATCTGTGATCGGGACTGCTGCTTTGATGAAAGTGGGTGTTCTCACTGTAAAATAACGTAAAAAGTACAGAGCATCAAGTTGAATGCGAATAACAGTAGCTGCTTGCAAGATCATGCCATTTATTTGCCGTACCTTTATCTGTGATCGGGACTGCTGCTTTGATGAAAGTGAGTGCTCTCACTGTAAAATAACGTAAAAAGTACAGAGCATCAAGTTGAATGCGAATAACAGTAGCTGCTTGCAAGATCATGCCATTTATTTGCCGTACCTTTATCTGTGATCGGGACGGCTGCTTTGATGAAAGTGAGTGTTCTCGCTGTAAAATAACGTAAAAAGTACACAGCATCAAGTTGAATGCGAATAACAGTAGCTGCTTGCAAGATCATGCCATTTATTGGCCCAACCTTTATCTGTGATCGGGACGGCTGCTTTGATGAAAGTGAGTGTTCTCGCTGTAAAATAACGTAAAAAGTACACAGCATCAAGTTGAATGCGAATAACAGTAGCTGCTTGCAAGATCATGCCATTTATTGGCCCAACCTTTATCTGTGATCGGGACGGCTGCTTTGATGAAAGTGAGTGCTCTCACTGTAAAATAACGTAAAAAGTACAGAGCATCAAGTTGAATGCGAATAACAGTAGCTGCTTGCAAGTTCATGCCACTTATTTGCCGTACCTTTATCTGTGATCGGGACTGCTGCTTTGATGAAAGTGAGTGCTCCCACTGTAAAATAACGTAAAAAGTACAGTGCACCAAGTTGAATGCAGGCCAAGTTGACCTGCTTGCAAGGTCATGCCATTTATTGGCCGTACCTTTATCTGTGATCGGGACGGCTGCTTTGATGAAAGTGAGTGCTCTCACGGTAAAATAACGTAAAAAGTACAGAGCATCACGTTGAATGCGAATCACAGTAGCTGCTTGCAAGATCATCCCATTTAGTGGCCGTACCTTTATCTGTGACCGGGACGGCTGCTTTGATGAAAGTGAGTGTTCTCATTGTAAAATAACGTAAAATGTACAGTGCACCAAGTTGAATGCAGGTCAAGTTGACCTGCTTGCAAGGTCATGCCATTTATTGGCCGTACCTTTATCTGTGATCGGGACGGCTGCTTTGATGAAAGTGAGTGCTCTCACGGTAAAATAACGTAAAAAGTACAGAGCATCACGTTGAATGCGAATCACAGTAGCTGCTTGCAAGATCATGCCTTTTATTGGCCGTACCTTTATCTGTGATCGGGACGGCTGCTTTGATGAAAGTGAGTGTTCTCGCTGTAAAATAACGTAAAAAGTACAGAGCATCAAGTTGGATGCGAATAACAGTAGCTGCTTGCAAGATCATCCCATTTAGTGGCCGTACCTTTATCTGTGATCGGGACGGCTGCTTTGATGAAAGTGAGTGTTCTCATTGTAAAATAACGTAAAATGTACAGTGCACCAAGTTGAATGCAGGTCAAGTTGACCTGCTTGCAAGGTCATGCCATTTATTGGCCGTACCTTTATCTGTGATCGGGAAGGCTGCTTTGATGAAAGTGAGTGCTCTCACGGTAAAATAACGTAAAAAGTACAGAGCATCAAGTTGAATGCGAATAACAGTAGCTGCTTGCAAGATCATGCCATTTATTGGACGGTCATTTATCAGTTATCGGGACTGCTGCTTTGATGAAAGTGAGTGCTCTCACTGTAAAATAACGTAAAAAGTACAGAGCATCAAGTTGAATGCGAATAACAGTAGCTGCTTGCAAGTTCATGCCATTTATTTGCCGTACCTTTATCTGTGATCGGGACTGCTGCTTTGATGAAAGTGAGTGCTCTCACTGTATAATAACGTAAAAAGTACAGAGCATCAAGTTGAATGCGAATAACAGTAGCTGCTTGCAAGATCATCCCATTTATTGGCCGTACCTTTATCTGTGATCGGGACGGCTGCTTTGATGAAAGTGAGTGTTCTCGCTGTAAAATAACGTAAAAAGTACAGAGCATCAAGTTGAATGCGAATAACAGTAGCTGCTTGCAAGATCATGCCATTTATTTGCCGTACCTTTATCTGTGATCGGGACTGCTGCTTTGATGAAAGTGAGTGTTCTCACTGTAAAATAACGTAAAAAGTACAGAGCATCAAGTTGGATGCGAATAACAGTAGCTGCTTGCAAGATCATGCCATTTATTTGCCGTACCTTTATCTGTGATCGGGACTGCTGCTTTGATGAAAGTGAGTGCTCTCACTGTAAAATAACGTAAAAAGTACAGTGCACCAAGTTGAATGCAGGCCAAGTTGACCTGCTTGCAAGGTCATGCCATTTATTGGCCGTACCTTTATCTGTGATCGGGAAGGCTGCTTTGATGAAAGTGAGTGCTCTCACGGTAAAATAACGTAAAAAGTACAGAGCATCACGTTGAATGCGAATAATAGTAGCTGCTTGCAAGATCATGCCATTTATTGGCCGTACCTTTATCTGTGATCCGGGCGGCTGCTTTGATGAAAGTGAGTGCTCTCACTGTAAAATAACGTAAAAAGTACAGAGCATCAAGTTGAATGCGAATAACAGTAGCTGCTTGCAAGATCATACCATTTATTGGACGGTCATTTATCAGTTATCGGGACTGCTGCTTTGATGAAAGTGAGTGCTCTCACTGTAAAATAACGTAAAAAGTACAGAGCATCAAGTTGAATGCGAATAACAGTAGCTGCTTGCAAGTTCATGCCATTTATTTGCCGTACCTTTATCTGTGATCGGGACTGCTGCTTTGATGAAAGTGAGTGCTCTCACTGTAAAATAACGTAAAAAGTACAGTGCACCAAGTTGAATGCAGGTCAAGTTGACCTGCTTGCAAGGTCATGCCATTTATTGGCCGTACCTTTATCTGTGATCGGGACGGCTGCTTTGATGAAAGTGAGTGTTCTCGCTGTAAAATAACGTAAAAAGTACAGAGCATCAAGTTGGATGCGAATAACAGTAGCTGCTTGCAAGATCATCCCATTTAGTGGCCGTACCTTTATCTGTGATCGGGACGGCTGCTTTGATGAAAGTGAGTGTTCTCGCTGTAAAATAACGTAAAAAGTACACAGCATCAAGTTGAATACGAATAACAGTAGCTGCTTGCAAGATCATGCCATTTATTGGCCGTACCTTTATCTGTGATCGGGACTGCTGCTTTGATGAAAGTGAGTGTTCTCACTGTATAATAACGTAAAAAGTACAGAGCATCAAGTTGAATGCGAATAACAGTAGCTGCTTGCAAGATCATCCCATTGATTTGCCGTACCTTTATCTGTGATCGGGACTGCTGCTTTGATGAAAGTGAGTGCTCTCACGGTAAAATAACGTAAAAAGTACAGAGCATCAAGTTGAATGCGAATAACAGTAGCTGCTTGCAAGATCATCCCATTGATTTGCCGTACCTTTATCTGTGATCGGGACTGCTGCTTTGATGAAAGTGAGTGCTCTCACTGTAAAATAACGTAAAAAGTACAGTGCACCAAGTTGAATGCAGGTCAAGTTGACCTGCTTGCAAGGTCATGCCATTTATTGGCCGTACCTTTATCTGTGATCGGGACTGCTGCTTTGATGAAAGTGAGTGCTCTCACTGTAAAATAACGTAAAAAGTACAGAGCATCAAGTTGAATGCGAATAACAGTAGCTGCTTGCAAGATCATGCCATTTATTGGCCCAACCTTTATCTGTGATCGGGACGGCTGCTTTGATGAAAGTGAGTGTTCTCGCTGTAAAATAACGTAAAAAGTACACAGCATCAAGTTGAATGCGAATAACAGTAGCTGCTTGCAAGATCATGCCATTTATTTGCCGTACCTTTATCTGTGATCGGGACTGCTGCTTTGATGAAAGTGAGTGTTCTCGCTGTAAAATAACGTAAAAAGTACACAGCATCAAGTTGAATGCGAATAACAGTAGCTGCTTGCAAGATCATGCCATTTATTGGCCCAACCTTTATCTGTGATCGGGACGGCTGCTTTGATGAAAGTGAGTGCTCTCACTGTAAAATAACGTAAAAAGTACAGAGCATCAAGTTGAATGCGAATAACAGTAGCTGCTTGCAAGTTCATGCCACTTATTTGCCGTACCTTTATCTGTGATCGGGACTGCTGCTTTGATGAAAGTGAGTGCTCCCACTGTAAAATAACGTAAAAAGTACAGTGCACCAAGTTGAATGCAGGTCAAGTTGACCTGCTTGCAAGGTCATGCCATTTATTGGCCGTACCTTTATCTGTGATCCGGGCGGCTGCTTTGATGAAAGTGAGTGCTCTCACTGTAAAATAACGTAAAAAGTACAGAGGATCAAGTTGAATGCGAATAACAGTAGCTGCTTGCAAGATCATGCCATTTATTGGCCGTACCTCTATCTGTGATCGGGACGGTTGCTTTGATGACAGTGAGTGCTCTCACTGTAAAATAACGTAAAAAGTACAGAGCATCAAGTTGAATGCGAATAACAGTAGCTGCTTGCAAGATCATGCCATTTATTGGCCCTACCTTTATCTGTGATCCGGACTGCTGCTTTGATGAAAGTGAGTGCTCTCACTGTAAAATAACGTAAAAAGTACAGAGGATCAAGTTGAATGCGAATAACAGTAGCTGCTTGCAAGATCATGCCATTTATTGGTCGTACCTTTATCTATGATCGGGACGGCTGCTTTGATGAAAGTGAGTGCTCTCACTGTAAAATAACGTAAAAAGTACAGAGCATCAAGTTGAATGCGAATAACAGTAGCTGCTTGCAAGATCATGCCATTTATTGGCCGTACCTTTATCTGTGATCGGGACTGCTGCTTTGATGAAAGTGAGTGTTCTCGCTGTAAAATAACGTAAAAAGTACAGAGCATCAAGTTGAATGCGAATAACAGTAGCTGCTTGCAAGATCATGCCATTTATTGGCCGTACCTTTATCTGTGATCGGGGCTGCTGCTTTGATGAAAGTGAGTGTTCTCACTGTAAAATAACGTAAAAAGTACAGTGCACCAAGTTGAATGCAGGTCAAGCTGACCTGCTTGCAAGGTCATGCCATTTATTGGCCGTACCTCTATCTGTGATCGGGACTGCTGCTTTGATGAAAGTGAGTGCTCTCACGGTAAAATAACGTAAAAAGTACAGAGCATCACGTTGAATGCGAATAACAGTAGCTGCTTGCAAGATCATGCCATTTATTGGCCGTACCTTTATCTGTGATCGGGGCTGCTGCTTTGATGAAAGTGAGTGTTCTCACTGTAAAATAACGTAAAAAGTACAGTGCACCAAGTTGAATGCAGGTCAAGCTGACCTGCTTGCAAGGTCATGCCATTTATTGGCCGTACCTCTATCTGTGATCGGGACGGCTGCTTTGATAAAAGTGAGTGTTCTCACTGTAAAATCCAGTAGAAAGTACAGAGGATCAAGTTGAATGCGAATAAAAGTAGCTGCTTGCAAGATCATGCCATTTATTGGCCCTACCTTTATCTGTGATCCGGACTGCTGCTTTGATGAAAGTGAGTGCTCTCACTGTAAAATAACGTAAAAATACAGAGCATCAAGTTGAATGCGAATAACAGTAAGTGCTTGCAAGATCATGCCATTTATTGGTCGTACCTTTATCTATGATTGGGACGGCTGCTTTGATGAAAGTGAGTGCTCTCACTGTAAAATAACGTAAAAAGTACAGAGCATCAAGTTGAATGCGAATAACAGTAGCTGCTTGCAAGATCATGCCATTTATTGGCCGTACCTTTATCTGTGATCGGGACTGCTGCTTTGATGAAAGTGAGTGCTCTCACGGTAAAATAACGTAAAAAGTACAGAGCATCACGTTGAATGCGAATAACAGTAGCTGCTTGCAAGATCATGCCATTTATTGGCCGTACCTTTATCTGTGATCGGGGCTGCTGCTTTGATGAAAGTGAGTGTTCTCACTGTAAAATAACGTAAAAAGTACAGTGCACCAAGTTGAATGCAGGTCAAGCTGACCTGCTTGCAAGGTCATGCCATTTATTGGCCGTACCTCTATCTGTGATCGGGACGGCTGCTTTGATGACATTGAGTGTTCTCACTGTAAAATCCAGTAGAAAGTACAGAGCATCAAGTTGAATGCGAATAACAGTAGCTGCTTGCAAGATCATGCCATTTATTGGCCCTACCTTTATCTGTGATCCGGACTGCTGCTTTGATGAAAGTGAGTGCTCTCACTGTAAAATAACGTAAAAAGTACAGAGCATCAAGTTGAATGCGAATAACAGTAAGTGCTTACAAGATCATGCCATTTATTGGTGGTACCTTTATCTGTGATCGGGACGGCTGCTTTGATGAAAGTGAGTGCTCTCACTGTAAAATAACGTAGAAAGTACAGAGCATCAAGTTGAATGCGAATAACAGTAGCTGCTTGCAAGATCATGCCATTTATTGGCCGTACCTTTATCTGTGATCGGGACGGCTGCTTTGATGAAAGTGAGTGCTCTCACTGTAAAATAACGTAAAAAGTACAGTGCACCAAGTTGAATGCAGGTCAAGCTGACCTGCTTGCAAGGTCATGCCATTTATTGGCCGTACCTCTATCTGTGATCGGGACGGCAGCTTTGATGAAAGTGAGTGCTCTCACTGTAAAATAACGGAAAAAGTACAGAGCATCAAGTTGAATGCGAATAACAGTAGCTGCTTGCAAGATCATGCCATTTATTGGCCGTACCTCTATCTGTGATCGGGACGGCAGCTTTGATGAAAGTGAGTGCTCTCACTGTAAAATAACGTAAAAAGTACAGAGCATCACGTTGAATGCGAATAACAGTAGCTGCTTGCAAGATCATGCCATTTATTGGCCGTACCTTTATCTGTGATCGGGGCTGCTGCTTTGATGAAAGTGAGTGTTCTCACTGTAAAATAACGTAAAAAGTACAGTGCACCAAGTTGAATGCAGGTCAAGCTGACCTGCTTGCAAGGTCATGCCATTTATTGGCCGTACCTCTATCTGTGATCGGGACGGCTGCTTTGATAAAAGTGAGTGTTCTCACTGTAAAATCCAGTAGAAAGTACAGAGGATCAAGTTGAATGCGAATAACAGTAGCTGCTTGCAAGATCATGCCATTTATTGGCCCTACCTTTATCTGTGATCCGGACTGCTGCTTTGATGAAAGTGAGTGTTCTCACTGTAAAATAACGTAAAAAGTACAGTGCACCAAGTTGAATGCAGGTCAAGTTGACCTGCTTGCAAGGTCATGCCATTTATTGGCCGTACCTCTATCTGTGATCGGGACGGCAGCTTTGATGAAAGTGAGTGTTCTCGCTGTAAAATACAGTAGAAAGTACAGGGAATCAAGTTGAATGCGAATAACAGTAGCTGCTTGCAAGATCATGCCATTTATTGGCCGTACCTTTATCTGTGATCGGGACTGCTGCTTTGATGAAAGTGAGTGCTCTCACGGTAAAATAACGTAAAAAGTACAGAGCATCAAGTTGAATGCGAATAACAGTAGCGGCTTGCAAGATCATGCCATTTATTGGCCGTACCTCTATCTGTGATCGGGACGGTTGCTTTGATGACAGTGAGTGCTCTCACTTTAAAATAACGTGAAAAGTATAGAGCATCAAGTTGAATGCGAATAACAGTAGCTGCTTGCAAGATCAAGCCATTTATTGGCCGTACCTTTATCTGTGATCGGGGCTGCTGCTTTGATGAAAGTGAGTGTTCTCACTGTAAAATAACGTAAAAAGTACAGTGCACCAAGTTGAATGCAGGTCAAGCTGACCTGCTTGCAAGGTCATGCCATTTATTGGCCGTACCTCTATCTGTGATCCGGACTGCTGCTTTGATGAAAGTGAGTGCTCTCACTGTAAAATAACGTAAAAAGTACAGAGCATCAAGTTGAATGCGAATAACAGTAGCTGCTTGCAAGATCATGCCATTTATTGGCCCAACCTTTATCTGTGATCGGGACGGCTGCTTTGATGACAGTGAGTGCTCTCACTGTAAAATAACGTAAAAAGTACAGAGCATCAAGTTGAATGCGAATAACAGTAGCTGCTTGCAAGATCATGCCATTTATTGGCCGTACCTTTATCTGTGATCGGGGCTGCTGCTTTGATGAAAGTGAGTGTTCTCACTGTAAAATAACGTAAAAAGTACAGTGCACCAAGTTGAATGCAGGTCAAGCTGACCTGCTTGCAAGGTCATGCCATTTATTGGCCGTACCTCTATCTGTGATCGGGACGGCTGCTTTGATGAAAGTGAGTGCTCTCACTGTAAAATAACGTGAAAAGTACAGAGCATCAAGTTGAATGCGAATAACAGTAGCTGCTTGCAAGATCATGCCATTTATTGGCCCAACCTTTATCTGTGATCGGGACGGCTGCTTTGATGAAAGTGAGTGCTCTCACGGTAAAATAACGTAAAAAGTACAGAGCATCACGTTGAATGCGAATAATAGTAGCTGCTTGCAAGATCATGCCATTTATTGGCCCTACCTTTATCTGTGATCCGGACTGCTGCTTTGATGAAAGTGAGTGCTCTCACTGTAAAATAACGTAAAAAGTACAGAGGATCAAGTTGAATGCGAATAACAGTAGCTGCTTGCAAGATCATGCCATTTATTGGCCGTACCTTTATCTGTGATCGGGGATGCTGCTTTGATGAAAGTGAGTGTTCTCACTGTAAAATAACGTAAAAAGTACAGTGCACCAAGTTGAATGCAGGTCAAGCTGACCTGCTTGCAAGGTCATGCCATTTATTGGCCGTACCTCTATCTGTGATCCGGACTGCTGCTTTGATGAAAGTGAGTGCTCTCACTGTAAAATAACGTAAAAAGTACAGAGCATCAAGTTGAATGCGAATAACAGTAGCTGCTTGCAAGATCATGCCATTTATTGGCCCAACCTTTATCTGTGATCGGGACGGCTGCTTTGATGACAGTGAGTGTTCTCACTGTAAAATAACGTAAAAAGTACAGAGCATCAAGTTGAATGCGAATAACAGTAGCTGCTTGCAAGATCATGCCATTTATTGGCCCAACCTTTATCTGTGATCGGGACGGCTGCTTTGATGAAAGTGAGTGTTCTCGCTGTAAAATAACGTAAAAAGTACAGAGCATCAAGTTGAATGCGAATAACAGTAGCTGCTTGCAAGATCATGCCATTTATTGGCCGTACCTTTATCTGTGATCGGGGCTGCTGCTTTGATGAAAGTGAGTGTTCTCACTGTAAAATAACGTAAAAAGTACAGTGCACCAAGTTGAATGCAGGTCAAGCTGACCTGCTTGCAAGGTCATGCCATTTATTGGCCGTACCTCTATCTGTGATCGGGACTGCTGCTTTGATGAAAGTGAGTGCTCTCACGGTAAAATAACGTAAAAAGTACAGAGCATCACGTTGAATGCGAATAACAGTAGCTGCTTGCAAGATCATGCCATTTATTGGCCGTACCTTTATCTGTGATCGGGGCTGCTGCTTTGATGAAAGTGAGTGTTCTCACTGTAAAATAACGTAAAAAGTACAGTGCACCAAGTTGAATGCAGGTCAAGCTGACCTGCTTGCAAGGTCATGCCATTTATTGGCCGTACCTCTATCTGTGATCGGGACGGCTGCTTTGATAAAAGTGAGTGTTCTCACTGTAAAATCCAGTAGAAAGTACAGAGGATCAAGTTGAATGCGAATAAAAGTAGCTGCTTGCAAGATCATGCCATTTATTGGCCCTACCTTTATCTGTGATCCGGACTGCTGCTTTGATGAAAGTGAGTGCTCTCACTGTAAAATAACGTAAAAATACAGAGCATCAAGTTGAATGCGAATAACAGTAAGTGCTTGCAAGATCATGCCATTTATTGGTCGTACCTTTATCTATGATTGGGACGGCTGCTTTGATGAAAGTGAGTGCTCTCACTGTAAAATAACGTAAAAAGTACAGAGCATCAAGTTGAATGCGAATAACAGTAGCTGCTTGCAAGATCATGCCATTTATTGGCCGTACCTTTATCTGTGATCGGGACTGCTGCTTTGATGAAAGTGAGTGCTCTCACGGTAAAATAACGTAAAAAGTACAGAGCATCACGTTGAATGCGAATAACAGTAGCTGCTTGCAAGATCATGCCATTTATTGGCCGTACCTTTATCTGTGATCGGGGCTGCTGCTTTGATGAAAGTGAGTGTTCTCACTGTAAAATAACGTAAAAAGTACAGTGCACCAAGTTGAATGCAGGTCAAGCTGACCTGCTTGCAAGGTCATGCCATTTATTGGCCGTACCTCTATCTGTGATCGGGACGGCTGCTTTGATAAAAGTGAGTGTTCTCACTGTAAAATCCAGTAGAAAGTACAGAGGATCAAGTTGAATGCGAATAACAGTAGCTGCTTGCAAGATCATGCCATTTATTGGCCCTACCTTTATCTGTGATCCGGACTGCTGCTTTGATGAAAGTGAGTGCTCTCACTGTAAAATAACGTAAAAATACAAAGCATCAAGTTGAATGCGAATAACAGTAAGTGCTTGCAAGATCATGCCATTTATTGGTCGTACCTTTATCTATGATCGGGACGGGTGCTTTGATGAAAGTGAGTGCTCTCACTGTAAAATAACGTAAAAAGTACAGAGCATCAAGTTGAATGCGAATAACAGTAGCTGCTTGCAAGATCATGCCATTTATTGGCCGTACCTCTATCTGTGATCGGGACGGCAGCTTTGATGAAAGTGAGTGCTCTCACTGTAAAATAACGTAAAAAGTACAGAGCATCACGTTGAATGCGAATAACAGTAGCTGCTTGCAAGATCATGCCATTTATTGGCCGTACCTTTATCTGTGATCGGGGCTGCTGCTTTGATGAAAGTGAGTGTTCTCACTGTAAAATAACGTAAAAAGTACAGTGCACCAAGTTGAATGCAGGTCAAGCTGACCTGCTTGCAAGGTCATGCCATTTATTGGCCGTACCTCTATCTGTGATCGGGACGGCTGCTTTGATAAAAGTGAGTGTTCTCACTGTAAAATCCAGTAGAAAGTACAGAGGATCAAGTTGAATGCGAATAACAGTAGCTGCTTGCAAGATCATGCCATTTATTGGCCCTACCTTTATCTGTGATCCGGACTGCTGCTTTGATGAAAGTGAGTGCTCTCACTGTAAAATAACGTAAAAATACAGAGCATCAAGTTGAATGCGAATAACAGTAAGTGCTTGCAAGATCATGCCATTTATTGGTCGTACCTTTATCTATGATCGGGACGGCTGCTTTGATGAAAGTGAGTGCTCTCACTGTAAAATAACGTAAAAAGTACAGAGCATCAAGTTGAATGCGAATAACAGTAGCTGCTTGCAAGATCATGCCATTTATTGGCCGTACCTTTATCTGTGATCGGGACTGCTGCTTTGATGAAAGTGAGTGTTCTCGCTGTAAAATAACGTAAAAAGTACAGAGCATCAAGTTGAATGCGAATAACAGTAGCTGCTTGCAAGATCATGCCATTTATTGGCCGTACCTTTATCTGTGATCGGGGCTGCTGCTTTGATGAAAGTGAGTGTTCTCACTGTAAAATAACGTAAAAAGTACAGTGCACCAAGTTGAATGCAGGTCAAGCTGACCTGCTTGCAAGGTCATGCCATTTATTGGCCGTACCTCTATCTGTGATCGGGACTGCTGCTTTGATGAAAGTGAGTGCTCTCACGGTAAAATAACGTAAAAAGTACAGAGCATCACGTTGAATGCGAATAACAGTAGCTGCTTGCAAGATCATGCCATTTATTGGCCGTACCTTTATCTGTGATCGGGGCTGCTGCTTTGATGAAAGTGAGTGTTCTCACTGTAAAATAACGTAAAAAGTACAGTGCACCAAGTTGAATGCAGGTCAAGCTGACCTGCTTGCAAGGTCATGCCATTTATTGGCCGTACCTCTATCTGTGATCGGGACTGCTGCTTTGATGAAAGTGAGTGCTCTCACGGTAAAATAACGTAAAAAGTACAGAGCATCACGTTGAATGCGAATAACAGTAGCTGCTTGCAAGATCATGCCATTTATTGGCCGTACCTTTATCTGTGATCGGGGCTGCTGCTTTGATGAAAGTGAGTGTTCTCACTGTAAAATAACGTAAAAAGTACAGTGCACCAAGTTGAATGCAGGTCAAGCTGACCTGCTTGCAAGGTCATGCCATTTATTGGCCGTACCTCTATCTGTGATCGGGACGGCTGCTTTGATAAAAGTGAGTGTTCTCACTGTAAAATCCAGTAGAAAGTACAGAGGATCAAGTTGAATGCGAATAAAAGTAGCTGCTTGCAAGATCATGCCATTTATTGGCCCTACCTTTATCTGTGATCCGGACTGCTGCTTTGATGAAAGTGAGTGCTCTCACTGTAAAATAACGTAAAAATACAGAGCATCAAGTTGAATGCGAATAACAGTAAGTGCTTGCAAGATCATGCCATTTATTGGTCGTACCTTTATCTATGATTGGGACGGCTGCTTTGATGAAAGTGAGTGCTCTCACTGTAAAATAACGTAAAAAGTACAGAGCATCAAGTTGAATGCGAATAACAGTAGCTGCTTGCAAGATCATGCCATTTATTGGCCGTACCTTTATCTGTGATCGGGACTGCTGCTTTGATGAAAGTGAGTGCTCTCACGGTAAAATAACGTAAAAAGTACAGAGCATCACGTTGAATGCGAATAACAGTAGCTGCTTGCAAGATCATGCCATTTATTGGCCGTACCTTTATCTGTGATCGGGGCTGCTGCTTTGATGAAAGTGAGTGTTCTCACTGTAAAATAACGTAAAAAGTACAGTGCACCAAGTTGAATGCAGGTCAAGCTGACCTGCTTGCAAGGTCATGCCATTTATTGGCCGTACCTCTATCTGTGATCGGGACGGCTGCTTTGATAAAAGTGAGTGTTCTCACTGTAAAATCCAGTAGAAAGTACAGAGGATCAAGTTGAATGCGAATAACAGTAGCTGCTTGCAAGATCATGCCATTTATTGGCCCTACCTTTATCTGTGATCCGGACTGCTGCTTTGATGAAAGTGAGTGCTCTCACTGTAAAATAACGTAAAAATACAGAGCATCAAGTTGAATGCGAATAACAGTAAGTGCTTGCAAGATCATGCCATTTATTGGTCGTACCTTTATCTATGATCGGGACGGCTGCTTTGATGAAAGTGAGTGCTCTCACTGTAAAATAACGTAAAAAGTACAGAGCATCAAGTTGAATGCGAATAACAGTAGCTGCTTGCAAGATCATGCCATTTATTGGCCCTACCTTTATCTGTGATCCGGACTGCTGCTTTGATGAAAGTGAGTGCTCTCACTGTAAAATAACGTAAAAATACAAAGCATCAAGTTGAATGCGAATAACAGTAAGTGCTTGCAAGATCATGCCATTTATTGGTCGTACCTTTATCTATGATTGGGACGGCTGCTTTGATGAAAGTGAGTGCTCTCACTGTAAAATAACGTAAAAAGTACAGAGCATCAAGTTGAATGCGAATAACAGTAGCTGCTTGCAAGATCATGCCATTTATTGGCCGTACCTTTATCTGTGATCGGGACTGCTGCTTTGATGAAAGTGAGTGCTCTCACGGTAAAATAACGTAAAAAGTACAGAGCATCACGTTGAATGCGAATAACAGTAGCTGCTTGCAAGATCATGCCATTTATTGGCCGTACCTTTATCTGTGATCGGGGCTGCTGCTTTGATGAAAGTGAGTGTTCTCACTGTAAAATAACGTAAAAAGTACAGTGCACCAAGTTGAATGCAGGTCAAGCTGACCTGCTTGCAAGGTCATGCCATTTATTGGCCGTACCTCTATCTGTGATCGGGACGGCTGCTTTGATAAAAGTGAGTGTTCTCACTGTAAAATCCAGTAGAAAGTACAGAGGATCAAGTTGAATGCGAATAACAGTAGCTGCTTGCAAGATCATGCCATTTATTGGCCCTACCTTTATCTGTGATCCGGACTGCTGCTTTGATGAAAGTGAGTGCTCTCACTGTAAAATAACGTAAAAATACAGAGCATCAAGTTGAATGCGAATAACAGTAAGTGCTTGCAAGATCATGCCATTTATTGGTCGTACCTTTATCTATGATCGGGACGGCTGCTTTGATGAAAGTGAGTGCTCTCACTGTAAAATAACGTAAAAAGTACAGAGCATCAAGTTGAATGCGAATAACAGTAGCTGCTTGCAAGATCATGCCATTTATTGGCCGTACCTTTATCTGTGATCGGGACTGCTGCTTTGATGAAAGTGAGTTTTCTCGCTGTAAAATAACGTAAAAAGTACAGAGCATCAAGTTGAATGCGAATAACAGTAGCTGCTTGCAAGATCATGCCATTTATTGGCCGTACCTTTATCTGTGATCGGGGCTGCTGCTTTGATGAAAGTGAGTGTTCTCACTGTAAAATAACGTAAAAAGTACAGTGCACCAAGTTGAATGCAGGTCAAGCTGACCTGCTTGCAAGGTCATGCCATTTATTGGCCGTACCTCTATCTGTGATCGGGACTGCTGCTTTGATGAAAGTGAGTGCTCTCACGGTAAAATAACGTAAAAAGTACAGAGCATCACGTTGAATGCGAATAACAGTAGCTGCTTGCAAGATCATGCCATTTATTGGCCGTACCTTTATCTGTGATCGGGGCTGCTGCTTTGATGAAAGTGAGTGTTCTCACTGTAAAATAACGTAAAAAGTACAGTGCACCAAGTTGAATGCAGGTCAAGCTGACCTGCTTGCAAGGTCATGCCATTTATTGGCCGTACCTCTATCTGTGATCGGGACGGCTGCTTTGATAAAAGTGAGTGTTCTCACTGTAAAATCCAGTAGAAAGTACAGAGGATCAAGTTGAATGCGAATAAAAGTAGCTGCTTGCAAGATCATGCCATTTATTGGCCCTACCTTTATCTGTGATCCGGACTGCTGCTTTGATGAAAGTGAGTGCTCTCACTGTAAAATAACGTAAAAATACAGAGCATCAAGTTGAATGCGAATAACAGTAAGTGCTTGCAAGATCATGCCATTTATTGGTCGTACCTTTATCTATGATTGGGACGGCTGCTTTGATGAAAGTGAGTGCTCTCACTGTAAAATAACGTAAAAAGTACAGAGCATCAAGTTGAATGCGAATAACAGTAGCTGCTTGCAAGATCATGCCATTTATTGGCCGTACCTTTATCTGTGATCGGGACTGCTGCTTTGATGAAAGTGAGTGCTCTCACGGTAAAATAACGTAAAAAGTACAGAGCATCACGTTGAATGCGAATAACAGTAGCTGCTTGCAAGATCATGCCATTTATTGGCCGTACCTTTATCTGTGATCGGGGCTGCTGCTTTGATGAAAGTGAGTGTTCTCACTGTAAAATAACGTAAAAAGTACAGTGCACCAAGTTGAATGCAGGTCAAGCTGACCTGCTTGCAAGGTCATGCCATTTATTGGCCGTACCTCTATCTGTGATCGGGACGGCTGCTTTGATGACATTGAGTGTTCTCACTGTAAAATCCAGTAGAAAGTACAGAGCATCAAGTTGAATGCGAATAACAGTAGCTGCTTGCAAGATCATGCCATTTATTGGCCCTACCTTTATCTGTGATCCGGACTGCTGCTTTGATGAAAGTGAGTGCTCTCACTGTAAAATAACGTAAAAAGTACAGAGCATCAAGTTGAATGCGAATAACAGTAAGTGCTTACAAGATCATGCCATTTATTGGCCGTACCTCTATCTGTGATCGGGACGGCTGCTTTGATAAAAGTGAGTGTTCTCACTGTAAAATCCAGTAGAAAGTACAGAGGATCAAGTTGAATGCGAATAAAAGTAGCTGCTTGCAAGATCATGCCATTTATTGGCCCTACCTTTATCTGTGATCCGGACTGCTGCTTTGATGAAAGTGAGTGCTCTCACTGTAAAATAACGTAAAAATACAGAGCATCAAGTTGAATGCGAATAACAGTAAGTGCTTGCAAGATCATGCCATTTATTGGTCGTACCTTTATCTATGATTGGGACGGCTGCTTTGATGAAAGTGAGTGCTCTCACTGTAAAATAACGTAAAAAGTACAGAGCATCAAGTTGAATGCGAATAACAGTAGCTGCTTGCAAGATCATGCCATTTATTGGCCGTACCTTTATCTGTGATCGGGACTGCTGCTTTGATGAAAGTGAGTGCTCTCACGGTAAAATAACGTAAAAAGTACAGAGCATCACGTTGAATGCGAATAACAGTAGCTGCTTGCAAGATCATGCCATTTATTGGCCGTACCTTTATCTGTGATCGGGGCTGCTGCTTTGATGAAAGTGAGTGTTCTCACTGTAAAATAACGTAAAAAGTACAGTGCACCAAGTTGAATGCAGGTCAAGCTGACCTGCTTGCAAGGTCATGCCATTTATTGGCCGTACCTCTATCTGTGATCGGGACGGCTGCTTTGATAAAAGTGAGTGTTCTCACTGTAAAATCCAGTAGAAAGTACAGAGGATCAAGTTGAATGCGAATAACAGTAGCTGCTTGCAAGATCATGCCATTTATTGGCCCTACCTTTATCTGTGATCCGGACTGCTGCTTTGATGAAAGTGAGTGCTCTCACTGTAAAATAACGTAAAAATACAAAGCATCAAGTTGAATGCGAATAACAGTAAGTGCTTGCAAGATCATGCCATTTATTGGTCGTACCTTTATCTATGATCGGGACGGGTGCTTTGATGAAAGTGAGTGCTCTCACTGTAAAATAACGTAAAAAGTACAGAGCATCAAGTTGAATGCGAATAACAGTAGCTGCTTGCAAGATCATGCCATTTATTGGCCGTACCTCTATCTGTGATCGGGACGGCAGCTTTGATGAAAGTGAGTGCTCTCACTGTAAAATAACGTAAAAAGTACAGAGCATCACGTTGAATGCGAATAACAGTAGCTGCTTGCAAGATCATGCCATTTATTGGCCGTACCTTTATCTGTGATCGGGGCTGCTGCTTTGATGAAAGTGAGTGTTCTCACTGTAAAATAACGTAAAAAGTACAGTGCACCAAGTTGAATGCAGGTCAAGCTGACCTGCTTGCAAGGTCATGCCATTTATTGGCCGTACCTCTATCTGTGATCGGGACGGCTGCTTTGATAAAAGTGAGTGTTCTCACTGTAAAATCCAGTAGAAAGTACAGAGGATCAAGTTGAATGCGAATAACAGTAGCTGCTTGCAAGATCATGCCATTTATTGGCCCTACCTTTATCTGTGATCCGGACTGCTGCTTTGATGAAAGTGAGTGCTCTCACTGTAAAATAACGTAAAAATACAGAGCATCAAGTTGAATGCGAATAACAGTAAGTGCTTGCAAGATCATGCCATTTATTGGTCGTACCTTTATCTATGATCGGGACGGCTGCTTTGATGAAAGTGAGTGCTCTCACTGTAAAATAACGTAAAAAGTACAGAGCATCAAGTTGAATGCGAATAACAGTAGCTGCTTGCAAGATCATGCCATTTATTGGCCGTACCTTTATCTGTGATCGGGACTGCTGCTTTGATGAAAGTGAGTGCTCTCACGGTAAAATAACGTAAAAAGTACAGAGCATCAAGTTGAATGCGAATAACAGTAGCTGCTTGCAAGATCATGCCATTTATTGGCCCAACCTTTATCTGTGATCGGGACGGCTGCTTTGATGAAAGTGAGTGCTCTCGCTGTAAAATAACGTAAAAAGTACAGAGCATCAAGTTGAATGCGAATAACAGTAGCTGCTTGCAAGATCATGCCATTTATTGGCCGTACCTTTATCTGTGATCGGGGCTGCTGCTTTGATGAAAGTGAGTGTTCTCACTGTAAAATAACGTAAAAAGTACAGTGCACCAAGTTGAATGCAGGTCAAGCTGACCTGCTTGCAAGGTCATGCCATTTATTGGCCGTACCTCTATCTGTGATCGGGACTGCTGCTTTGATGAAAGTGAGTGCTCTCACGGTAAAATAACGTAAAAAGTACAGAGCATCACGTTGAATGCGAATAACAGTAGCTGCTTGCAAGATCATGCCATTTATTGGCCGTACCTTTATCTGTGATCGGGGCTGCTGCTTTGATGAAAGTGAGTGTTCTCACTGTAAAATAACGTAAAAAGTACAGTGCACCAAGTTGAATGCAGGTCAAGCTGACCTGCTTGCAAGGTCATGCCATTTATTGGCCGTACCTCTATCTGTGATCGGGACGGCTGCTTTGATAAAAGTGAGTGTTCTCACTGTAAAATCCAGTAGAAAGTACAGAGGATCAAGTTGAATGCGAATAAAAGTAGCTGCTTGCAAGATCATGCCATTTATTGGCCCTACCTTTATCTGTGATCCGGACTGCTGCTTTGATGAAAGTGAGTGCTCTCACTGTAAAATAACGTAAAAATACAGAGCATCAAGTTGAATGCGAATAACAGTAAGTGCTTGCAAGATCATGCCATTTATTGGTCGTACCTTTATCTATGATTGGGACGGCTGCTTTGATGAAAGTGAGTGCTCTCACTGTAAAATAACGTAAAAAGTACAGAGCATCAAGTTGAATGCGAATAACAGTAGCTGCTTGCAAGATCATGCCATTTATTGGCCGTACCTTTATCTGTGATCGGGACTGCTGCTTTGATGAAAGTGAGTGCTCTCACGGTAAAATAACGTAAAAAGTACAGAGCATCACGTTGAATGCGAATAACAGTAGCTGCTTGCAAGATCATGCCATTTATTGGCCGTACCTTTATCTGTGATCGGGGCTGCTGCTTTGATGAAAGTGAGTGTTCTCACTGTAAAATAACGTAAAAAGTACAGTGCACCAAGTTGAATGCAGGTCAAGCTGACCTGCTTGCAAGGTCATGCCATTTATTGGCCGTACCTCTATCTGTGATCGGGACGGCTGCTTTGATAAAAGTGAGTGTTCTCACTGTAAAATCCAGTAGAAAGTACAGAGGATCAAGTTGAATGCGAATAACAGTAGCTGCTTGCAAGATCATGCCATTTATTGGCCCTACCTTTATCTGTGATCCGGACTGCTGCTTTGATGAAAGTGAGTGCTCTCACTGTAAAATAACGTAAAAATACAAAGCATCAAGTTGAATGCGAATAACAGTAAGTGCTTGCAAGATCATGCCATTTATTGGTCGTACCTTTATCTATGATTGGGACGGCTGCTTTGATGAAAGTGAGTGCTCTCACTGTAAAATAACGTAAAAAGTACAGAGCATCAAGTTGAATGCGAATAACAGTAGCTGCTTGCAAGATCATGCCATTTATTGGCCGTACCTTTATCTGTGATCGGGACTGCTGCTTTGATGAAAGTGAGTGCTCTCACGGTAAAATAACGTAAAAAGTACAGAGCATCACGTTGAATGCGAATAACAGTAGCTGCTTGCAAGATCATGCCATTTATTGGCCGTACCTTTATCTGTGATCGGGGCTGCTGCTTTGATGAAAGTGAGTGTTCTCACTGTAAAATAACGTAAAAAGTACAGTGCACCAAGTTGAATGCAGGTCAAGCTGACCTGCTTGCAAGGTCATGCCATTTATTGGCCGTACCTCTATCTGTGATCGGGACGGCTGCTTTGATAAAAGTGAGTGTTCTCACTGTAAAATCCAGTAGAAAGTACAGAGGATCAAGTTGAATGCGAATAAAAGTAGCTGCTTGCAAGATCATGCCATTTATTGGCCCTACCTTTATCTGTGATCCGGACTGCTGCTTTGATGAAAGTGAGTGCTCTCACTGTAAAATAACGTAAAAATACAGAGCATCAAGTTGAATGCGAATAACAGTAAGTGCTTGCAAGATCATGCCATTTATTGGTCGTACCTTTATCTATGATTGGGACGGCTGCTTTGATGAAAGTGAGTGCTCTCACTGTAAAATAACGTAAAAAGTACAGAGCATCAAGTTGAATGCGAATAACAGTAGCTGCTTGCAAGATCATGCCATTTATTGGCCGTACCTTTATCTGTGATCGGGACTGCTGCTTTGATGAAAGTGAGTGCTCTCACGGTAAAATAACGTAAAAAGTACAGAGCATCACGTTGAATGCGAATAACAGTAGCTGCTTGCAAGATCATGCCATTTATTGGCCGTACCTTTATCTGTGATCGGGGCTGCTGCTTTGATGAAAGTGAGTGTTCTCACTGTAAAATAACGTAAAAAGTACAGTGCACCAAGTTGAATGCAGGTCAAGCTGACCTGCTTGCAAGGTCATGCCATTTATTGGCCGTACCTCTATCTGTGATCGGGACGGCTGCTTTGATGACATTGAGTGTTCTCACTGTAAAATCCAGTAGAAAGTACAGAGCATCAAGTTGAATGCGAATAACAGTAGCTGCTTGCAAGATCATGCCATTTATTGGCCCTACCTTTATCTGTGATCCGGACTGCTGCTTTGATGAAAGTGAGTGCTCTCACTGTAAAATAACGTAAAAAGTACAGAGCATCAAGTTGAATGCGAATAACAGTAAGTGCTTACAAGATCATGCCATTTATTGGTGGTACCTTTATCTGTGATCGGGACGGCTGCTTTGATGAAAGTGAGTGCTCTCACTGTAAAATAACGTAGAAAGTACAGAGCATCAAGTTGAATGCGAATAACAGTAGCTGCTTGCAAGATCATGCCATTTATTGGCCGTACCTTTATCTGTGATCGGGACGGCTGCTTTGATGAAAGTGAGTGCTCTCACTGTAAAATAACGTAAAAAGTACAGTGCACCAAGTTGAATGCAGGTCAAGCTGACCTGCTTGCAAGGTCATGCCATTTATTGGCCGTACCTCTATCTGTGATCGGGACGGCAGCTTTGATGAAAGTGAGTGCTCTCACTGTAAAATAACGGAAAAAGTACAGAGCATCAAGTTGAATGCGAATAACAGTAGCTGCTTGCAAGATCATGCCATTTATTGGCCGTACCTCTATCTGTGATCGGGACGGCAGCTTTGATGAAAGTGAGTGCTCTCACTGTAAAATAACGTAAAAAGTACAGAGCATCACGTTGAATGCGAATAAGAGTAGCTGCTTGCAAGATCATGCCATTTATTGGCCGTACCTTTATCTGTGATCGGGGCTGCTGCTTTGATGAAAGTGAGTGTTCTCACTGTAAAATAACGTAAAAAGTACAGTGCACCAAGTTGAATGCAGGTCAAGCTGACCTGCTTGCAAGGTCATGCCATTTATTGGCCGTACCTCTATCTGTGATCGGGACGGCTGCTTTGATAAAAGTGAGTGTTCTCACTGTAAAATCCAGTAGAAAGTACAGAGGATCAAGTTGAATGCGAATAACAGTAGCTGCTTGCAAGATCATGCCATTTATTGGCCCTACCTTTATCTGTGATCCGGACTGCTGCTTTGATGAAAGTGAGTGCTCTCACTGTAAAATAACGTAAAAATACAGAGCATCAAGTTGAATGCGAATAACAGTAAGTGCTTGCAAGATCATGCCATTTATTGGTCGTACCTTTATCTATGATCGGGACGGCTGCTTTGATGAAAGTGAGTGCTCTCACTGTAAAATAACGTAAAAAGTACAGAGCATCAAGTTGAATGCGAATAACAGTAGCTGCTTGCAAGATCATGCCATTTATTGGCCGTACCTTTATCTGTGATCGGGACTGCTGCTTTGGTGAAAGTGAGTGCTCTCACGGTAAAATAACGTAAAAAGTACAGAGCATCACGTTGAATGCGAATAACAGTAGCTGCTTGCAAGATCATGCCATTTATTGGCCGTACCTCTATCTGTGATCGGGACGGCAGCTTTGATGAAAGTGAGTGCTCTCACTGTAAAATAACGTAAAAAGTACAGTGCACCAAGTTGAATGCAGGTCAAGCTGACCTGCTTGCAAGGTCATGCCAT
This sequence comes from Ectemnius cavifrons, assembly GCA_964023945.1. Lineage (NCBI taxonomy): Eukaryota > Metazoa > Arthropoda > Insecta > Hymenoptera > Crabronidae > Ectemnius > Ectemnius cavifrons. The sequence goes on from OZ030377.1 coordinate 5,443,676, forward strand.
TTATTGGCCGTACCTCTATCTGTGATCGGGACGGCTGCTTTGATGACAGTGAGTGCTCTAACTGTAAAATAACGTAAAAAGTACAGAGCATCAAGTTGAATGCGAATAACAGTAGCTGCTTGCAAGATCATGCCATTTATTGGCCGTACCTTTATCTGTGATCGGGGCTGCTGCTTTGATGAAAGTGAGTGTTCTCACTGTAAAATAACGTAAAAAGTACAGTGCACCAAGTTGAATGCAGGTCAAGCTGACCTGCTTGCAAGGTCATGCCATTTATTGGCCGTACCTCTATCTGTGATCGGGACGGCTGCTTTGATAAAAGTGAGTGTTCTCACTGTAAAATCCAGTAGAAAGTACAGAGGATCAAGTTGAATGCGAATAACAGTAGCTGCTTGCAAGATCATGCCATTTATTGGCCCTACCTTTATCTGTGATCGGGGCTGCTGCTTTGATGAAAGTGAGTGTTCTCACTGTAAAATAACGTAAAAAGTACAGTGCACCAAGTTGAATGCAGGTCAAGCTGACCTGCTTGCAAGGTCATGCCATTTATTGGCCGTACCTCTATCTGTGATCGGGACGGCTGCTTTGATAAAAGTGAGTGTTCTCACTGTAAAATCCAGTAGAAAGTACAGAGGATCAAGTTGAATGCGAATAACAGTAGCTGCTTGCAAGATCATGCCATTTATTGGCCCTACCTTTATCTGTGATCCGGACTGCTGCTTTGATGAAAGTGAGTGCTCTCACTGTAAAATAACGTAAAAATACAGAGCATCAAGTTGAATGCGAATAACAGTAAGTGCTTGCAAGATCATGCCATTTATTGGTCGTACCTTTATCTATGATCGGGACGGCTGCTTTGATGAAAGTGAGTGCTCTCACTGTAAAATAACGTAAAAAGTACAGAGCATCAAGTTGAATGCGAATAACAGTAGCTGCTTGCAAGATCATGCCATTTATTGGCCGTACCTTTATCTGTGATCGGGACTGCTGCTTTGATGAAAGTGAGTGCTCTCACGGTAAAATAACGTAAAAAGTACAGAGCATCACGTTGAATGCGAATAACAGTAGCTGCTTGCAAGATCATGCCATTTATTGGCCGTACCTTTATCTGTGATCGGGGCTGCTGCTTTGATGAAAGTGAGTGTTCTCACTGTAAAATAACGTATAAAGTACAGTGCACCAAGTTGAATGCAGGTCAAGCTGACCTGCTTGCAAGGTCATGCCATTTATTGGCCGTACCTCTATCTGTGATCGGGACGGCTGCTTTGATAAAAGTGAGTGTTCTCACTGTAAAATCCAGTAGAAAGTACAGAGGATCAAGTTGAATGCGAATAACAGTAGCTGCTTGCAAGATCACGCCATTTATTGGCCCTACCTTTATCTGTGATCCGGACTGCTGCTTTGATGAAAGTGAGTGCTCTCACTGTAAAATAACGTAAAAATACAGAGCATCAAGTTGAATGCGAATAACAGTAAGTGCTTGCAAGATCATGCCATTTATTGGTCGTACCTTTATCTATGATCGGGACGGCTGCTTTGATGAAAGTGAGTGTTCTCACTGTAAAATAACGTAAAAAGTACAGTGCACCAAGTTGAATGCAGGTCAAGCTGACCTGCTTGCAAGGTCATGCCATTTATTGGCCGTACCTCTATCTGTGATCGGGACGGCTGCTTTGATGACAGTGAGTGCTCTAACTGTAAAATAACGTAAAAAGTACAGAGCATCAAGTTGAATGCGAATAACAGTAGCTGCTTGCAAGATCATGCCATTTATTGGCCGTACCTTTATCTGTGATCGGGGCTGCTGCTTTGATGAAAGTGAGTGTTCTCACTGTAAAATAACGTAAAAAGTACAGTGCACCAAGTTGAATGCAGGTCAAGCTGACCTGCTTGCAAGGTCATGCCATTTATTGGCCGTACCTCTATCTGTGATCGGGACGGCAGCTTTGATGAAAGTGAGTGCTCTCACTGTAAAATAACGTAAAAAGTACAGTGCACCAAGTTGAATGCAGGTCAAGCTGACCTGCTTGCAAGGTCATGCCATTTATTGGCCGTACCTCTATCTGTGATCGGGACGGCTGCTTTGATGACAGTGAGTGCTCTAACTGTAAAATAACGTAAAAAGTACAGAGCATCAAGTTGAATGCGAATAACAGTAGCTGCTTGCAAGATCATGCCATTTATTGGCCGTACCTTTATCTGTGATCGGGGCTGCTGCTTTGATGAAAGTGAGTGTTCTCACTGTAAAATAACGTAAAAAGTACAGTGCACCAAGTTGAATGCAGGTCAAGCTGACCTGCTTGCAAGGTCATGCCATTTATTGGCCGTACCTCTATCTGTGATCGGGACGGCTGCTTTGATAAAAGTGAGTGTTCTCACTGTAAAATCCAGTAGAAAGTACAGAGGATCAAGTTGAATGCGAATAAAAGTAGCTGCTTGCAAGATCATGCCATTTATTGGCCCTACCTTTATCTGTGATCCGGACTGCTGCTTTGATGAAAGTGAGTGCTCTCACTGTAAAATAACGTAAAAATACAGAGCATCAAGTTGAATGCGAATAACAGTAAGTGCTTGCAAGATCATGCCATTTATTGGTCGTACCTTTATCTATGATCGGGACGGCTGCTTTGATGAAAGTGAGTGCTCTCACTGTAAAATAACGTAAAAAGTACAGAGCATCAAGTTGAATGCGAATAACAGTAGCTGCTTGCAAGATCATGCCATTTATTGGCCGTACCTCTATCTGTGATCGGGACGGCAGCTTTGATGAAAGTGAGTGCTCTCACTGTAAAATAACGTAAAAAGTACAGAGCATCACGTTGAATGCGAATAACAGTAGCTGCTTGCAAGATCATGCCATTTATTGGCCGTACCTTTATCTGTGATCGGGGCTGCTGCTTTGATGAAAGTGAGTGTTCTCACTGTAAAATAACGTAAAAAGTACAGTGCACCAAGTTGAATGCAGGTCAAGCTGACCTGCTTGCAAGGTCATGCCATTTATTGGCCGTACCTCTATCTGTGATCGGGACGGCTGCTTTGATAAAAGTGAGTGTTCTCACTGTAAAATCCAGTAGAAAGTACAGAGGATCAAGTTGAATGCGAATAACAGTAGCTGCTTGCAAGATCATGGCATTTATTGGCCCTACCTTTATCTGTGATCCGGACTGCTGCTTTGATGAAAGTGAGTGCTCTCACTGTAAAATAACGTAAAAATACAGAGCATCAAGTTGAATGCGAATAACAGTAAGTGCTTGCAAGATCATGCCATTTATTGGTCGTACCTTTATCTATGATCGGGACGGCTGCTTTGATGAAAGTGAGTGCTCTCACTGTAAAATAACGTAAAAAGTACAGAGCATCAAGTTGAATGCGAATAACAGTAGCTGCTTGCAAGATCATGCCATTTATTGGCCGTACCTTTATCTGTGATCGGGACTGCTGCTTTGATGAAAGTGAGTGCTCTCACGGTAAAATAACGTAAAAAGTACAGAGCATCACGTTGAATGCGAATAACAGTAGCTGCTTGCAAGATCATGCCATTTATTGGCCGTACCTTTATCTGTGATCGGGGCTGCTGCTTTGATGAAAGTGAGTGTTCTCACTGTAAAATAACGTATAAAGTACAGTGCACCAAGTTGAATGCAGGTCAAGCTGACCTGCTTGCAAGGTCATGCCATTTATTGGCTGTACCTCTATCTGTGATCGGGACGGCTGCTTTGATAAAAGTGAGTGTTCTCACTGTAAAATCCAGTAGAAAGTACAGAGGATCAAGTTGAATGCGAATAACAGTAGCTGCTTGCAAGATCATGCCATTTATTGGCCGTACCTCTATCTGTGATCGGGACGGCTGCTTTGATGACAGTGAGTGCTCTAACTTTAAAATAACGTAAAAAGTACAGAGCATCAAGTTGAATGCGAATAACAGTAGCTGCTTGCAAGATCATGCCATTTATTGGCCGTACCTTTATCTGTGATCGGGGCTGCTGCTTTGATGAAAGTTAGTGTTCTCACTGTAAAATAACGTAAAAAGTACAGTGCACCAAGTTGAATGCAGGTCAAGCTGACCTGCTTGCAAGGTCATGCCATTTATTGGCCGTACCTCTATCTGTGATCGGGACGGCAGCTTTGATGAAAGTGAGTGCTCTCACTGTAAAATAACGTAAAAAGTACAGAGCATCAAGTTGAATGCGAATAACAGTAGCTGCTTGCAAGATCATGCCATTTATTGGCCGTACCTTTATCTGTGATCCGGGCGGCTGCTTTGATGAAAGTGAGTGCTCTCACTGTAAAATAATGTAAAAAGTACAGAGCATCAAGTTGAATGCGAATAACAGTAGCTGCTTGCAAGATCATGCCATTTATTTGCCGTACCTTTATCTGTGATCGGGACTGCTGCTTTGATGAAAGTGAGTGCTCTCACTGTAAAATAACGTAAAAAGTACAGTGCACCAAGTTGAATGCAGGTCAAGTTGACCTGCTTGCAAGGTCATGCCATTTATTGGCCGTACCTCTATCTGTGATCGGGACGGCAGCTTTGATGAAAGTGAGTGTTCTCGCTGTAAAATCCAGTAGAAAGTACAGGGAATCAAGTTGAATGCGAATAACAGTAGCTGCTTGCAAGATCATGCCATTTATTGGCCGTACCTTTATCTGTGATCGGGACTGCTGCTTTGATGAAAGTGAGTGCTCTCACGGTAAAATAACGTAAAAAGTACAGAGCATCAAGTTGAATGCGAATAACAGTAGCTGCTTGCAAGATCATGCCATTTATTGGCCGTACCTCTATCTGTGATCGGGACGGTTGCTTTGATGACAGTGAGTGCTCTCACTGTAAAATAACGTAAAAAGTACAGAGCATCAAGTTGAATGCGAATAACAGTAGCTGCTTGCAAGATCATGCCATTTATTGGCCGTACCTTTATCTGTGATCGGGGCTGCTGCTTTGATGAAAGTGAGTGTTCTCACTGTAAAATAACGTAAAAAGTACAGTGCACCAAGTTGAATGCAGGTCAAGCTGACCTGCTTGCAAGGTCATGCCATTTATTGGCCGTACCTCTATCTGTGATCGGGACGGCTGCTTTGATGACAGTGAGTGCTCTCACTGTAAAATAACGTAAAAAGTACAGAGCATCAAGTTGAATGCGAATAACAGTAGCTGCTTGCAAGATCATGCCATTTATTGGCCCAACCTTTATCTGTGATCGGGACGGCTGCTTTGATGAAAGTGAGTGTTCTCGCTGTAAAATAACGTAAAAAGTACAGAGCATCAAGTTGAATGCGAATAACAGTAGCTGCTTGCAAGATCATGCCATTTATTGGCCGTACCTTTATCTGTGATCGGGGCTGCTGCTTTGATGAAAATGAGTGTTCTCACTGTAAAATAACGTAAAACGTACAGTGCACCAAGTTGAATGCAGGTCAAGCTGACCTGCTTGCAAGGTCATGCCATTTATTGGCCGTACCTCTATCTGTGATCGGGACGGCTGCTTTGATGAAAGTGAGTGCTCTCACTGTAAAATAGCGTAAAAAGTACAGTGCACCAAGTTGAATGCAGGTCAAGCTGACCTGCTTGCAAGGTCATGCCATTTATTGGCCGTACCTTTATCTGTGATCGGGACTGCTACTTTGATGAAAGTGAGTGCTCTCACGGTAAAATAACGTAAAAAGTACAGAGCATCACGTTGAATGCGAATAACAGTAGCTGCTTGCAAGATCATGCCATTTATTGGCGCAACCTTTATCTGTGATCGGGGCTGCTGCTTTGATGAAAGTGAGTGTTCTCACTGTAAAATAACGTAAAAAGTACAGTGCACCAAGTTGAATGCAGGTCACGCTGACCTGCTTGCAAGGTCATGCCATATATTGGCCGTACCTCTATCTGTGATCGGGACGGCAGCTTTGATGAAAGTGAGTGCTCTCACTGTAAAATAACGGAAAAAGTACAGAGCATCAAGTTGAATGCGAATAACAGTAGCTGCTTGCAAGGTCATGCCATTTATTGGCCGTACCTCTATCTGTGATCGGGACGGCTGCTTTGATAAAAGTGAGTGTTCTCACTGTAAAATCCAGTAGAAAGTACAGAGGATCAAGTTGAATGCGAATAACAGTAGCTGCTTGCAAGATCATGCCATTTATTGGCCCTACCTTTATCTGTGATCCGGACTGCTGCTTTGATGAAAGTGAGTGTTCTCACTGTAAAATAACGTAAAAAGTACAGTGCACCAAGTTGAATGCAGGTCAAGTTGACCTGCTTGCAAGGTCATGCCATTTATTGGCCGTACCTCTATCTGTGATCGGGACGGCAGCTTTGATGAAAGTGAGTGTTCTCGCTGTAAAATCCAGTAGAAAGTACAGGGAATCAAGTTGAATGCGAATAACAGTAGCTGCTTGCAAGATCATGCCATTTATTGGCCGTACCTTTATCTGTGATCGGGACTGCTGCTTTGATGAAAGTGAGTGCTCTCACGGTAAAATAACGTAAAAAGTACAGAGCATCAAGTTGAATGCGAATAACAGTAGCTGCTTGCAAGATCATGCCATTTATTGGCCGTACCTCTATCTGTGATCGGGACGGTTGCTTTGATGACAGTGAGTGCTCTCACTGTAAAATAACGTGAAAAGTACAGAGCATCAAGTTGAATGCGAATAACAGTAGCTGCTTGCAAGATCATGCCATTTATTGGCCGTACCTTTATCTGTGATCGGGGATGCTGCTTTGATGAAAGTGAGTGTTCTCACGGTAAAATAACGTAAAAAGTACAGAGCATCACGTTGAATGCGAATAACAGTAGCTGCTTGCAAGATCATGCCATTTATTGGCCGTACCTTTATCTGTGATCGGGGCTGCTGCTTTGATGAAAGTGAGTGTTCTCACTGTAAAATAACGTAAAAAGTACAGTGCACCAAGTTGAATGCAGGTCAAGCTGACCTGCTTGCAAGGTCATGCCATTTATTGGCCGTACCTCTATCTGTGATCGGGACGGCTGCTTTGATAAAAGTGAGTGTTCTCACTGTAAAATCCAGTAGAAAGTACAGAGGATCAAGTTGAATGCGAATAAAAGTAGCTGCTTGCAAGATCATGCCATTTATTGGCCCTACCTTTATCTGTGATCCGGACTGCTGCTTTGATGAAAGTGAGTGCTCTCACTGTAAAATAACGTAAAAATACAGAGCATCAAGTTGAATGCGAATAACAGTAAGTGCTTGCAAGATCATGCCATTTATTGGTCGTACCTTTATCTATGATTGGGACGGCTGCTTTGATGAAAGTGAGTGCTCTCACTGTAAAATAACGTAAAAAGTACATAGCATCAAGTTGAATGCGAATAACAGTAGCTGCTTGCAAGATCATGCCATTTATTGGCCGTACCTTTATCTGTGATCGGGACTGCTGCTTTGATGAAAGTGAGTGCTCTCACGGTAAAATAACGTAAAAAGTACAGAGCATCACGTTGAATGCGAATAACAGTAGCTGCTTGCAAGATCATGCCATTTATTGGCCGTACCTTTATCTGTGATCGGGGCTGCTGCTTTGATGAAAGTGAGTGTTCTCACTGTAAAATAACGTAAAAAGTACAGTGCACCAAGTTGAATGCAGGTCAAGCTGACCTGCTTGCAAGGTCATGCCATTTATTGGCCGTACCTCTATCTGTGATCGGGACGGCTGCTTTGATAAAAGTGAGTGTTCTCACTGTAAAATCCAGTAGAAAGTACAGAGGATCAAGTTGAATGCGAATAACAGTAGCTGCTTGCAAGATCATGCCATTTATTGGCCCTACCTTTATCTGTGATCCGGACTGCTGCTTTGATGAAAGTGAGTGCTCTCACTGTAAAATAACGTAAAAATACAAAGCATCAAGTTGAATGCGAATAACAGTAAGTGCTTGCAAGATCATGCCATTTATTGGTCGTACCTTTATCTATGATCGGGACGGCTGCTTTGATGAAAGTGAGTGCTCTCACTGTAAAATAACGTAAAAAGTACAGAGCATCAAGTTGAATGCGAATAACAGTAGCTGCTTGCAAGATCATGCCATTTATTGGCCGTACCTCTATCTGTGATCGGGACGGCAGCTTTGATGAAAGTGAGTGCTCTCACTGTAAAATAACGTAAAAAGTACAGAGCATCACGTTGAATGCGAATAACAGTAGCTGCTTGCAAGATCATGCCATTTATTGGCCGTACCTTTATCTGTGATCGGGGCTGCTGCTTTGGTGAAAGTGAGTGTTCTCACTGTAAGATAACGTAAAAAGTACAGTGCACCAAGTTGAATGCAGGTCAAGCTGACCTGCTTGCAAGGTCATGCCATTTATTGGCCGTACCTCTATCTGTGATCGGGACGGCTGCTTTGATAAAAGTGAGTGTTCTCACTGTAAAATCCAGTAGAAAGTACAGAGGATCAAGTTGAATGCGAATAACAGTAGCTGCTTGCAAGATCATGCCATTTATTGGCCCTACCTTTATCTGTGATCCGGACTGCTGCTTTGATGAAAGTGAGTGCTCTCACTGTAAAATAACGTAAAAATACAGAGCATCAAGTTGAATGCGAATAACAGTAAGTGCTTGCAAGATCATGCCATTTATTGGTCGTACCTTTATCTATGATCGGGACGGCTGCTTTGATGAAAGTGAGTGCTCTCACTGTAAAATAACGTAAAAAGTACAGAGCATCAAGTTGAATGCGAATAACAGTAGCTGCTTGCAAGATCATGCCATTTATTGGCCGTACCTTTATCTGTGATCGGGACTGCTGCTTTGATGAAAGTGAGTGCTCTCACGGTAAAATAACGTAAAAAGTACAGAGCATCACGTTGAATGCGAATAACAGTAGCTGCTTGCAAGATCATGCCATTTATTGGCCGTACCTTTATCTGTGATCGGGGCTGCTGCTTTGATGAAAGTGAGTGTTCTCACTGTAAAATAACGTATAAAGTACAGTGCACCAAGTTGAATGCAGGTCAAGCTGACCTGCTTGCAAGGTCATGCCATTTATTGGCCGTACCTCTATCTGTGATCGGGACGGCTGCTTTGATAAAAGTGAGTGTTCTCACTGTAAAATCCAGTAGAAAGTACAGAGGATCAAGTTGAATGCGAATAACAGTAGCTGCTTGCAAGATCATGCCATTTATTGGCCCTACCTTTATCTGTGATCCGGACTGCTGCTTTGATGAAAGTGAGTGCTCTCACTGTAAAATAACGTAAAAATACAGAGCATCAAGTTGAATGCGAATAACAGTAAGTGCTTGCAAGATCATGCCATTTATTGGTCGTACCTTTATCTATGATCGGGACGGCTGCTTTGATGAAAGTGAGTGTTCTCACTGTAAAATAACGTAAAAAGTACAGTGCACCAAGTTGAATGCAGGTCAAGCTGACCTGCTTGCAAGGTCATGCCATTTATTGGCCGTACCTCTATCTGTGATCGGGACGGCTGCTTTGATGACAGTGAGTGCTCTAACTGTAAAATAACGTAAAAAGTACAGAGCATCAAGTTGAATGCGAATAACAGTAGCTGCTTGCAAGATCATGCCATTTATTGGCCGTACCTTTATCTGTGATCGGGGCTGCTGCTTTGATGAAAGTGAGTGTTCTCACTGTAAAATAACGTAAAAAGTACAGTGCACCAAGTTGAATGCAGGTCAAGCTGACCTGCTTGCAAGGTCATGCCATTTATTGGCCATACCTCTATCTGTGATCGGGACGGCAGCTTTGATGAAAGTGAGTGCTCTCACTGTAAAATAACGTAAAAAGTACAGTGCACCAAGTTGAATGCAGGTCAAGCTGACCTGCTTGCAAGGTCATGCCATTTATTGGCCGTACCTCTATCTGTGATCGGGACGGCTGCTTTGATGACAGTGAGTGCTCTAACTGTAAAATAACGTAAAAAGTACAGAGCATCAAGTTGAATGCGAATAACAGTAGCTGCTTGCAAGATCATGCCATTTATTGGCCGTACCTTTATCTGTGATCGGGGCTGCTGCTTTGATGAAAGTGAGTGTTCTCACTGTAAAATAACGTAAAAAGTACAGTGCACCAAGTTGAATGCAGGTCAAGCTGACCTGCTTGCAAGGTCATGCCATTTATTGGCCGTACCTCTATCTGTGATCGGGACGGCTGCTTTGATAAAAGTGAGTGTTCTCACTGTAAAATCCAGTAGAAAGTACAGAGGATCAAGTTGAATGCGAATAACAGTAGCTGCTTGCAAGATCATGCCATTTATTGGCCCTACCTTTATCTGTGATCGGGGCTGCTGCTTTGATGAAAGTGAGTGTTCTCACTGTAAAATAACGTAAAAAGTACAGTGCACCAAGTTGAATGCAGGTCAAGCTGACCTGCTTGCAAGGTCATGCCATTTATTGGCCGTACCTCTATCTGTGATCGGGACGGCTGCTTTGATAAAAGTGAGTGTTCTCACTGTAAAATCCAGTAGAAAGTACAGAGGATCAAGTTGAATGCGAATAACAGTAGCTGCTTGCAAGATCATGCCATTTATTGGCCCTACCTTTATCTGTGATCCGGACTGCTGCTTTGATGAAAGTGAGTGCTCTCACTGTAAAATAACGTAAAAATACAGAGCATCAAGTTGAATGCGAATAACAGTAAGTGCTTGCAAGATCATGCCATTTATTGGTCGTACCTTTATCTATGATCGGGACGGCTGCTTTGATGAAAGTGAGTGCTCTCACTGTAAAATAACGTAAAAAGTACAGAGCATCAAGTTGAATGCGAATAACAGTAGCTGCTTGCAAGATCATGCCATTTATTGGCCGTACCTTTATCTGTGATCGGGACTGCTGCTTTGATGAAAGTGAGTGCTCTCACGGTAAAATAACGTAAAAAGTACAGAGCATCACGTTGAATGCGAATAACAGTAGCTGCTTGCAAGATCATGCCATTTATTGGCCGTACCTTTATCTGTGATCGGGGCTGCTGCTTTGATGAAAGTGAGTGTTCTCACTGTAAAATAACGTATAAAGTACAGTGCACCAAGTTGAATGCAGGTCAAGCTGACCTGCTTGCAAGGTCATGCCATTTATTGGCCGTACCTCTATCTGTGATCGGGACGGCTGCTTTGATAAAAGTGAGTGTTCTCACTGTAAAATCCAGTAGAAAGTACAGAGGATCAAGTTGAATGCGAATAAAAGTAGCTGCTTGCAAGATCATGCCATTTATTGGCCCTACCTTTATCTGTGATCCGGACTGCTGCTTTGATGAAAGTGAGTGCTCTCACTGTAAAATAACGTAAAAATACAGAGCATCAAGTTGAATGCGAATAACAGTAAGTGCTTGCAAGATCATGCCATTTATTGGTCGTACCTTTATCTATGATCGGGACGGCTGCTTTGATGAAAGTGAGTGCTCTCACTGTAAAATAACGTAAAAAGTACAGAGCATCAAGTTGAATGCGAATAACAGTAGCTGCTTGCAAGATCATGCCATTTATTGGCCGTACCTCTATCTGTGATCGGGACGGCAGCTTTGATGAAAGTGAGTGCTCTCACTGTAAAATAACGTAAAAAGTACAGAGCATCACGTTGAATGCGAATAACAGTAGCTGCTTGCAAGATCATGCCATTTATTGGCCGTACCTTTATCTGTGATCGGGGCTGCTGCTTTGATGAAAGTGAGTGTTCTCACTGTAAAATAACGTAAAAAGTACAGTGCACCAAGTTGAATGCAGGTCAAGCTGACCTGCTTGCAAGGTCATGCCATTTATTGGCCGTACCTCTATCTGTGATCGGGACGGCTGCTTTGATAAAAGTGAGTGTTCTCACTGTAAAATCCAGTAGAAAGTACAGAGGATCAAGTTGAATGCGAATAACAGTAGCTGCTTGCAAGATCATGGCATTTATTGGCCCTACCTTTATCTGTGATCCGGACTGCTGCTTTGATGAAAGTGAGTGCTCTCACTGTAAAATAACGTAAAAATACAGAGCATCAAGTTGAATGCGAATAACAGTAAGTGCTTGCAAGATCATGCCATTTATTGGTCGTACCTTTATCTATGATCGGGACGGCTGCTTTGATGAAAGTGAGTGCTCTCACTGTAAAATAACGTAAAAAGTACAGAGCATCAAGTTGAATGCGAATAACAGTAGCTGCTTGCAAGATCATGCCATTTATTGGCCGTACCTTTATCTATGATCGGGACTGCTGCTTTGATGAAAGTGAGTGCTCTCACGGTAAAATAACGTAAAAAGTACAGAGCATCACGTTGAATGCGAATAACAGTAGCTGCTTGCAAGATCATGCCATTTATTGGCCGTACCTTTATCTGTGATCGGGGCTGCTGCTTTGATGAAAGTGAGTGTTCTCACTGTAAAATAACGTATAAAGTACAGTGCACCAAGTTGAATGCAGGTCAAGCTGACCTGCTTGCAAGGTCATGCCATTTATTGGCTGTACCTCTATCTGTGATCGGGACGGCTGCTTTGATAAAAGTGAGTGTTCTCACTGTAAAATCCAGTAGAAAGTACAGAGGATCAAGTTGAATGCGAATAACAGTAGCTGCTTGCAAGATCATGCCATTTATTGGCCGTACCTCTATCTGTGATCGGGACGGCTGCTTTGATGAAAGTGAGTGTTCTCACTGTAAAATAACGTAAAAAGTACAGTGCACCAAGTTGAATGCAGGTCAAGCTGACCTGCTTGCAAGGTCATGCCATTTATTGGCCGTACCTCTATCTGTGATCGGGACGGCTGCTTTGATGACAGTGAGTGCTCTCACTGTAAAATAACGTAAAAAGTACAGAGCATCAAGTTGAATGCGAATAACAGTAGCTGCTTGCAAGATCATGCCATTTATTGGCCCAACCTTTATCTGTGATCGGGACGGCTGCTTTGATGAAAGTGAGTGTTCTCACTGTAAAATAACGTAAAAAGTACAGTGCACCAAGTTGAATGCAGGTCAAGTTGACCTGCTTGCAAGGTCATGCCATTTATTGGCCGTACCTCTATCTGTGATCGGGACGGCAGCTTTGATGAAAGTGAGTGTTCTCGCTGTAAAATCCAGTAGAAAGTACAGGGAATCAAGTTGAATGCGAATAACAGTAGCTGCTTGCAAGATCATGCCATTTATTGGCCGTACCTTTATCTGTGATCGGGACTGCTGCTTTGATGAAAGTGAGTGCTCTCACGGTAAAATAACGTAAAAAGTACAGAGCATCAAGTTGAATGCGAATAACAGTAGCTGCTTGCAAGATCATGCCATTTATTGGCCGTACCTCTATCTGTGATCGGGACGGTTGCTTTGATGACAGTGAGTGCTCTCACTGTAAAATAACGTGAAAAGTACAGAGCATCAAGTTGAATGCGAATAACAGTAGCTGCTTGCAAGATCATGCCATTTATTGGCCGTACCTTTATCTGTGATCGGGGATGCTGCTTTGATGAAAGTGAGTGTTCTCACGGTAAAATAACGTAAAAAGTACAGAGCATCACGTTGAATGCGAATAACAGTAGCTGCTTGCAAGATCATGCCATTTATTGGCCGTACCTTTATCTGTGATCGGGGCTGCTGCTTTGATGAAAGTGAGTGTTCTCACTGTAAAATAACGTAAAAAGTACAGTGCACCAAGTTGAATGCAGGTCAAGCTGACCTGCTTGCAAGGTCATGCCATTTATTGGCCGTACCTCTATCTGTGATCGGGACGGCTGCTTTGATAAAAGTGAGTGTTCTCACTGTAAAATCCAGTAGAAAGTACAGAGGATCAAGTTGAATGCGAATAAAAGTAGCTGCTTGCAAGATCATGCCATTTATTGGCCCTACCTTTATCTGTGATCCGGACTGCTGCTTTGATGAAAGTGAGTGCTCTCACTGTAAAATAACGTAAAAATACAGAGCATCAAGTTGAATGCGAATAACAGTAAGTGCTTGCAAGATCATGCCATTTATTGGTCGTACCTTTATCTATGATTGGGACGGCTGCTTTGATGAAAGTGAGTGCTCTCACTGTAAAATAACGTAAAAAGTACATAGCATCAAGTTGAATGCGAATAACAGTAGCTGCTTGCAAGATCATGCCATTTATTGGCCGTACCTTTATCTGTGATCGGGACTGCTGCTTTGATGAAAGTGAGTGCTCTCACGGTAAAATAACGTAAAAAGTACAGAGCATCACGTTGAATGCGAATAACAGTAGCTGCTTGCAAGATCATGCCATTTATTGGCCGTACCTTTATCTGTGATCGGGGCTGCTGCTTTGATGAAAGTGAGTGTTCTCACTGTAAAATAACGTAAAAAGTACAGTGCACCAAGTTGAATGCAGGTCAAGCTGACCTGCTTGCAAGGTCATGCCATTTATTGGCCGTACCTCTATCTGTGATCGGGACGGCTGCTTTGATAAAAGTGAGTGTTCTCACTGTAAAATCCAGTAGAAAGTACAGAGGATCAAGTTGAATGCGAATAACAGTAGCTGCTTGCAAGATCATGCCATTTATTGGCCCTACCTTTATCTGTGATCCGGACTGCTGCTTTGATGAAAGTGAGTGCTCTCACTGTAAAATAACGTAAAAATACAAAGCATCAAGTTGAATGCGAATAACAGTAAGTGCTTGCAAGATCATGCCATTTATTGGTCGTACCTTTATCTATGATCGGGACGGCTGCTTTGATGAAAGTGAGTGCTCTCACTGTAAAATAACGTAAAAAGTACAGAGCATCAAGTTGAATGCGAATAACAGTAGCTGCTTGCAAGATCATGCCATTTATTGGCCGTACCTCTATCTGTGATCGGGACGGCAGCTTTGATGAAAGTGAGTGCTCTCACTGTAAAATAACGTAAAAAGTACAGAGCATCACGTTGAATGCGAATAACAGTAGCTGCTTGCAAGATCATGCCATTTATTGGCCGTACCTTTATCTGTGATCGGGGCTGCTGCTTTGGTGAAAGTGAGTGTTCTCACTGTAAGATAACGTAAAAAGTACAGTGCACCAAGTTGAATGCAGGTCAAGCTGACCTGCTTGCAAGGTCATGCCATTTATTGGCCGTACCTCTATCTGTGATCGGGACGGCTGCTTTGATAAAAGTGAGTGTTCTCACTGTAAAATCCAGTAGAAAGTACAGAGGATCAAGTTGAATGCGAATAACAGTAGCTGCTTGCAAGATCATGCCATTTATTGGCCCTACCTTTATCTGTGATCCGGACTGCTGCTTTGATGAAAGTGAGTGCTCTCACTGTAAAATAACGTAAAAATACAGAGCATCAAGTTGAATGCGAATAACAGTAAGTGCTTGCAAGATCATGCCATTTATTGGTCGTACCTTTATCTATGATCGGGACGGCTGCTTTGATGAAAGTGAGTGCTCTCACTGTAAAATAACGTAAAAAGTACAGAGCATCAAGTTGAATGCGAATAACAGTAGCTGCTTGCAAGATCATGCCATTTATTGGCCGTACCTTTATCTGTGATCGGGACTGCTGCTTTGATGAAAGTGAGTGCTCTCACGGTAAAATAACGTAAAAAGTACAGAGCATCACGTTGAATGCGAATAACAGTAGCTGCTTGCAAGATCATGCCATTTATTGGCCGTACCTTTATCTGTGATCGGGGCTGCTGCTTTGATGAAAGTGAGTGTTCTCACTGTAAAATAACGTATAAAGTACAGTGCACCAAGTTGAATGCAGGTCAAGCTGACCTGCTTGCAAGGTCATGCCATTTATTGGCCGTACCTCTATCTGTGATCGGGACGGCTGCTTTGATAAAAGTGAGTGTTCTCACTGTAAAATCCAGTAGAAAGTACAGAGGATCAAGTTGAATGCGAATAACAGTAGCTGCTTGCAAGATCATGCCATTTATTGGCCCTACCTTTATCTGTGATCCGGACTGCTGCTTTGATGAAAGTGAGTGCTCTCACTGTAAAATAACGTAAAAATACAGAGCATCAAGTTGAATGCGAATAACAGTAAGTGCTTGCAAGATCATGCCATTTATTGGTCGTACCTTTATCTATGATCGGGACGGCTGCTTTGATGAAAGTGAGTGTTCTCACTGTAAAATAACGTAAAAAGTACAGTGCACCAAGTTGAATGCAGGTCAAGCTGACCTGCTTGCAAGGTCATGCCATTTATTGGCCGTACCTCTATCTGTGATCGGGACGGCTGCTTTGATGACAGTGAGTGCTCTAACTGTAAAATAACGTAAAAAGTACAGAGCATCAAGTTGAATGCGAATAACAGTAGCTGCTTGCAAGATCATGCCATTTATTGGCCGTACCTTTATCTGTGATCGGGGCTGCTGCTTTGATGAAAGTGAGTGTTCTCACTGTAAAATAACGTAAAAAGTACAGTGCACCAAGTTGAATGCAGGTCAAGCTGACCTGCTTGCAAGGTCATGCCATTTATTGGCCATACCTCTATCTGTGATCGGGACGGCAGCTTTGATGAAAGTGAGTGCTCTCACTGTAAAATAACGTAAAAAGTACAGTGCACCAAGTTGAATGCAGGTCAAGCTGACCTGCTTGCAAGGTCATGCCATTTATTGGCCGTACCTCTATCTGTGATCGGGACGGCTGCTTTGATGACAGTGAGTGCTCTAACTGTAAAATAACGTAAAAAGTACAGAGCATCAAGTTGAATGCGAATAACAGTAGCTGCTTGCAAGATCATGCCATTTATTGGCCGTACCTTTATCTGTGATCGGGGCTGCTGCTTTGATGAAAGTGAGTGTTCTCACTGTAAAATAACGTAAAAAGTACAGTGCACCAAGTTGAATGCAGGTCAAGCTGACCTGCTTGCAAGGTCATGCCATTTATTGGCCGTACCTCTATCTGTGATCGGGACGGCTGCTTTGATAAAAGTGAGTGTTCTCACTGTAAAATCCAGTAGAAAGTACAGAGGATCAAGTTGAATGCGAATAACAGTAGCTGCTTGCAAGATCATGCCATTTATTGGCCCTACCTTTATCTGTGATCGGGGCTGCTGCTTTGATGAAAGTGAGTGTTCTCACTGTAAAATAACGTAAAAAGTACAGTGCACCAAGTTGAATGCAGGTCAAGCTGACCTGCTTGCAAGGTCATGCCATTTATTGGCCGTACCTCTATCTGTGATCGGGACGGCTGCTTTGATAAAAGTGAGTGTTCTCACTGTAAAATCCAGTAGAAAGTACAGAGGATCAAGTTGAATGCGAATAACAGTAGCTGCTTGCAAGATCATGCCATTTATTGGCCCTACCTTTATCTGTGATCCGGACTGCTGCTTTGATGAAAGTGAGTGCTCTCACTGTAAAATAACGTAAAAATACAGAGCATCAAGTTGAATGCGAATAACAGTAAGTGCTTGCAAGATCATGCCATTTATTGGTCGTACCTTTATCTATGATCGGGACGGCTGCTTTGATGAAAGTGAGTGCTCTCACTGTAAAATAACGTAAAAAGTACAGAGCATCAAGTTGAATGCGAATAACAGTAGCTGCTTGCAAGATCATGCCATTTATTGGCCGTACCTTTATCTGTGATCGGGACTGCTGCTTTGATGAAAGTGAGTGCTCTCACGGTAAAATAACGTAAAAAGTACAGAGCATCACGTTGAATGCGAATAACAGTAGCTGCTTGCAAGATCATGCCATTTATTGGCCGTACCTTTATCTGTGATCGGGGCTGCTGCTTTGATGAAAGTGAGTGTTCTCACTGTAAAATAACGTATAAAGTACAGTGCACCAAGTTGAATGCAGGTCAAGCTGACCTGCTTGCAAGGTCATGCCATTTATTGGCCGTACCTCTATCTGTGATCGGGACGGCTGCTTTGATGACAGTGAGTGCTCTAACTGTAAAATAACGTAAAAAGTACAGAGCATCACGTTGAATGCGAATAACAGTAGCTGCTTGCAAGATCATGCCATTTATTGGCCGTACCTTTATCTGTGATCGGGGCTGCTGCTTTGGTGAAAGTGAGTGTTCTCACTGTAAGATAACGTAAAAAGTACAGTGCACCAAGTTGAATGCAGGTCAAGCTGACCTGCTTGCAAGGTCATGCCATTTATTGGCCGTACCTCTATCTGTGATCGGGACGGCTGCTTTGATAAAAGTGAGTGTTCTCACTGTAAAATCCAGTAGAAAGTACAGAGGATCAAGTTGAATGCGAATAACAGTAGCTGCTTGCAAGATCATGCCATTTATTGGCCCTACCTTTATCTGTGATCCGGACTGCTGCTTTGATGAAAGTGAGTGCTCTCACTGTAAAATAACGTAAAAATACAGAGCATCAAGTTGAATGCGAATAACAGTAAGTGCTTGCAAGATCATGCCATTTATTGGTCGTACCTTTATCTATGATCGGGACGGCTGCTTTGATGAAAGTGAGTGCTCTCACTGTAAAATAACGTAAAAAGTACAGAGCATCAAGTTGAATGCGAATAACAGTAGCTGCTTGCAAGATCATGCCATTTATTGGCCGTACCTTTATCTGTGATCGGGACTGCTGCTTTGATGAAAGTGAGTGCTCTCACGGTAAAATAACGTAAAAAGTACAGAGCATCACGTTGAATGCGAATAACAGTAGCTGCTTGCAAGATCATGCCATTTATTGGCCGTACCTTTATCTGTGATCGGGGCTGCTGCTTTGATGAAAGTGAGTGTTCTCACTGTAAAATAACGTATAAAGTACAGTGCACCAAGTTGAATGCAGGTCAAGCTGACCTGCTTGCAAGGTCATGCCATTTATTGGCCGTACCTCTATCTGTGATCGGGACGGCTGCTTTGATAAAAGTGAGTGTTCTCACTGTAAAATCCAGTAGAAAGTACAGAGGATCAAGTTGAATGCGAATAACAGTAGCTGCTTGCAAGATCATGCCATTTATTGGCCCTACCTTTATCTGTGATCCGGACTGCTGCTTTGATGAAAGTGAGTGCTCTCACTGTAAAATAACGTAAAAATACAGAGCATCAAGTTGAATGCGAATAACAGTAAGTGCTTGCAAGATCATGCCATTTATTGGTCGTACCTTTATCTATGATCGGGACGGCTGCTTTGATGAAAGTGAGTGTTCTCACTGTAAAATAACGTAAAAAGTACAGTGCACCAAGTTGAATGCAGGTCAAGCTGACCTGCTTGCAAGGTCATGCCATTTATTGGCCGTACCTCTATCTGTGATCGGGACGGCTGCTTTGATGACAGTGAGTGCTCTAACTGTAAAATAACGTAAAAAGTACAGAGCATCAAGTTGAATGCGAATAACAGTAGCTGCTTGCAAGATCATGCCATTTATTGGCCGTACCTTTATCTGTGATCGGGGCTGCTGCTTTGATGAAAGTGAGTGTTCTCACTGTAAAATAACGTAAAAAGTACAGTGCACCAAGTTGAATGCAGGTCAAGCTGACCTGCTTGCAAGGTCATGCCATTTATTGGCCATACCTCTATCTGTGATCGGGACGGCAGCTTTGATGAAAGTGAGTGCTCTCACTGTAAAATAACGTAAAAAGTACAGTGCACCAAGTTGAATGCAGGTCAAGCTGACCTGCTTGCAAGGTCATGCCATTTATTGGCCGTACCTCTATCTGTGATCGGGACGGCTGCTTTGATGACAGTGAGTGCTCTAACTGTAAAATAACGTAAAAAGTACAGAGCATCAAGTTGAATGCGAATAACAGTAGCTGCTTGCAAGATCATGCCATTTATTGGCCGTACCTTTATCTGTGATCGGGGCTGCTGCTTTGATGAAAGTGAGTGTTCTCACTGTAAAATAACGTAAAAAGTACAGTGCACCAAGTTGAATGCAGGTCAAGCTGACCTGCTTGCAAGGTCATGCCATTTATTGGCCGTACCTCTATCTGTGATCGGGACGGCTGCTTTGATAAAAGTGAGTGTTCTCACTGTAAAATCCAGTAGAAAGTACAGAGGATCAAGTTGAATGCGAATAACAGTAGCTGCTTGCAAGATCATGCCATTTATTGGCCCTACCTTTATCTGTGATCGGGGCTGCTGCTTTGATGAAAGTGAGTGTTCTCACTGTAAAATAACGTAAAAAGTACAGTGCACCAAGTTGAATGCAGGTCAAGCTGACCTGCTTGCAAGGTCATGCCATTTATTGGCCGTACCTCTATCTGTGATCGGGACGGCTGCTTTGATAAAAGTGAGTGTTCTCACTGTAAAATCCAGTAGAAAGTACAGAGGATCAAGTTGAATGCGAATAACAGTAGCTGCTTGCAAGATCATGCCATTTATTGGCCCTACCTTTATCTGTGATCCGGACTGCTGCTTTGATGAAAGTGAGTGCTCTCACTGTAAAATAACGTAAAAATACAGAGCATCAAGTTGAATGCGAATAACAGTAAGTGCTTGCAAGATCATGCCATTTATTGGTCGTACCTTTATCTATGATCGGGACGGCTGCTTTGATGAAAGTGAGTGCTCTCACTGTAAAATAACGTAAAAAGTACAGAGCATCAAGTTGAATGCGAATAACAGTAGCTGCTTGCAAGATCATGCCATTTATTGGCCGTACCTTTATCTGTGATCGGGACTGCTGCTTTGATGAAAGTGAGTGCTCTCACGGTAAAATAACGTAAAAAGTACAGAGCATCACGTTGAATGCGAATAACAGTAGCTGCTTGCAAGATCATGCCATTTATTGGCCGTACCTTTATCTGTGATCGGGGCTGCTGCTTTGATGAAAGTGAGTGTTCTCACTGTAAAATAACGTATAAAGTACAGTGCACCAAGTTGAATGCAGGTCAAGCTGACCTGCTTGCAAGGTCATGCCATTTATTGGCCGTACCTCTATCTGTGATCGGGACGGCTGCTTTGATGACAGTGAGTGCTCTAACTGTAAAATAACGTAAAAAGTACAGAGCATCACGTTGAATGCGAATAACAGTAGCTGCTTGCAAGATCATGCCATTTATTGGCCGTACCTTTATCTGTGATCGGGGCTGCTGCTTTGGTGAAAGTGAGTGTTCTCACTGTAAGATAACGTAAAAAGTACAGTGCACCAAGTTGAATGCAGGTCAAGCTGACCTGCTTGCAAGGTCATGCCATTTATTGGCCGTACCTCTATCTGTGATCGGGACGGCTGCTTTGATAAAAGTGAGTGTTCTCACTGTAAAATCCAGTAGAAAGTACAGAGGATCAAGTTGAATGCGAATAACAGTAGCTGCTTGCAAGATCATGCCATTTATTGGCCCTACCTTTATCTGTGATCCGGACTGCTGCTTTGATGAAAGTGAGTGCTCTCACTGTAAAATAACGTAAAAATACAGAGCATCAAGTTGAATGCGAATAACAGTAAGTGCTTGCAAGATCATGCCATTTATTGGTCGTACCTTTATCTATGATCGGGACGGCTGCTTTGATGAAAGTGAGTGCTCTCACTGTAAAATAACGTAAAAAGTACAGAGCATCAAGTTGAATGCGAATAACAGTAGCTGCTTGCAAGATCATGCCATTTATTGGCCGTACCTTTATCTGTGATCGGGACTGCTGCTTTGATGAAAGTGAGTGCTCTCACGGTAAAATAACGTAAAAAGTACAGAGCATCACGTTGAATGCGAATAACAGTAGCTGCTTGCAAGATCATGCCATTTATTGGCCGTACCTTTATCTGTGATCGGGGCTGCTGCTTTGATGAAAGTGAGTGTTCTCACTGTAAAATAACGTATAAAGTACAGTGCACCAAGTTGAATGCAGGTCAAGCTGACCTGCTTGCAAGGTCATGCCATTTATTGGCCGTACCTCTATCTGTGATCGGGACGGCTGCTTTGATAAAAGTGAGTGTTCTCACTGTAAAATCCAGTAGAAAGTACAGAGGATCAAGTTGAATGCGAATAACAGTAGCTGCTTGCAAGATCATGCCATTTATTGGCCCTACCTTTATCTGTGATCCGGACTGCTGCTTTGATGAAAGTGAGTGCTCTCACTGTAAAATAACGTAAAAATACAGAGCATCAAGTTGAATGCGAATAACAGTAAGTGCTTGCAAGATCATGCCATTTATTGGTCGTACCTTTATCTATGATCGGGACGGCTGCTTTGATGAAAGTGAGTGTTCTCACTGTAAAATAACGTAAAAAGTACAGTGCACCAAGTTGAATGCAGGTCAAGCTGACCTGCTTGCAAGGTCATGCCATTTATTGGCCGTACCTCTATCTGTGATCGGGACGGCTGCTTTGATGACAGTGAGTGCTCTAACTGTAAAATAACGTAAAAAGTACAGAGCATCAAGTTGAATGCGAATAACAGTAGCTGCTTGCAAGATCATGCCATTTATTGGCCGTACCTTTATCTGTGATCGGGGCTGCTGCTTTGATGAAAGTGAGTGTTCTCACTGTAAAATAACGTAAAAAGTACAGTGCACCAAGTTGAATGCAGGTCAAGCTGACCTGCTTGCAAGGTCATGCCATTTATTGGCCATACCTCTATCTGTGATCGGGACGGCAGCTTTGATGAAAGTGAGTGCTCTCACTGTAAAATAACGTAAAAAGTACAGTGCACCAAGTTGAATGCAGGTCAAGCTGACCTGCTTGCAAGGTCATGCCATTTATTGGCCGTACCTCTATCTGTGATCGGGACGGCTGCTTTGATGACAGTGAGTGCTCTAACTGTAAAATAACGTAAAAAGTACAGAGCATCAAGTTGAATGCGAATAACAGTAGCTGCTTGCAAGATCATGCCATTTATTGGCCGTACCTTTATCTGTGATCGGGGCTGCTGCTTTGATGAAAGTGAGTGTTCTCACTGTAAAATAACGTAAAAAGTACAGTGCACCAAGTTGAATGCAGGTCAAGCTGACCTGCTTGCAAGGTCATGCCATTTATTGGCCGTACCTCTATCTGTGATCGGGACGGCTGCTTTGATAAAAGTGAGTGTTCTCACTGTAAAATCCAGTAGAAAGTACAGAGGATCAAGTTGAATGCGAATAACAGTAGCTGCTTGCAAGATCATGCCATTTATTGGCCCTACCTTTATCTGTGATCGGGGCTGCTGCTTTGATGAAAGTGAGTGTTCTCACTGTAAAATAACGTAAAAAGTACAGTGCACCAAGTTGAATGCAGGTCAAGCTGACCTGCTTGCAAGGTCATGCCATTTATTGGCCGTACCTCTATCTGTGATCGGGACGGCTGCTTTGATAAAAGTGAGTGTTCTCACTGTAAAATCCAGTAGAAAGTACAGAGGATCAAGTTGAATGCGAATAACAGTAGCTGCTTGCAAGATCATGCCATTTATTGGCCCTACCTTTATCTGTGATCCGGACTGCTGCTTTGATGAAAGTGAGTGCTCTCACTGTAAAATAACGTAAAAATACAGAGCATCAAGTTGAATGCGAATAACAGTAAGTGCTTGCAAGATCATGCCATTTATTGGTCGTACCTTTATCTATGATCGGGACGGCTGCTTTGATGAAAGTGAGTGCTCTCACTGTAAAATAACGTAAAAAGTACAGAGCATCAAGTTGAATGCGAATAACAGTAGCTGCTTGCAAGATCATGCCATTTATTGGCCGTACCTTTATCTGTGATCGGGACTGCTGCTTTGATGAAAGTGAGTGCTCTCACGGTAAAATAACGTAAAAAGTACAGAGCATCACGTTGAATGCGAATAACAGTAGCTGCTTGCAAGATCATGCCATTTATTGGCCGTACCTTTATCTGTGATCGGGGCTGCTGCTTTGATGAAAGTGAGTGTTCTCACTGTAAAATAACGTATAAAGTACAGTGCACCAAGTTGAATGCAGGTCAAGCTGACCTGCTTGCAAGGTCATGCCATTTATTGGCCGTACCTCTATCTGTGATCGGGACGGCTGCTTTGATAAAAGTGAGTGTTCTCACTGTAAAATCCAGTAGAAAGTACAGAGGATCAAGTTGAATGCGAATAAAAGTAGCTGCTTGCAAGATCATGCCATTTATTGGCCCTACCTTTATCTGTGATCCGGACTGCTGCTTTGATGAAAGTGAGTGCTCTCACTGTAAAATAACGTAAAAATACAGAGCATCAAGTTGAATGCGAATAACAGTAAGTGCTTGCAAGATCATGCCATTTATTGGTCGTACCTTTATCTATGATCGGGACGGCTGCTTTGATGAAAGTGAGTGCTCTCACTGTAAAATAACGTAAAAAGTACAGAGCATCAAGTTGAATGCGAATAACAGTAGCTGCTTGCAAGATCATGCCATTTATTGGCCGTACCTCTATCTGTGATCGGGACGGCAGCTTTGATGAAAGTGAGTGCTCTCACTGTAAAATAACGTAAAAAGTACAGAGCATCACGTTGAATGCGAATAACAGTAGCTGCTTGCAAGATCATGCCATTTATTGGCCGTACCTTTATCTGTGATCGGGGCTGCTGCTTTGATGAAAGTGAGTGTTCTCACTGTAAAATAACGTAAAAAGTACAGTGCACCAAGTTGAATGCAGGTCAAGCTGACCTGCTTGCAAGGTCATGCCATTTATTGGCCGTACCTCTATCTGTGATCGGGACGGCTGCTTTGATAAAAGTGAGTGTTCTCACTGTAAAATCCAGTAGAAAGTACAGAGGATCAAGTTGAATGCGAATAACAGTAGCTGCTTGCAAGATCATGGCATTTATTGGCCCTACCTTTATCTGTGATCCGGACTGCTGCTTTGATGAAAGTGAGTGCTCTCACTGTAAAATAACGTAAAAATACAGAGCATCAAGTTGAATGCGAATAACAGTAAGTGCTTGCAAGATCATGCCATTTATTGGTCGTACCTTTATCTATGATCGGGACGGCTGCTTTGATGAAAGTGAGTGCTCTCACTGTAAAATAACGTAAAAAGTACAGAGCATCAAGTTGAATGCGAATAACAGTAGCTGCTTGCAAGATCATGCCATTTATTGGCCGTACCTTTATCTATGATCGGGACTGCTGCTTTGATGAAAGTGAGTGCTCTCACGGTAAAATAACGTAAAAAGTACAGAGCATCACGTTGAATGCGAATAACAGTAGCTGCTTGCAAGATCATGCCATTTATTGGCCGTACCTTTATCTGTGATCGGGGCTGCTGCTTTGATGAAAGTGAGTGTTCTCACTGTAAAATAACGTATAAAGTACAGTGCACCAAGTTGAATGCAGGTCAAGCTGACCTGCTTGCAAGGTCATGCCATTTATTGGCTGTACCTCTATCTGTGATCGGGACGGCTGCTTTGATAAAAGTGAGTGTTCTCACTGTAAAATCCAGTAGAAAGTACAGAGGATCAAGTTGAATGCGAATAACAGTAGCTGCTTGCAAGATCATGCCATTTATTGGCCGTACCTCTATCTGTGATCGGGACGGCTGCTTTGATGAAAGTGAGTGTTCTCACTGTAAAATAACGTAAAAAGTACAGTGCACCAAGTTGAATGCAGGTCAAGCTG
The DNA here is from genome assembly GCA_964023945.1 of Ectemnius cavifrons. Lineage (NCBI taxonomy): Eukaryota > Metazoa > Arthropoda > Insecta > Hymenoptera > Crabronidae > Ectemnius > Ectemnius cavifrons. The sequence continues at coordinate 5,468,984 of OZ030377.1, forward strand.
ACCTGCTTGCAAGGTCATGCCATTTATTGGCCGTACCTCTATCTGTGATCGGGACGGCTGCTTTGATGACAGTGAGTGCTCTCACTGTAAAATAACGTAAAAAGTACAGAGCATCAAGTTGAATGCGAATAACAGTAGCTGCTTGCAAGATCATGCCATTTATTGGCCCAACCTTTATCTGTGATCGGGACGGCTGCTTTGATGAAAGTGAGTGTTCTCGCTGTAAAATAACGTAAAAAGTACAGAGCATCAAGTTGAATGCGAATAACAGTAGCTGCTTGCAAGATCATGCCATTTATTGGCCGTACCTTTATCTGTGATCGGGGCTGCTGCTTTGATGAAAATGAGTGTTCTCACTGTAAAATAACGTAAAACGTACAGTGCACCAAGTTGAATGCAGGTCAAGCTGACCTGCTTGCAAGGTCATGCCATTTATTGGCCGTACCTCTATCTGTGATCGGGACGGCTGCTTTGATGAAAGTGAGTGCTCTCACTGTAAAATAGCGTAAAAAGTACAGTGCACCAAGTTGAATGCAGGTCAAGCTGACCTGCTTGCAAGGTCATGCCATTTATTGGCCGTACCTTTATCTGTGATCGGGACTGCTACTTTGATGAAAGTGAGTGCTCTCACGGTAAAATAACGTAAAAAGTACAGAGCATCACGTTGAATGCGAATAACAGTAGCTGCTTGCAAGATCATGCCATTTATTGGCGCAACCTTTATCTGTGATCGGGGCTGCTGCTTTGATGAAAGTGAGTGTTCTCACTGTAAAATAACGTAAAAAGTACAGTGCACCAAGTTGAATGCAGGTCACGCTGACCTGCTTGCAAGGTCATGCCATATATTGGCCGTACCTCTATCTGTGATCGGGACGGCAGCTTTGATGAAAGTGAGTGCTCTCACTGTAAAATAACGGAAAAAGTACAGAGCATCAAGTTGAATGCGAATAACAGTAGCTGCTTGCAAGGTCATGCCATTTATTGGCCGTACCTCTATCTGTGATCGGGACGGCTGCTTTGATAAAAGTGAGTGTTCTCACTGTAAAATCCAGTAGAAAGTACAGAGGATCAAGTTGAATGCGAATAACAGTAGCTGCTTGCAAGATCATGCCATTTATTGGCCCTACCTTTATCTGTGATCCGGACTGCTGCTTTGATGAAAGTGAGTGTTCTCACTGTAAAATAACGTAAAAAGTACAGTGCACCAAGTTGAATGCAGGTCAAGTTGACCTGCTTGCAAGGTCATGCCATTTATTGGCCGTACCTCTATCTGTGATCGGGACGGCAGCTTTGATGAAAGTGAGTGTTCTCGCTGTAAAATCCAGTAGAAAGTACAGGGAATCAAGTTGAATGCGAATAACAGTAGCTGCTTGCAAGATCATGCCATTTATTGGCCGTACCTTTATCTGTGATCGGGACTGCTGCTTTGATGAAAGTGAGTGCTCTCACGGTAAAATAACGTAAAAAGTACAGAGCATCAAGTTGAATGCGAATAACAGTAGCTGCTTGCAAGATCATGCCATTTATTGGCCGTACCTCTATCTGTGATCGGGACGGTTGCTTTGATGACAGTGAGTGCTCTCACTGTAAAATAACGTGAAAAGTACAGAGCATCAAGTTGAATGCGAATAACAGTAGCTGCTTGCAAGATCATGCCATTTATTGGCCGTACCTTTATCTGTGATCGGGGATGCTGCTTTGATGAAAGTGAGTGTTCTCACGGTAAAATAACGTAAAAAGTACAGAGCATCACGTTGAATGCGAATAACAGTAGCTGCTTGCAAGATCATGCCATTTATTGGCCGTACCTTTATCTGTGATCGGGGCTGCTGCTTTGATGAAAGTGAGTGTTCTCACTGTAAAATAACGTAAAAAGTACAGTGCACCAAGTTGAATGCAGGTCAAGCTGACCTGCTTGCAAGGTCATGCCATTTATTGGCCGTACCTCTATCTGTGATCGGGACGGCTGCTTTGATAAAAGTGAGTGTTCTCACTGTAAAATCCAGTAGAAAGTACAGAGGATCAAGTTGAATGCGAATAAAAGTAGCTGCTTGCAAGATCATGCCATTTATTGGCCCTACCTTTATCTGTGATCCGGACTGCTGCTTTGATGAAAGTGAGTGCTCTCACTGTAAAATAACGTAAAAATACAGAGCATCAAGTTGAATGCGAATAACAGTAAGTGCTTGCAAGATCATGCCATTTATTGGTCGTACCTTTATCTATGATTGGGACGGCTGCTTTGATGAAAGTGAGTGCTCTCACTGTAAAATAACGTAAAAAGTACATAGCATCAAGTTGAATGCGAATAACAGTAGCTGCTTGCAAGATCATGCCATTTATTGGCCGTACCTTTATCTGTGATCGGGACTGCTGCTTTGATGAAAGTGAGTGCTCTCACGGTAAAATAACGTAAAAAGTACAGAGCATCACGTTGAATGCGAATAACAGTAGCTGCTTGCAAGATCATGCCATTTATTGGCCGTACCTTTATCTGTGATCGGGGCTGCTGCTTTGATGAAAGTGAGTGTTCTCACTGTAAAATAACGTAAAAAGTACAGTGCACCAAGTTGAATGCAGGTCAAGCTGACCTGCTTGCAAGGTCATGCCATTTATTGGCCGTACCTCTATCTGTGATCGGGACGGCTGCTTTGATAAAAGTGAGTGTTCTCACTGTAAAATCCAGTAGAAAGTACAGAGGATCAAGTTGAATGCGAATAACAGTAGCTGCTTGCAAGATCATGCCATTTATTGGCCCTACCTTTATCTGTGATCCGGACTGCTGCTTTGATGAAAGTGAGTGCTCTCACTGTAAAATAACGTAAAAATACAAAGCATCAAGTTGAATGCGAATAACAGTAAGTGCTTGCAAGATCATGCCATTTATTGGTCGTACCTTTATCTATGATCGGGACGGCTGCTTTGATGAAAGTGAGTGCTCTCACTGTAAAATAACGTAAAAAGTACAGAGCATCAAGTTGAATGCGAATAACAGTAGCTGCTTGCAAGATCATGCCATTTATTGGCCGTACCTCTATCTGTGATCGGGACGGCAGCTTTGATGAAAGTGAGTGCTCTCACTGTAAAATAACGTAAAAAGTACAGAGCATCACGTTGAATGCGAATAACAGTAGCTGCTTGCAAGATCATGCCATTTATTGGCCGTACCTTTATCTGTGATCGGGGCTGCTGCTTTGGTGAAAGTGAGTGTTCTCACTGTAAGATAACGTAAAAAGTACAGTGCACCAAGTTGAATGCAGGTCAAGCTGACCTGCTTGCAAGGTCATGCCATTTATTGGCCGTACCTCTATCTGTGATCGGGACGGCTGCTTTGATAAAAGTGAGTGTTCTCACTGTAAAATCCAGTAGAAAGTACAGAGGATCAAGTTGAATGCGAATAACAGTAGCTGCTTGCAAGATCATGCCATTTATTGGCCCTACCTTTATCTGTGATCCGGACTGCTGCTTTGATGAAAGTGAGTGCTCTCACTGTAAAATAACGTAAAAATACAGAGCATCAAGTTGAATGCGAATAACAGTAAGTGCTTGCAAGATCATGCCATTTATTGGTCGTACCTTTATCTATGATCGGGACGGCTGCTTTGATGAAAGTGAGTGCTCTCACTGTAAAATAACGTAAAAAGTACAGAGCATCAAGTTGAATGCGAATAACAGTAGCTGCTTGCAAGATCATGCCATTTATTGGCCGTACCTTTATCTGTGATCGGGACTGCTGCTTTGATGAAAGTGAGTGCTCTCACGGTAAAATAACGTAAAAAGTACAGAGCATCACGTTGAATGCGAATAACAGTAGCTGCTTGCAAGATCATGCCATTTATTGGCCGTACCTTTATCTGTGATCGGGGCTGCTGCTTTGATGAAAGTGAGTGTTCTCACTGTAAAATAACGTATAAAGTACAGTGCACCAAGTTGAATGCAGGTCAAGCTGACCTGCTTGCAAGGTCATGCCATTTATTGGCCGTACCTCTATCTGTGATCGGGACGGCTGCTTTGATAAAAGTGAGTGTTCTCACTGTAAAATCCAGTAGAAAGTACAGAGGATCAAGTTGAATGCGAATAACAGTAGCTGCTTGCAAGATCATGCCATTTATTGGCCCTACCTTTATCTGTGATCCGGACTGCTGCTTTGATGAAAGTGAGTGCTCTCACTGTAAAATAACGTAAAAATACAGAGCATCAAGTTGAATGCGAATAACAGTAAGTGCTTGCAAGATCATGCCATTTATTGGTCGTACCTTTATCTATGATCGGGACGGCTGCTTTGATGAAAGTGAGTGTTCTCACTGTAAAATAACGTAAAAAGTACAGTGCACCAAGTTGAATGCAGGTCAAGCTGACCTGCTTGCAAGGTCATGCCATTTATTGGCCGTACCTCTATCTGTGATCGGGACGGCTGCTTTGATGACAGTGAGTGCTCTAACTGTAAAATAACGTAAAAAGTACAGAGCATCAAGTTGAATGCGAATAACAGTAGCTGCTTGCAAGATCATGCCATTTATTGGCCGTACCTTTATCTGTGATCGGGGCTGCTGCTTTGATGAAAGTGAGTGTTCTCACTGTAAAATAACGTAAAAAGTACAGTGCACCAAGTTGAATGCAGGTCAAGCTGACCTGCTTGCAAGGTCATGCCATTTATTGGCCATACCTCTATCTGTGATCGGGACGGCAGCTTTGATGAAAGTGAGTGCTCTCACTGTAAAATAACGTAAAAAGTACAGTGCACCAAGTTGAATGCAGGTCAAGCTGACCTGCTTGCAAGGTCATGCCATTTATTGGCCGTACCTCTATCTGTGATCGGGACGGCTGCTTTGATGACAGTGAGTGCTCTAACTGTAAAATAACGTAAAAAGTACAGAGCATCAAGTTGAATGCGAATAACAGTAGCTGCTTGCAAGATCATGCCATTTATTGGCCGTACCTTTATCTGTGATCGGGGCTGCTGCTTTGATGAAAGTGAGTGTTCTCACTGTAAAATAACGTAAAAAGTACAGTGCACCAAGTTGAATGCAGGTCAAGCTGACCTGCTTGCAAGGTCATGCCATTTATTGGCCGTACCTCTATCTGTGATCGGGACGGCTGCTTTGATAAAAGTGAGTGTTCTCACTGTAAAATCCAGTAGAAAGTACAGAGGATCAAGTTGAATGCGAATAACAGTAGCTGCTTGCAAGATCATGCCATTTATTGGCCCTACCTTTATCTGTGATCGGGGCTGCTGCTTTGATGAAAGTGAGTGTTCTCACTGTAAAATAACGTAAAAAGTACAGTGCACCAAGTTGAATGCAGGTCAAGCTGACCTGCTTGCAAGGTCATGCCATTTATTGGCCGTACCTCTATCTGTGATCGGGACGGCTGCTTTGATAAAAGTGAGTGTTCTCACTGTAAAATCCAGTAGAAAGTACAGAGGATCAAGTTGAATGCGAATAACAGTAGCTGCTTGCAAGATCATGCCATTTATTGGCCCTACCTTTATCTGTGATCCGGACTGCTGCTTTGATGAAAGTGAGTGCTCTCACTGTAAAATAACGTAAAAATACAGAGCATCAAGTTGAATGCGAATAACAGTAAGTGCTTGCAAGATCATGCCATTTATTGGTCGTACCTTTATCTATGATCGGGACGGCTGCTTTGATGAAAGTGAGTGCTCTCACTGTAAAATAACGTAAAAAGTACAGAGCATCAAGTTGAATGCGAATAACAGTAGCTGCTTGCAAGATCATGCCATTTATTGGCCGTACCTTTATCTGTGATCGGGACTGCTGCTTTGATGAAAGTGAGTGCTCTCACGGTAAAATAACGTAAAAAGTACAGAGCATCACGTTGAATGCGAATAACAGTAGCTGCTTGCAAGATCATGCCATTTATTGGCCGTACCTTTATCTGTGATCGGGGCTGCTGCTTTGATGAAAGTGAGTGTTCTCACTGTAAAATAACGTATAAAGTACAGTGCACCAAGTTGAATGCAGGTCAAGCTGACCTGCTTGCAAGGTCATGCCATTTATTGGCCGTACCTCTATCTGTGATCGGGACGGCTGCTTTGATAAAAGTGAGTGTTCTCACTGTAAAATCCAGTAGAAAGTACAGAGGATCAAGTTGAATGCGAATAAAAGTAGCTGCTTGCAAGATCATGCCATTTATTGGCCCTACCTTTATCTGTGATCCGGACTGCTGCTTTGATGAAAGTGAGTGCTCTCACTGTAAAATAACGTAAAAATACAGAGCATCAAGTTGAATGCGAATAACAGTAAGTGCTTGCAAGATCATGCCATTTATTGGTCGTACCTTTATCTATGATCGGGACGGCTGCTTTGATGAAAGTGAGTGCTCTCACTGTAAAATAACGTAAAAAGTACAGAGCATCAAGTTGAATGCGAATAACAGTAGCTGCTTGCAAGATCATGCCATTTATTGGCCGTACCTCTATCTGTGATCGGGACGGCAGCTTTGATGAAAGTGAGTGCTCTCACTGTAAAATAACGTAAAAAGTACAGAGCATCACGTTGAATGCGAATAACAGTAGCTGCTTGCAAGATCATGCCATTTATTGGCCGTACCTTTATCTGTGATCGGGGCTGCTGCTTTGATGAAAGTGAGTGTTCTCACTGTAAAATAACGTAAAAAGTACAGTGCACCAAGTTGAATGCAGGTCAAGCTGACCTGCTTGCAAGGTCATGCCATTTATTGGCCGTACCTCTATCTGTGATCGGGACGGCTGCTTTGATAAAAGTGAGTGTTCTCACTGTAAAATCCAGTAGAAAGTACAGAGGATCAAGTTGAATGCGAATAACAGTAGCTGCTTGCAAGATCATGGCATTTATTGGCCCTACCTTTATCTGTGATCCGGACTGCTGCTTTGATGAAAGTGAGTGCTCTCACTGTAAAATAACGTAAAAATACAGAGCATCAAGTTGAATGCGAATAACAGTAAGTGCTTGCAAGATCATGCCATTTATTGGTCGTACCTTTATCTATGATCGGGACGGCTGCTTTGATGAAAGTGAGTGCTCTCACTGTAAAATAACGTAAAAAGTACAGAGCATCAAGTTGAATGCGAATAACAGTAGCTGCTTGCAAGATCATGCCATTTATTGGCCGTACCTTTATCTATGATCGGGACTGCTGCTTTGATGAAAGTGAGTGCTCTCACGGTAAAATAACGTAAAAAGTACAGAGCATCACGTTGAATGCGAATAACAGTAGCTGCTTGCAAGATCATGCCATTTATTGGCCGTACCTTTATCTGTGATCGGGGCTGCTGCTTTGATGAAAGTGAGTGTTCTCACTGTAAAATAACGTATAAAGTACAGTGCACCAAGTTGAATGCAGGTCAAGCTGACCTGCTTGCAAGGTCATGCCATTTATTGGCTGTACCTCTATCTGTGATCGGGACGGCTGCTTTGATAAAAGTGAGTGTTCTCACTGTAAAATCCAGTAGAAAGTACAGAGGATCAAGTTGAATGCGAATAACAGTAGCTGCTTGCAAGATCATGCCATTTATTGGCCGTACCTCTATCTGTGATCGGGACGGCTGCTTTGATGACAGTGAGTGCTCTAACTTTAAAATAACGTAAAAAGTACAGAGCATCAAGTTGAATGCGAATAACAGTAGCTGCTTGCAAGATCATGCCATTTATTGGCCGTACCTTTATCTGTGATCGGGGCTGCTGCTTTGATGAAAGTTAGTGTTCTCACTGTAAAATAACGTAAAAAGTACAGTGCACCAAGTTGAATGCAGGTCAAGCTGACCTGCTTGCAAGGTCATGCCATTTATTGGCCGTACCTTTATCTGTGATCGGGACTGCTACTTTGATGAAAGTGAGTGCTCTCACGGTAAAATAACGTAAAAAGTACAGAGCATCACGTTGAATGCGAATAACAGTAGCTGCTTGCAAGATCATGCCATTTATTGGCCCAACCTTTATCTGTGATCGGGGCTGCTGCTTTGATGAAAGTGAGTGTTCTCACTGTAAAATAACGTAAAAAGTACAGTGCACCAAGTTGAATGCAGGTCAAGCTGACCTGCTTGCAAGGTCATGCCATTTATTGGCCGTACCTCTATCTGTGATCGGGACGGCAGCTTTGATGAAAGTGAGTGCTCTCACTGTAAAATAACGGAAAAAGTACAGAGCATCAAGTTGAATGCGAATAACAGTAGCTGCTTGCAAGGTCATGCCATTTATTGGCCGTACCTCTATCTGTGATCGGGACGGCTGCTTTGATAAAAGTGAGTGTTCTCACTGTAAAATCCAGTAGAAAGTACAGAGGATCAAGTTGAATGCGAATAACAGTAGCTGCTTGCAAGATCATGCCATTTATTGGCCCTACCTTTATCTGTGATCCGGACTGCTGCTTTGATGAAAGTGAGTGTTCTCACTGTAAAATAACGTAAAAAGTACAGTGCACCAAGTTGAATGCAGGTCAAGTTGACCTGCTTGCAAGGTCATGCCATTTATTGGCCGTACCTCTATCTGTGATCGGGACGGCAGCTTTGATGAAAGTGAGTGTTCTCGCTGTAAAATCCAGTAGAAAGTACAGGGAATCAAGTTGAATGCGAATAACAGTAGCTGCTTGCAAGATCATGCCATTTATTGGCCGTACCTTTATCTGTGATCGGGACTGCTGCTTTGATGAAAGTGAGTGCTCTCACGGTAAAATAACGTAAAAAGTACAGAGCATCAAGTTGAATGCGAATAACAGTAGCTGCTTGCAAGATCATGCCATTTATTGGCCGTACCTCTATCTGTGATCGGGACGGTTGCTTTGATGACAGTGAGTGCTCTCACTGTAAAATAACGTGAAAAGTACAGAGCATCAAGTTGAATGCGAATAACAGTAGCTGCTTGCAAGATCATGCCATTTATTGGCCGTACCTTTATCTGTGATCGGGGATGCTGCTTTGATGAAAGTGAGTGTTCTCACGGTAAAATAACGTAAAAAGTACAGAGCATCACGTTGAATGCGAATAACAGTAGCTGCTTGCAAGATCATGCCATTTATTGGCCGTACCTTTATCTGTGATCGGGGCTGCTGCTTTGATGAAAGTGAGTGTTCTCACTGTAAAATAACGTAAAAAGTACAGTGCACCAAGTTGAATGCAGGTCAAGCTGACCTGCTTGCAAGGTCATGCCATTTATTGGCCGTACCTCTATCTGTGATCGGGACGGCTGCTTTGATAAAAGTGAGTGTTCTCACTGTAAAATCCAGTAGAAAGTACAGAGGATCAAGTTGAATGCGAATAAAAGTAGCTGCTTGCAAGATCATGCCATTTATTGGCCCTACCTTTATCTGTGATCCGGACTGCTGCTTTGATGAAAGTGAGTGCTCTCACTGTAAAATAACGTAAAAATACAGAGCATCAAGTTGAATGCGAATAACAGTAAGTGCTTGCAAGATCATGCCATTTATTGGTCGTACCTTTATCTATGATTGGGACGGCTGCTTTGATGAAAGTGAGTGCTCTCACTGTAAAATAACGTAAAAAGTACAGAGCATCAAGTTGAATGCGAATAACAGTAGCTGCTTGCAAGATCATGCCATTTATTGGCCGTACCTTTATCTGTGATCGGGACTGCTGCTTTGATGAAAGTGAGTGCTCTCACGGTAAAATAACGTAAAAAGTACAGAGCATCACGTTGAATGCGAATAACAGTAGCTGCTTGCAAGATCATGCCATTTATTGGCCGTACCTTTATCTGTGATCGGGGCTGCTGCTTTGATGAAAGTGAGTGTTCTCACTGTAAAATAACGTAAAAAGTACAGTGCACCAAGTTGAATGCAGGTCAAGCTGACCTGCTTGCAAGGTCATGCCATTTATTGGCCGTACCTCTATCTGTGATCGGGACGGCTGCTTTGATAAAAGTGAGTGTTCTCACTGTAAAATCCAGTAGAAAGTACAGAGGATCAAGTTGAATGCGAATAACAGTAGCTGCTTGCAAGATCATGCCATTTATTGGCCCTACCTTTATCTGTGATCCGGACTGCTGCTTTGATGAAAGTGAGTGCTCTCACTGTAAAATAACGTAAAAATACAAAGCATCAAGTTGAATGCGAATAACAGTAAGTGCTTGCAAGATCATGCCATTTATTGGTCGTACCTTTATCTATGATCGGGACGGCTGCTTTGATGAAAGTGAGTGCTCTCACTGTAAAATAACGTAAAAAGTACAGAGCATCAAGTTGAATGCGAATAACAGTAGCTGCTTGCAAGATCATGCCATTTATTGGCCGTACCTCTATCTGTGATCGGGACGGCAGCTTTGATGAAAGTGAGTGCTCTCACTGTAAAATAACGTAAAAAGTACAGAGCATCACGTTGAATGCGAATAACAGTAGCTGCTTGCAAGATCATGCCATTTATTGGCCGTACCTTTATCTGTGATCGGGGCTGCTGCTTTGATGAAAGTGAGTGTTCTCACTGTAAAATAACGTAAAAAGTACAGTGCACCAAGTTGAATGCAGGTCAAGCTGACCTGCTTGCAAGGTCATGCCATTTATTGGCCGTACCTCTATCTGTGATCGGGACGGCTGCTTTGATAAAAGTGAGTGTTCTCACTGTAAAATCCAGTAGAAAGTACAGAGGATCAAGTTGAATGCGAATAACAGTAGCTGCTTGCAAGATCATGCCATTTATTGGCCCTACCTTTATCTGTGATCCGGACTGCTGCTTTGATGAAAGTGAGTGCTCTCACTGTAAAATAACGTAAAAATACAGAGCATCAAGTTGAATGCGAATAACAGTAAGTGCTTGCAAGATCATGCCATTTATTGGTCGTACCTTTATCTATGATCGGGACGGCTGCTTTGATGAAAGTGAGTGCTCTCACTGTAAAATAACGTAAAAAGTACAGAGCATCAAGTTGAATGCGAATAACAGTAGCTGCTTGCAAGATCATGCCATTTATTGGCCGTACCTTTATCTGTGATCGGGACTGCTGCTTTGATGAAAGTGAGTGCTCTCACGGTAAAATAACGTAAAAAGTACAGAGCATCACGTTGAATGCGAATAACAGTAGCTGCTTGCAAGATCATGCCATTTATTGGCCGTACCTTTATCTGTGATCGGGGCTGCTGCTTTGATGAAAGTGAGTGTTCTCACTGTAAAATAACGTATAAAGTACAGTGCACCAAGTTGAATGCAGGTCAAGCTGACCTGCTTGCAAGGTCATGCCATTTATTGGCCGTACCTCTATCTGTGATCGGGACGGCTGCTTTGATAAAAGTGAGTGTTCTCACTGTAAAATCCAGTAGAAAGTACAGAGGATCAAGTTGAATGCGAATAACAGTAGCTGCTTGCAAGATCATGCCATTTATTGGCCCTACCTTTATCTGTGATCCGGACTGCTGCTTTGATGAAAGTGAGTGCTCTCACTGTAAAATAACGTAAAAATACAGAGCATCAAGTTGAATGCGAATAACAGTAAGTGCTTGCAAGATCATGCCATTTATTGGTCGTACCTTTATCTATGATCGGGACGGCTGCTTTGATGAAAGTGAGTGTTCTCACTGTAAAATAACGTAAAAAGTACAGTGCACCAAGTTGAATGCAGGTCAAGCTGACCTGCTTGCAAGGTCATGCCATTTATTGGCCGTACCTCTATCTGTGATCGGGACGGCTGCTTTGATGACAGTGAGTGCTCTAACTGTAAAATAACGTAAAAAGTACAGAGCATCAAGTTGAATGCGAATAACAGTAGCTGCTTGCAAGATCATGCCATTTATTGGCCGTACCTTTATCTGTGATCGGGGCTGCTGCTTTGATGAAAGTGAGTGTTCTCACTGTAAAATAACGTAAAAAGTACAGTGCACCAAGTTGAATGCAGGTCAAGCTGACCTGCTTGCAAGGTCATGCCATTTATTGGCCGTACCTCTATCTGTGATCGGGACGGCAGCTTTGATGAAAGTGAGTGCTCTCACTGTAAAATAACGTAAAAAGTACAGTGCACCAAGTTGAATGCAGGTCAAGCTGACCTGCTTGCAAGGTCATGCCATTTATTGGCCGTACCTCTATCTGTGATCGGGACGGCTGCTTTGATGACAGTGAGTGCTCTAACTGTAAAATAACGTAAAAAGTACAGAGCATCAAGTTGAATGCGAATAACAGTAGCTGCTTGCAAGATCATGCCATTTATTGGCCGTACCTTTATCTGTGATCGGGGCTGCTGCTTTGATGAAAGTGAGTGTTCTCACTGTAAAATAACGTAAAAAGTACAGTGCACCAAGTTGAATGCAGGTCAAGCTGACCTGCTTGCAAGGTCATGCCATTTATTGGCCGTACCTCTATCTGTGATCGGGACGGCTGCTTTGATAAAAGTGAGTGTTCTCACTGTAAAATCCAGTAGAAAGTACAGAGGATCAAGTTGAATGCGAATAACAGTAGCTGCTTGCAAGATCATGCCATTTATTGGCCCTACCTTTATCTGTGATCGGGGCTGCTGCTTTGATGAAAGTGAGTGTTCTCACTGTAAAATAACGTAAAAAGTACAGTGCACCAAGTTGAATGCAGGTCAAGCTGACCTGCTTGCAAGGTCATGCCATTTATTGGCCGTACCTCTATCTGTGATCGGGACGGCTGCTTTGATAAAAGTGAGTGTTCTCACTGTAAAATCCAGTAGAAAGTACAGAGGATCAAGTTGAATGCGAATAACAGTAGCTGCTTGCAAGATCATGCCATTTATTGGCCCTACCTTTATCTGTGATCCGGACTGCTGCTTTGATGAAAGTGAGTGCTCTCACTGTAAAATAACGTAAAAATACAGAGCATCAAGTTGAATGCGAATAACAGTAAGTGCTTGCAAGATCATGCCATTTATTGGTCGTACCTTTATCTATGATCGGGACGGCTGCTTTGATGAAAGTGAGTGCTCTCACTGTAAAATAACGTAAAAAGTACAGAGCATCAAGTTGAATGCGAATAACAGTAGCTGCTTGCAAGATCATGCCATTTATTGGCCGTACCTCTATCTGTGATCGGGACGGCAGCTTTGATGAAAGTGAGTGCTCTCACTGTAAAATAACGTAAAAAGTACAGAGCATCACGTTGAATGCGAATAACAGTAGCTGCTTGCAAGATCATGCCATTTATTGGCCGTACCTTTATCTGTGATCGGGGCTGCTGCTTTGATGAAAGTGAGTGTTCTCACTGTAAAATAACGTAAAAAGTACAGTGCACCAAGTTGAATGCAGGTCAAGCTGACCTGCTTGCAAGGTCATGCCATTTATTGGCCGTACCTCTATCTGTGATCGGGACGGCTGCTTTGATAAAAGTGAGTGTTCTCACTGTAAAATCCAGTAGAAAGTACAGAGGATCAAGTTGAATGCGAATAACAGTAGCTGCTTGCAAGATCATGGCATTTATTGGCCCTACCTTTATCTGTGATCCGGACTGCTGCTTTGATGAAAGTGAGTGCTCTCACTGTAAAATAACGTAAAAATACAGAGCATCAAGTTGAATGCGAATAACAGTAAGTGCTTGCAAGATCATGCCATTTATTGGTCGTACCTTTATCTATGATCGGGACGGCTGCTTTGATGAAAGTGAGTGCTCTCACTGTAAAATAACGTAAAAAGTACAGAGCATCAAGTTGAATGCGAATAACAGTAGCTGCTTGCAAGATCATGCCATTTATTGGCCGTACCTTTATCTATGATCGGGACTGCTGCTTTGATGAAAGTGAGTGCTCTCACGGTAAAATAACGTAAAAAGTACAGAGCATCACGTTGAATGCGAATAACAGTAGCTGCTTGCAAGATCATGCCATTTATTGGCCGTACCTTTATCTGTGATCGGGGCTGCTGCTTTGATGAAAGTGAGTGTTCTCACTGTAAAATAACGTATAAAGTACAGTGCACCAAGTTGAATGCAGGTCAAGCTGACCTGCTTGCAAGGTCATGCCATTTATTGGCTGTACCTCTATCTGTGATCGGGACGGCTGCTTTGATAAAAGTGAGTGTTCTCACTGTAAAATCCAGTAGAAAGTACAGAGGATCAAGTTGAATGCGAATAACAGTAGCTGCTTGCAAGATCATGCCATTTATTGGCCGTACCTCTATCTGTGATCGGGACGGCTGCTTTGATGACAGTGAGTGCTCTAACTTTAAAATAACGTAAAAAGTACAGAGCATCAAGTTGAATGCGAATAACAGTAGCTGCTTGCAAGATCATGCCATTTATTGGCCGTACCTTTATCTGTGATCGGGGCTGCTGCTTTGATGAAAGTTAGTGTTCTCACTGTAAAATAACGTAAAAAGTACAGTGCACCAAGTTGAATGCAGGTCAAGCTGACCTGCTTGCAAGGTCATGCCATTTATTGGCCGTACCTCTATCTGTGATCGGGACGGCAGCTTTGATGAAAGTGAGTGCTCTCACTGTAAAATAACGTAAAAAGTACAGAGCATCAAGTTGAATGCGAATAACAGTAGCTGCTTGCAAGATCATGCCATTTATTGGCCGTACCTTTATCTGTGATCCGGGCGGCTGCTTTGATGAAAGTGAGTGCTCTCACTGTAAAATAATGTAAAAAGTACAGAGCATCAAGTTGAATGCGAATAACAGTAGCTGCTTGCAAGATCATGCCATTTATTTGCCGTACCTTTATCTGTGATCGGGACTGCTGCTTTGATGAAAGTGAGTGCTCTCACTGTAAAATAACGTAAAAAGTACAGTGCACCAAGTTGAATGCAGGTCAAGTTGACCTGCTTGCAAGGTCATGCCATTTATTGGCCGTACCTCTATCTGTGATCGGGACGGCAGCTTTGATGAAAGTGAGTGTTCTCGCTGTAAAATCCAGTAGAAAGTACAGGGAATCAAGTTGAATGCGAATAACAGTAGCTGCTTGCAAGATCATGCCATTTATTGGCCGTACCTTTATCTGTGATCGGGACTGCTGCTTTGATGAAAGTGAGTGCTCTCACGGTAAAATAACGTAAAAAGTACAGAGCATCAAGTTGAATGCGAATAACAGTAGCTGCTTGCAAGATCATGCCATTTATTGGCCGTACCTCTATCTGTGATCGGGACGGTTGCTTTGATGACAGTGAGTGCTCTCACTGTAAAATAACGTAAAAAGTACAGAGCATCAAGTTGAATGCGAATAATAGTAGCTGCTTGCAAGATCATGCCATTTATTGGCCCAACCTTTATCTGTGATCGGGACGGCTGCTTTGATGACAGTGAGTGCTCTCACTGTAAAATAACGTAAAAAGTACAGAGCATCAAGTTGAATGCGAATAACAGTAGCTGCTTGCAAGATCATGCCATTTATTGGCCGTACCTTTATCTGTGATCGGGGCTGCTGCTTTGATGAAAGTGAGTGTTCTCACTGTAAAATAACGTAAAAAGTACAGTGCACCAAGTTGAATGCAGGTCAAGCTGACCTGCTTGCAAGGTCATGCCATTTATTGGCCGTACCTCTATCTGTGATCGGGACGGCTGCTTTGATGACAGTGAGTGCTCTCACTGTAAAATAACGTAAAAAGTACAGAGCATCAAGTTGAATGCGAATAACAGTAGCTGCTTGCAAGATCATGCCATTTATTGGCCCAACCTTTATCTGTGATCGGGACGGCTGCTTTGATGAAAGTGAGTGTTCTCGCTGTAAAATAACGTAAAAAGTACAGAGCATCAAGTTGAATGCGAATAACAGTAGCTGCTTGCAAGATCATGCCATTTATTGGCCGTACCTTTATCTGTGATCGGGGCTGCTGCTTTGATGAAAATGAGTGTTCTCACTGTAAAATAACGTAAAACGTACAGTGCACCAAGTTGAATGCAGGTCAAGCTGACCTGCTTGCAAGGTCATGCCATTTATTGGCCGTACCTCTATCTGTGATCGGGACGGCTGCTTTGATGAAAGTGAGTGCTCTCACTGTAAAATAGCGTAAAAAGTACAGTGCACCAAGTTGAATGCAGGTCAAGCTGACCTGCTTGCAAGGTCATGCCATTTATTGGCCGTACCTTTATCTGTGATCGGGACTGCTACTTTGATGAAAGTGAGTGCTCTCACGGTAAAATAACGTAAAAAGTACAGAGCATCACGCTGAATGCGAATAACAGTAGCTGCTTGCAAGATCATGCCATTTATTGGCCCAACCTTTATCTGTGATCGGGGCTGCTGCTTTGATGAAAGTGAGTGTTCTCACTGTAAAATAACGTAAAAAGTACAGTGCACCAAGTTGAATGCAGGTCAAGCTGACCTGCTTGCAAGGTCATGCCATTTATTGGCCGTACCTCTATCTGTGATCGGGACGGCAGCTTTGATGAAAGTGAGTGCTCTCACTGTAAAATAACGGAAAAAGTACAGAGCATCAAGTTGAATGCGAATAACAGTAGCTGCTTGCAAGGTCATGCCATTTATTGGCTGTACCTCTATCTGTGATCGGGACGGCTGCTTTGATAAAAGTGAGTGTTCTCACTGTAAAATCCAGTAGAAAGTACAGAGGATCAAGTTGAATGCGAATAACAGTAGCTGCTTGCAAGATCATGCCATTTATTGGCCCTACCTTTATCTGTGATCCGGACTGCTGCTTTGATGAAAGTGAGTGTTCTCACTGTAAAATAACGTAAAAAGTACAGTGCACCAAGTTGAATGCAGGTCAAGTTGACCTGCTTGCAAGGTCATGCCATTTATTGGCCGTACCTCTATCTGTGATCGGGACGGCAGCTTTGATGAAAGTGAGTGTTCTCGCTGTAAAATCCAGTAGAAAGTACAGGGAATCAAGTTGAATGCGAATAACAGTAGCTGCTTGCAAGATCATGCCATTTATTGGCCGTACCTTTATCTGTGATCGGGACTGCTGCTTTGATGAAAGTGAGTGCTCTCACGGTAAAATAACGTAAAAAGTACAGAGCATCAAGTTGAATGCGAATAACAGTAGCTGCTTGCAAGATCATGCCATTTATTGGCCGTACCTCTATCTGTGATCGGGACGGTTGCTTTGATGACAGTGAGTGCTCTCACTGTAAAATAACGTGAAAAGTACAGAGCATCAAGTTGAATGCGAATAACAGTAGCTGCTTGCAAGATCATGCCATTTATTGGCCGTACCTTTATCTGTGATCGGGGATGCTGCTTTGATGAAAGTGAGTGTTCTCACGGTAAAATAACGTAAAAAGTACAGAGCATCACGTTGAATGCGAATAACAGTAGCTGCTTGCAAGATCATGCCATTTATTGGCCGTACCTTTATCTGTGATCGGGGCTGCTGCTTTGATGAAAGTGAGTGTTCTCACTGTAAAATAACGTAAAAAGTACAGTGCACCAAGTTGAATGCAGGTCAAGCTGACCTGCTTGCAAGGTCATGCCATTTATTGGCCGTACCTCTATCTGTGATCGGGACGGCTGCTTTGATAAAAGTGAGTGTTCTCACTGTAAAATCCAGTAGAAAGTACAGAGGATCAAGTTGAATGCGAATAAAAGTAGCTGCTTGCAAGATCATGCCATTTATTGGCCCTACCTTTATCTGTGATCCGGACTGCTGCTTTGATGAAAGTGAGTGCTCTCACTGTAAAATAACGTAAAAATACAGAGCATCAAGTTGAATGCGAATAACAGTAAGTGCTTGCAAGATCATGCCATTTATTGGTCGTACCTTTATCTATGATTGGGACGGCTGCTTTGATGAAAGTGAGTGCTCTCACTGTAAAATAACGTAAAAAGTACAGAGCATCAAGTTGAATGCGAATAACAGTAGCTGCTTGCAAGATCATGCCATTTATTGGCCGTACCTTTATCTGTGATCGGGACTGCTGCTTTGATGAAAGTGAGTGCTCTCACGGTAAAATAACGTAAAAAGTACAGAGCATCACGTTGAATGCGAATAACAGTAGCTGCTTGCAAGATCATGCCATTTATTGGCCGTACCTTTATCTGTGATCGGGGCTGCTGCTTTGATGAAAGTGAGTGTTCTCACTGTAAAATAACGTAAAAAGTACAGTGCACCAAGTTGAATGCAGGTCAAGCTGACCTGCTTGCAAGGTCATGCCATTTATTGGCCGTACCTCTATCTGTGATCGGGACGGCTGCTTTGATAAAAGTGAGTGTTCTCACTGTAAAATCCAGTAGAAAGTACAGAGGATCAAGTTGAATGCGAATAACAGTAGCTGCTTGCAAGATCATGCCATTTATTGGCCCTACCTTTATCTGTGATCCGGACTGCTGCTTTGATGAAAGTGAGTGCTCTCACTGTAAAATAACGTAAAAATACAAAGCATCAAGTTGAATGCGAATAACAGTAAGTGCTTGCAAGATCATGCCATTTATTGGTCGTACCTTTATCTATGATCGGGACGGCTGCTTTGATGAAAGTGAGTGCTCTCACTGTAAAATAACGTAAAAAGTACAGAGCATCAAGTTGAATGCGAATAACAGTAGCTGCTTGCAAGATCATGCCATTTATTGGCCGTACCTCTATCTGTGATCGGGACGGCAGCTTTGATGAAAGTGAGTGCTCTCACTGTAAAATAACGTAAAAAGTACAGAGCATCACGTTGAATGCGAATAACAGTAGCTGCTTGCAAGATCATGCCATTTATTGGCCGTACCTTTATCTGTGATCGGGACTGCTGCTTTGATGAAAGTGAGTGCTCTCACGGTAAAATAACGTAAAAAGTACAGAGCATCACGTTGAATGCGAATAACAGTAGCTGCTTGCAAGATCATGCCATTTATTGGCCGTACCTTTATCTGTGATCGGGGCTGCTGCTTTGATGAAAGTGAGTGTTCTCACTGTAAAATAACGTATAAAGTACAGTGCACCAAGTTGAATGCAGGTCAAGCTGACCTGCTTGCAAGGTCATGCCATTTATTGGCCGTACCTCTATCTGTGATCGGGACGGCTGCTTTGATAAAAGTGAGTGTTCTCACTGTAAAATCCAGTAGAAAGTACAGAGGATCAAGTTGAATGCGAATAACAGTAGCTGCTTGCAAGATCATGCCATTTATTGGCCCTACCTTTATCTGTGATCCGGACTGCTGCTTTGATGAAAGTGAGTGCTCTCACTGTAAAATAACGTAAAAATACAGAGCATCAAGTTGAATGCGAATAACAGTAAGTGCTTGCAAGATCATGCCATTTATTGGTCGTACCTTTATCTATGATCGGGACGGCTGCTTTGATGAAAGTGAGTGCTCTCACTGTAAAATAACGTAAAAAGTACAGAGCATCAAGTTGAATGCGAATAACAGTAGCTGCTTGCAAGATCATGCCATTTATTGGCCGTACCTTTATCTGTGATCGGGACTGCTGCTTTGATGAAAGTGAGTGCTCTCACGGTAAAATAACGTAAAAAGTACAGAGCATCACGTTGAATGCGAATAACAGTAGCTGCTTGCAAGATCATGCCATTTATTGGCCGTACCTTTATCTGTGATCGGGGCTGCTGCTTTGATGAAAGTGAGTGTTCTCACTGTAAAATAACGTATAAAGTACAGTGCACCAAGTTGAATGCAGGTCAAGCTGACCTGCTTGCAAGGTCATGCCATTTATTGGCCGTACCTCTATCTGTGATCGGGACGGCTGCTTTGATAAAAGTGAGTGTTCTCACTGTAAAATCCAGTAGAAAGTACAGAGGATCAAGTTGAATGCGAATAACAGTAGCTGCTTGCAAGATCATGCCATTTATTGGCCCTACCTTTATCTGTGATCCGGACTGCTGCTTTGATGAAAGTGAGTGCTCTCACTGTAAAATAACGTAAAAATACAGAGCATCAAGTTGAATGCGAATAACAGTAAGTGCTTGCAAGATCATGCCATTTATTGGTCGTACCTTTATCTATGATCGGGACGGCTGCTTTGATGAAAGTGAGTGTTCTCACTGTAAAATAACGTAAAAAGTACAGTGCACCAAGTTGAATGCAGGTCAAGCTGACCTGCTTGCAAGGTCATGCCATTTATTGGCCGTACCTCTATCTGTGATCGGGACGGCTGCTTTGATGACAGTGAGTGCTCTAACTGTAAAATAACGTAAAAAGTACAGAGCATCAAGTTGAATGCGAATAACAGTAGCTGCTTGCAAGATCATGCCATTTATTGGCCGTACCTTTATCTGTGATCGGGGCTGCTGCTTTGATGAAAGTGAGTGTTCTCACTGTAAAATAACGTAAAAAGTACAGTGCACCAAGTTGAATGCAGGTCAAGCTGACCTGCTTGCAAGGTCATGCCATTTATTGGCCGTACCTCTATCTGTGATCGGGACGGCAGCTTTGATGAAAGTGAGTGCTCTCACTGTAAAATAACGTAAAAAGTACAGTGCACCAAGTTGAATGCAGGTCAAGCTGACCTGCTTGCAAGGTCATGCCATTTATTGGCCGTACCTCTATCTGTGATCGGGACGGCTGCTTTGATGACAGTGAGTGCTCTAACTGTAAAATAACGTAAAAAGTACAGAGCATCAAGTTGAATGCGAATAACAGTAGCTGCTTGCAAGATCATGCCATTTATTGGCCGTACCTTTATCTGTGATCGGGGCTGCTGCTTTGATGAAAGTGAGTGTTCTCACTGTAAAATAACGTAAAGAGTACAGTGCACCAAGTTGAATGCAGGTCAAGCTGACCTGCTTGCAAGGTCATGCCATTTATTGGCCGTACCTCTATCTGTGATCGGGACGGCTGCTTTGATAAAAGTGAGTGTTCTCACTGTAAAATCCAGTAGAAAGTACAGAGGATCAAGTTGAATGCGAATAACAGTAGCTGCTTGCAAGATCATGCCATTTATTGGCCCTACCTTTATCTGTGATCGGGGCTGCTGCTTTGATGAAAGTGAGTGTTCTCACTGTAAAATAACGTAAAAAGTACAGTGCACCAAGTTGAATGCAGGTCAAGCTGACCTGCTTGCAAGGTCATGCCATTTATTGGCCGTACCTCTATCTGTGATCGGGACGGCTGCTTTGATAAAAGTGAGTGTTCTCACTGTAAAATCCAGTAGAAAGTACAGAGGATCAAGTTGAATGCGAATAACAGTAGCTGCTTGCAAGATCATGCCATTTATTGGCCCTACCTTTATCTGTGATCCGGACTGCTGCTTTGATGAAAGTGAGTGCTCTCACTGTAAAATAACGTAAAAATACAGAGCATCAAGTTGAATGCGAATAACAGTAAGTGCTTGCAAGATCATGCCATTTATTGGTCGTACCTTTATCTATGATCGGGACGGCTGCTTTGATGAAAGTGAGTGCTCTCACTGTAAAATAACGTAAAAAGTACAGAGCATCAAGTTGAATGCGAATAACAGTAGCTGCTTGCAAGATCATGCCATTTATTGGCCGTACCTTTATCTGTGATCGGGACTGCTGCTTTGATGAAAGTGAGTGCTCTCACGGTAAAATAACGTAAAAAGTACAGAGCATCACGTTGAATGCGAATAACAGTAGCTGCTTGCAAGATCATGCCATTTATTGGCCGTACCTTTATCTGTGATCGGGGCTGCTGCTTTGATGAAAGTGAGTGTTCTCACTGTAAAATAACGTATAAAGTACAGTGCACCAAGTTGAATGCAGGTCAAGCTGACCTGCTTGCAAGGTCATGCCATTTATTGGCCGTACCTCTATCTGTGATCGGGACGGCTGCTTTGATAAAAGTGAGTGTTCTCACTGTAAAATCCAGTAGAAAGTACAGAGGATCAAGTTGAATGCGAATAACAGTAGCTGCTTGCAAGATCATGCCATTTATTGGCCCTACCTTTATCTGTGATCCGGACTGCTGCTTTGATGAAAGTGAGTGCTCTCACTGTAAAATAACGTAAAAATACAGAGCATCAAGTTGAATGCGAATAACAGTAAGTGCTTGCAAGATCATGCCATTTATTGGTCGTACCTTTATCTATGATCGGGACGGCTGCTTTGATGAAAGTGAGTGTTCTCACTGTAAAATAACGTAAAAAGTACAGTGCACCAAGTTGAATGCAGGTCAAGCTGACCTGCTTGCAAGGTCATGCCATTTATTGGCCGTACCTCTATCTGTGATCGGGACGGCTGCTTTGATGACAGTGAGTGCTCTAACTGTAAAATAACGTAAAAAGTACAGAGCATCAAGTTGAATGCGAATAACAGTAGCTGCTTGCAAGATCATGCCATTTATTGGCCGTACCTTTATCTGTGATCGGGGCTGCTGCTTTGATGAAAGTGAGTGTTCTCACTGTAAAATAACGTAAAAAGTACAGTGCACCAAGTTGAATGCAGGTCAAGCTGACCTGCTTGCAAGGTCATGCCATTTATTGGCCGTACCTCTATCTGTGATCGGGACGGCAGCTTTGATGAAAGTGAGTGCTCTCACTGTAAAATAACGTAAAAAGTACAGTGCACCAAGTTGAATGCAGGTCAAGCTGACCTGCTTGCAAGGTCATGCCATTTATTGGCCGTACCTCTATCTGTGATCGGGACGGCTGCTTTGATGACAGTGAGTGCTCTAACTGTAAAATAACGTAAAAAGTACAGAGCATCAAGTTGAATGCGAATAACAGTAGCTGCTTGCAAGATCATGCCATTTATTGGCCGTACCTTTATCTGTGATCGGGGCTGCTGCTTTGATGAAAGTGAGTGTTCTCACTGTAAAATAACGTAAAAAGTACAGTGCACCAAGTTGAATGCAGGTCAAGCTGACCTGCTTGCAAGGTCATGCCATTTATTGGCCGTACCTCTATCTGTGATCGGGACGGCTGCTTTGATAAAAGTGAGTGTTCTCACTGTAAAATCCAGTAGAAAGTACAGAGGATCAAGTTGAATGCGAATAAAAGTAGCTGCTTGCAAGATCATGCCATTTATTGGCCCTACCTTTATCTGTGATCCGGACTGCTGCTTTGATGAAAGTGAGTGCTCTCACTGTAAAATAACGTAAAAATACAGAGCATCAAGTTGAATGCGAATAACAGTAAGTGCTTGCAAGATCATGCCATTTATTGGTCGTACCTTTATCTATGATCGGGACGGCTGCTTTGATGAAAGTGAGTGCTCTCACTGTAAAATAACGTAAAAAGTACAGAGCATCAAGTTGAATGCGAATAACAGTAGCTGCTTGCAAGATCATGCCATTTATTGGCCGTACCTCTATCTGTGATCGGGACGGCAGCTTTGATGAAAGTGAGTGCTCTCACTGTAAAATAACGTAAAAAGTACAGAGCATCACGTTGAATGCGAATAACAGTAGCTGCTTGCAAGATCATGCCATTTATTGGCCGTACCTTTATCTGTGATCGGGGCTGCTGCTTTGATGAAAGTGAGTGTTCTCACTGTAAAATAACGTAAAAAGTACAGTGCACCAAGTTGAATGCAGGTCAAGCTGACCTGCTTGCAAGGTCATGCCATTTATTGGCCGTACCTCTATCTGTGATCGGGACGGCTGCTTTGATAAAAGTGAGTGTTCTCACTGTAAAATCCAGTAGAAAGTACAGAGGATCAAGTTGAATGCGAATAACAGTAGCTGCTTGCAAGATCATGGCATTTATTGGCCCTACCTTTATCTGTGATCCGGACTGCTGCTTTGATGAAAGTGAGTGCTCTCACTGTAAAATAACGTAAAAATACAGAGCATCAAGTTGAATGCGAATAACAGTAAGTGCTTGCAAGATCATGCCATTTATTGGTCGTACCTTTATCTATGATCGGGACGGCTGCTTTGATGAAAGTGAGTGCTCTCACTGTAAAATAACGTAAAAAGTACAGAGCATCAAGTTGAATGCGAATAACAGTAGCTGCTTGCAAGATCATGCCATTTATTGGCCGTACCTTTATCTGTGATCGGGACTGCTGCTTTGATGAAAGTGAGTGCTCTCACGGTAAAATAACGTAAAAAGTACAGAGCATCACGTTGAATGCGAATAACAGTAGCTGCTTGCAAGATCATGCCATTTATTGGCCGTACCTTTATCTGTGATCGGGGCTGCTGCTTTGATGAAAGTGAGTGTTCTCACTGTAAAATAACGTATAAAGTACAGTGCACCAAGTTGAATGCAGGTCAAGCTGACCTGCTTGCAAGGTCATGCCATTTATTGGCCGTACCTTTATCTGTGATCGGGGCTGCTGCTTTGATGAAAGTGAGTGTTCTCACTGTAAAATAACGTAAAAAGTACAGTGCACCAAGTTGAATGCAGGTCAAGCTGACCTGCTTGCAAGGTCATGCCATTTATTGGCCGTACCTCTATCTGTGATCGGGACGGCAGCTTTGATGAAAGTGAGTGCTCTCACTGTAAAATAACGTAAAAAGTACAGTGCACCAAGTTGAATGCAGGTCAAGCTGACCTGCTTGCAAGGTCATGCCATTTATTGGCCGTACCTCTATCTGTGATCGGGACGGCTGCTTTGATGACAGTGAGTGCTCTAACTGTAAAATAACGTAAAAAGTACAGAGCATCAAGTTGAATGCGAATAACAGTAGCTGCTTGCAAGATCATGCCATTTATTGGCCGTACCTTTATCTGTGATCGGGGCTGCTGCTTTGATGAAAGTGAGTGTTCTCACTGTAAAATAACGTAAAAAGTACAGTGCACCAAGTTGAATGCAGGTCAAGCTGACCTGCTTGCAAGGTCATGCCATTTATTGGCCGTACCTCTATCTGTGATCGGGACGGCTGCTTTGATAAAAGTGAGTGTTCTCACTGTAAAATCCAGTAGAAAGTACAGAGGATCAAGTTGAATGCGAATAACAGTAGCTGCTTGCAAGATCATGCCATTTATTGGCCCTACCTTTATCTGTGATCGGGGCTGCTGCTTTGATGAAAGTGAGTGTTCTCACTGTAAAATAACGTAAAAAGTACAGTGCACCAAGTTGAATGCAGGTCAAGCTGACCTGCTTGCAAGGTCATGCCATTTATTGGCCGTACCTCTATCTGTGATCGGGACGGCTGCTTTGATAAAAGTGAGTGTTCTCACTGTAAAATCCAGTAGAAAGTACAGAGGATCAAGTTGAATGCGAATAACAGTAGCTGCTTGCAAGATCATGCCATTTATTGGCCCTACCTTTATCTGTGATCCGGACTGCTGCTTTGATGAAAGTGAGTGCTCTCACTGTAAAATAACGTAAAAATACAGAGCATCAAGTTGAATGCGAATAACAGTAAGTGCTTGCAAGATCATGCCATTTATTGGTCGTACCTTTATCTATGATCGGGACGGCTGCTTTGATGAAAGTGAGTGCTCTCACTGTAAAATAACGTAAAAAGTACAGAGCATCAAGTTGAATGCGAATAACAGTAGCTGCTTGCAAGATCATGCCATTTATTGGCCGTACCTCTATCTGTGATCGGGACGGCAGCTTTGATGAAAGTGAGTGCTCTCACTGTAAAATAACGTAAAAAGTACAGAGCATCACGTTGAATGCGAATAACAGTAGCTGCTTGCAAGATCATGCCATTTATTGGCCGTACCTTTATCTGTGATCGGGGCTGCTGCTTTGATGAAAGTGAGTGTTCTCACTGTAAAATAACGTAAAAAGTACAGTGCACCAAGTTGAATGCAGGTCAAGCTGACCTGCTTGCAAGGTCATGCCATTTATTGGCCGTACCTCTATCTGTGATCGGGACGGCTGCTTTGATAAAAGTGAGTGTTCTCACTGTAAAATCCAGTAGAAAGTACAGAGGATCAAGTTGAATGCGAATAACAGTAGCTGCTTGCAAGATCATGGCATTTATTGGCCCTACCTTTATCTGTGATCCGGACTGCTGCTTTGATGAAAGTGAGTGCTCTCACTGTAAAATAACGTAAAAATACAGAGCATCAAGTTGAATGCGAATAACAGTAAGTGCTTGCAAGATCATGCCATTTATTGGTCGTACCTTTATCTATGATCGGGACGGCTGCTTTGATGAAAGTGAGTGCTCTCACTGTAAAATAACGTAAAAAGTACAGAGCATCAAGTTGAATGCGAATAACAGTAGCTGCTTGCAAGATCATGCCATTTATTGGCCGTACCTTTATCTGTGATCGGGACTGCTGCTTTGATGAAAGTGAGTGCTCTCACGGTAAAATAACGTAAAAAGTACAGAGCATCACGTTGAATGCGAATAACAGTAGCTGCTTGCAAGATCATGCCATTTATTGGCCGTACCTTTATCTGTGATCGGGGCTGCTGCTTTGATGAAAGTGAGTGTTCTCACTGTAAAATAACGTATAAAGTACAGTGCACCAAGTTGAATGCAGGTCAAGCTGACCTGCTTGCAAGGTCATGCCATTTATTGGCCGTACCTTTATCTGTGATCGGGGCTGCTGCTTTGATGAAAGTGAGTGTTCTCACTGTAAAATAACGTAAAAAGTACAGTGCACCAAGTTGAATGCAGGTCAAGCTGACCTGCTTGCAAGGTCATGCCATTTATTGGCCGTACCTCTATCTGTGATCGGGACGGCAGCTTTGATGAAAGTGAGTGCTCTCACTGTAAAATAACGTAAAAAGTACAGTGCACCAAGTTGAATGCAGGTCAAGCTGACCTGCTTGCAAGGTCATGCCATTTATTGGCCGTACCTCTATCTGTGATCGGGACGGCTGCTTTGATGACAGTGAGTGCTCTAACTGTAAAATAACGTAAAAAGTACAGAGCATCAAGTTGAATGCGAATAACAGTAGCTGCTTGCAAGATCATGCCATTTATTGGCCGTACCTTTATCTGTGATCGGGGCTGCTGCTTTGATGAAAGTGAGTGTTCTCACTGTAAAATAACGTAAAAAGTACAGTGCACCAAGTTGAATGCAGGTCAAGCTGACCTGCTTGCAAGGTCATGCCATTTATTGGCCGTACCTCTATCTGTGATCGGGACGGCTGCTTTGATAAAAGTGAGTGTTCTCACTGTAAAATCCAGTAGAAAGTACAGAGGATCAAGTTGAATGCGAATAACAGTAGCTGCTTGCAAGATCATGCCATTTATTGGCCCTACCTTTATCTGTGATCGGGGCTGCTGCTTTGATGAAAGTGAGTGTTCTCACTGTAAAATAACGTAAAAAGTACAGTGCACCAAGTTGAATGCAGGTCAAGCTGACCTGCTTGCAAGGTCATGCCATTTATTGGCCGTACCTCTATCTGTGATCGGGACGGCTGCTTTGATAAAAGTGAGTGTTCTCACTGTAAAATCCAGTAGAAAGTACAGAGGATCAAGTTGAATGCGAATAACAGTAGCTGCTTGCAAGATCATGCCATTTATTGGCCCTACCTTTATCTGTGATCCGGACTGCTGCTTTGATGAAAGTGAGTGCTCTCACTGTAAAATAACGTAAAAATACAGAGCATCAAGTTGAATGCGAATAACAGTAAGTGCTTGCAAGATCATGCCATTTATTGGTCGTACCTTTATCTATGATCGGGACGGCTGCTTTGATGAAAGTGAGTGCTCTCACTGTAAAATAACGTAAAAAGTACAGAGCATCAAGTTGAATGCGAATAACAGTAGCTGCTTGCAAGATCATGCCATTTATTGGCCGTACCTTTATCTGTGATCGGGACTGCTGCTTTGATGAAAGTGAGTGCTCTCACGGTAAAATAACGTAAAAAGTACAGAGCATCACGTTGAATGCGAATAACAGTAGCTGCTTGCAAGATCATGCCATTTATTGGCCGTACCTTTATCTGTGATCGGGGCTGCTGCTTTGATGAAAGTGAGTGTTCTCACTGTAAAATAACGTATAAAGTACAGTGCACCAAGTTGAATGCAGGTCAAGCTGACCTGCTTGCAAGGTCATGCCATTTATTGGCCGTACCTCTATCTGTGATCGGGACGGCTGCTTTGATAAAAGTGAGTGTTCTCACTGTAAAATCCAGTAGAAAGTACAGAGGATCAAGTTGAATGCGAATAACAGTAGCTGCTTGCAAGATCATGCCATTTATTGGCCCTACCTTTATCTGTGATCCGGACTGCTGCTTTGATGAAAGTGAGTGCTCTCACTGTAAAATAACGTAAAAATACAGAGCATCAAGTTGAATGCGAATAACAGTAAGTGCTTGCAAGATCATGCCATTTATTGGTCGTACCTTTATCTATGATCGGGACGGCTGCTTTGATGAAAGTGAGTGTTCTCACTGTAAAATAACGTAAAAAGTACAGTGCACCAAGTTGAATGCAGGTCAAGCTGACCTGCTTGCAAGGTCATGCCATTTATTGGCCGTACCTCTATCTGTGATCGGGACGGCTGCTTTGATGACAGTGAGTGCTCTAACTGTAAAATAACGTAAAAAGTACAGAGCATCAAGTTGAATGCGAATAACAGTAGCTGCTTGCAAGATCATGCCATTTATTGGCCGTACCTTTATCTGTGATCGGGGCTGCTGCTTTGATGAAAGTGAGTGTTCTCACTGTAAAATAACGTAAAAAGTACAGTGCACCAAGTTGAATGCAGGTCAAGCTGACCTGCTTGCAAGGTCATGCCATTTATTGGCCGTACCTCTATCTGTGATCGGGACGGCAGCTTTGATGAAAGTGAGTGCTCTCACTGTAAAATAACGTAAAAAGTACAGTGCACCAAGTTGAATGCAGGTCAAGCTGACCTGCTTGCAAGGTCATGCCATTTATTGGCCGTACCTCTATCTGTGATCGGGACGGCTGCTTTGATGACAGTGAGTGCTCTAACTGTAAAATAACGTAAAAAGTACAGAGCATCAAGTTGAATGCGAATAACAGTAGCTGCTTGCAAGATCATGCCATTTATTGGCCGTACCTTTATCTGTGATCGGGGCTGCTGCTTTGATGAAAGTGAGTGTTCTCACTGTAAAATAACGTAAAAAGTACAGTGCACCAAGTTGAATGCAGGTCAAGCTGACCTGCTTGCAAGGTCATGCCATTTATTGGCCGTACCTCTATCTGTGATCGGGACGGCTGCTTTGATAAAAGTGAGTGTTCTCACTGTAAAATCCAGTAGAAAGTACAGAGGATCAAGTTGAATGCGAATAAAAGTAGCTGCTTGCAAGATCATGCCATTTATTGGCCCTACCTTTATCTGTGATCCGGACTGCTGCTTTGATGAAAGTGAGTGCTCTCACTGTAAAATAACGTAAAAATACAGAGCATCAAGTTGAATGCGAATAACAGTAAGTGCTTGCAAGATCATGCCATTTATTGGTCGTACCTTTATCTATGATCGGGACGGCTGCTTTGATGAAAGTGAGTGCTCTCACTGTAAAATAACGTAAAAAGTACAGAGCATCAAGTTGAATGCGAATAACAGTAGCTGCTTGCAAGATCATGCCATTTATTGGCCGTACCTCTATCTGTGATCGGGACGGCAGCTTTGATGAAAGTGAGTGCTCTCACTGTAAAATAACGTAAAAAGTACAGAGCATCACGTTGAATGCGAATAACAGTAGCTGCTTGCAAGATCATGCCATTTATTGGCCGTACCTTTATCTGTGATCGGGGCTGCTGCTTTGATGAAAGTGAGTGTTCTCACTGTAAAATAACGTAAAAAGTACAGTGCACCAAGTTGAATGCAGGTCAAGCTGACCTGCTTGCAAGGTCATGCCATTTATTGGCCGTACCTCTATCTGTGATCGGGACGGCTGCTTTGATAAAAGTGAGTGTTCTCACTGTAAAATCCAGTAGAAAGTACAGAGGATCAAGTTGAATGCGAATAACAGTAGCTGCTTGCAAGATCATGGCATTTATTGGCCCTACCTTTATCTGTGATCCGGACTGCTGCTTTGATGAAAGTGAGTGCTCTCACTGTAAAATAACGTAAAAATACAGAGCATCAAGTTGAATGCGAATAACAGTAGCTGCTTGCAAGATCATGCCATTTATTGGTCGTACCTTTATCTATGATCGGGGCTGCTGCTTTGATGAAAGTTAGTGTTCTCACTGTAAAATAACGTAAAAAGTACAGTGCACCAAGTTGAATGCAGGTCAAGCTGACCTGCTTGCAAGGTCATGCCATTTATTGGCCGTACCTCTATCTGTGATCGGGACGGCAGCTTTGATGAAAGTGAGTGCTCTCACTGTAAAATAACGTAAAAAGTACAGAGCATCAAGTTGAATGCGAATAACAGTAGCTGCTTGCAAGATCATGCCATTTATTGGCCGTACCTTTATCTGTGATCCGGGCGGCTGCTTTGATGAAAGTGAGTGCTCTCACTGTAAAATAATGTAAAAAGTACAGAGCATCAAGTTGAATGCGAATAACAGTAGCTGCTTGCAAGATCATGCCATTTATTTGCCGTACCTTTATCTGTGATCGGGACTGCTGCTTTGATGAAAGTGAGTGCTCTCACTGTAAAATAACGTAAAAAGTACAGTGCACCAAGTTGAATGCAGGTCAAGTTGACCTGCTTGCAAGGTCATGCCATTTATTGGCCGTACCTCTATCTGTGATCGGGACGGCAGCTTTGATGAAAGTGAGTGTTCTCGCTGTAAAATCCAGTAGAAAGTACAGGGAATCAAGTTGAATGCGAATAACAGTAGCTGCTTGCAAGATCATGCCATTTATTGGCCGTACCTTTATCTGTGATCGGGACTGCTGCTTTGATGAAAGTGAGTGCTCTCACGGTAAAATAACGTAAAAAGTACAGAGCATCAAGTTGAATGCGAATAACAGTAGCTGCTTGCAAGATCATGCCATTTATTGGCCGTACCTCTATCTGTGATCGGGACGGTTGCTTTGATGACAGTGAGTGCTCTCACTGTAAAATAACGTAAAAAGTACAGAGCATCAAGTTGAATGCGAATAACAGTAGCTGCTTGCAAGATCATGCCATTTATTGGCCCAACCTTTATCTGTGATCGGGACGGCTGCTTTGATGACAGTGAGTGCTCTCACTGTAAAATAACGTAAAAAGTACAGAGCATCAAGTTGAATGCGAATAACAGTAGCTGCTTGCAAGATCATGCCATTTATTGGCCGTACCTTTATCTGTGATCGGGGCTGCTGCTTTGATGAAAGTGAGTGTTCTCACTGTAAAATAACGTAAAAAGTACAGTGCACCAAGTTGAATGCAGGTCAAGCTGACCTGCTTGCAAGGTCATGCCATTTATTGGCCGTACCTTTATCTGTGATCGGGGCTGCTGCTTTGATGAAAATGAGTGTTCTCACTGTAAAATAACGTAAAACGTACAGTGCACCAAGTTGAATGCAGGTCAAGCTGACCTGCTTGCAAGGTCATGCCATTTATTGGCCGTACCTCTATCTGTGATCGGGACGGCTGCTTTGATGAAAGTGAGTGCTCTCACTGTAAAATAGCGTAAAAAGTACAGTGCACCAAGTTGAATGCAGGTCAAGCTGACCTGCTTGCAAGGTCATGCCATTTATTGGCCGTACCTTTATCTGTGATCGGGACTGCTACTTTGATGAAAGTGAGTGCTCTCACGGTAAAATAACGTAAAAAGTACAGAGCATCACGTTGAATGCGAATAACAGTAGCTGCTTGCAAGATCATGCCATTTATTGGCCCAACCTTTATCTGTGATCGGGGCTGCTGCTTTGATGAAAGTGAGTGTTCTCACTGTAAAATAACGTAAAAAGTACAGTGCACCAAGTTGAATGCAGGTCAAGCTGACCTGCTTGCAAGGTCATGCCATTTATTGGCCGTACCTCTATCTGTGATCGGGACGGCAGCTTTGATGAAAGTGAGTGCTCTCACTGTAAAATAACGGAAAAAGTACAGAGCATCAAGTTGAATGCGAATAACAGTAGCTGCTTGCAAGGTCATGCCATTTATTGGCCGTACCTCTATCTGTGATCGGGACGGCTGCTTTGATAAAAGTGAGTGTTCTCACTGTAAAATCCAGTAGAAAGTACAGAGGATCAAGTTGAATGCGAATAACAGTAGCTGCTTGCAAGATCATGCCATTTATTGGCCCTACCTTTATCTGTGATCCGGACTGCTGCTTTGATGAAAGTGAGTGTTCTCACTGTAAAATAACGTAAAAAGTACAGTGCACCAAGTTGAATGCAGGTCAAGTTGACCTGCTTGCAAGGTCATGCCATTTATTGGCCGTACCTCTATCTGTGATCGGGACGGCAGCTTTGATGAAAGTGAGTGTTCTCGCTGTAAAATCCAGTAGAAAGTACAGGGAATCAAGTTGAATGCGAATAACAGTAGCTGCTTGCAAGATCATGCCATTTATTGGCCGTACCTTTATCTGTGATCGGGGCTGCTGCTTTGATGAAAATGAGTGTTCTCACTGTAAAATAACGTAAAACGTACAGTGCACCAAGTTGAATGCAGGTCAAGCTGACCTGCTTGCAAGGTCATGCCATTTATTGGCCGTACCTCTATCTGTGATCGGGACGGCTGCTTTGATGACAGTGAGTGCTCTCACTGTAAAATAACGTAAAAAGTACAGAGCATCAAGTTGAATGCGAATAACAGTAGCTGCTTGCAAGATCATGCCATTTATTGGCCCAACCTTTATCTGTGATCGGGACGGCTGCTTTGATGAAAGTGAGTGTTCTCGCTGTAAAATAACGTAAAAAGTACAGAGCATCAAGTTGAATGCGAATAACAGTAGCTGCTTGCAAGATCATGCCATTTATTGGCCGTACCTTTATCTGTGATCGGGGCTGCTGCTTTGATGAAAATGAGTGTTCTCACTGTAAAATAACGTAAAACGTACAGTGCACCAAGTTGAATGCAGGTCAAGCTGACCTGCTTGCAAGGTCATGCCATTTATTGGCCGTACCTCTATCTGTGATCGGGACGGCTGCTTTGATGAAAGTGAGTGCTCTCACTGTAAAATAGCGTAAAAAGTACAGTGCACCAAGTTGAATGCAGGTCAAGCTGACCTGCTTGCAAGGTCATGCCATTTATTGGCCGTACCTTTATCTGTGATCGGGACTGCTACTTTGATGAAAGTGAGTGCTCTCACGGTAAAATAACGTAAAAAGTACAGAGCATCACGTTGAATGCGAATAACAGTAGCTGCTTGCAAGATCATGCCATTTATTGGCCCAACCTTTATCTGTGATCGGGGCTGCTGCTTTGATGAAAGTGAGTGTTCTCACTGTAAAATAACGTAAAAAGTACAGTGCACCAAGTTGAATGCAGGTCAAGCTGACCTGCTTGCAAGGTCATGCCATTTATTGGCCGTACCTCTATCTGTGATCGGGACGGCAGCTTTGATGAAAGTGAGTGCTCTCACTGTAAAATAACGGAAAAAGTACAGAGCATCAAGTTGAATGCGAATAACAGTAGCTGCTTGCAAGGTCATGCCATTTATTGGCCGTACCTCTATCTGTGATCGGG
Organism: Ectemnius cavifrons; assembly: GCA_964023945.1. Classification (NCBI taxonomy): domain Eukaryota; kingdom Metazoa; phylum Arthropoda; class Insecta; order Hymenoptera; family Crabronidae; genus Ectemnius; species Ectemnius cavifrons. The sequence continues at coordinate 5,502,138 of OZ030377.1, forward strand.
ACGGCTGCTTTGATAAAAGTGAGTGTTCTCACTGTAAAATCCAGTAGAAAGTACAGAGGATCAAGTTGAATGCGAATAACAGTAGCTGCTTGCAAGATCATGCCATTTATTGGCCCTACCTTTATCTGTGATCCGGACTGCTGCTTTGATGAAAGTGAGTGTTCTCACTGTAAAATAACGTAAAAAGTACAGTGCACCAAGTTGAATGCAGGTCAAGTTGACCTGCTTGCAAGGTCATGCCATTTATTGGCCGTACCTCTATCTGTGATCGGGACGGCAGCTTTGATGAAAGTGAGTGTTCTCGCTGTAAAATCCAGTAGAAAGTACAGGGAATCAAGTTGAATGCGAATAACAGTAGCTGCTTGCAAGATCATGCCATTTATTGGCCGTACCTTTATCTGTGATCGGGACTGCTGCTTTGATGAAAGTGAGTGCTCTCACGGTAAAATAACGTAAAAAGTACAGAGCATCAAGTTGAATGCGAATAACAGTAGCTGCTTGCAAGATCATGCCATTTATTGGCCGTACCTCTATCTGTGATCGGGACGGTTGCTTTGATGACAGTGAGTGCTCTCACTGTAAAATAACGTGAAAAGTACAGAGCATCAAGTTGAATGCGAATAACAGTAGCTGCTTGCAAGATCATGCCATTTATTGGCCGTACCTTTATCTGTGATCGGGGATGCTGCTTTGATGAAAGTGAGTGTTCTCACGGTAAAATAACGTAAAAAGTACAGAGCATCACGTTGAATGCGAATAACAGTAGCTGCTTGCAAGATCATGCCATTTATTGGCCGTACCTTTATCTGTGATCGGGGCTGCTGCTTTGATGAAAGTGAGTGTTCTCACTGTAAAATAACGTAAAAAGTACAGTGCACCAAGTTGAATGCAGGTCAAGCTGACCTGCTTGCAAGGTCATGCCATTTATTGGCCGTACCTCTATCTGTGATCGGGACGGCTGCTTTGATAAAAGTGAGTGTTCTCACTGTAAAATCCAGTAGAAAGTACAGAGGATCAAGTTGAATGCGAATAACAGTAGCTGCTTGCAAGATCATGGCATTTATTGGCCCTACCTTTATCTGTGATCCGGACTGCTGCTTTGATGAAAGTGAGTGCTCTCACTGTAAAATAACGTAAAAATACAGAGCATCAAGTTGAATGCGAATAACAGTAGCTGCTTGCAAGATCATGCCATTTATTGGTCGTACCTTTATCTATGATCGGGGCTGCTGCTTTGATGAAAGTTAGTGTTCTCACTGTAAAATAACGTAAAAAGTACAGTGCACCAAGTTGAATGCAGGTCAAGCTGACCTGCTTGCAAGGTCATGCCATTTATTGGCCGTACCTCTATCTGTGATCGGGACGGCAGCTTTGATGAAAGTGAGTGCTCTCACTGTAAAATAACGTAAAAAGTACAGAGCATCAAGTTGAATGCGAATAACAGTAGCTGCTTGCAAGATCATGCCATTTATTGGCCGTACCTTTATCTGTGATCCGGGCGGCTGCTTTGATGAAAGTGAGTGCTCTCACTGTAAAATAATGTAAAAAGTACAGAGCATCAAGTTGAATGCGAATAACAGTAGCTGCTTGCAAGATCATGCCATTTATTTGCCGTACCTTTATCTGTGATCGGGACTGCTGCTTTGATGAAAGTGAGTGCTCTCACTGTAAAATAACGTAAAAAGTACAGTGCACCAAGTTGAATGCAGGTCAAGTTGACCTGCTTGCAAGGTCATGCCATTTATTGGCCGTACCTCTATCTGTGATCGGGACGGCAGCTTTGATGAAAGTGAGTGTTCTCGCTGTAAAATCCAGTAGAAAGTACAGGGAATCAAGTTGAATGCGAATAACAGTAGCTGCTTGCAAGATCATGCCATTTATTGGCCGTACCTTTATCTGTGATCGGGACTGCTGCTTTGATGAAAGTGAGTGCTCTCACGGTAAAATAACGTAAAAAGTACAGAGCATCAAGTTGAATGCGAATAACAGTAGCTGCTTGCAAGATCATGCCATTTATTGGCCGTACCTCTATCTGTGATCGGGACGGTTGCTTTGATGACAGTGAGTGCTCTCACTGTAAAATAACGTAAAAAGTACAGAGCATCAAGTTGAATGCGAATAACAGTAGCTGCTTGCAAGATCATGCCATTTATTGGCCCAACCTTTATCTGTGATCGGGACGGCTGCTTTGATGACAGTGAGTGCTCTCACTGTAAAATAACGTAAAAAGTACAGAGCATCAAGTTGAATGCGAATAACAGTAGCTGCTTGCAAGATCATGCCATTTATTGGCCGTACCTTTATCTGTGATCGGGGCTGCTGCTTTGATGAAAGTGAGTGTTCTCACTGTAAAATAACGTAAAAAGTACAGTGCACCAAGTTGAATGCAGGTCAAGCTGACCTGCTTGCAAGGTCATGCCATTTATTGGCCGTACCTCTATCTGTGATCGGGACGGCTGCTTTGATGACAGTGAGTGCTCTCACTGTAAAATAACGTAAAAAGTACAGAGCATCAAGTTGAATGCGAATAACAGTAGCTGCTTGCAAGATCATGCCATTTATTGGCCCAACCTTTATCTGTGATCGGGACGGCTGCTTTGATGAAAGTGAGTGTTCTCGCTGTAAAATAACGTAAAAAGTACAGAGCATCAAGTTGAATGCGAATAACAGTAGCTGCTTGCAAGATCATGCCATTTATTGGCCGTACCTTTATCTGTGATCGGGGCTGCTGCTTTGATGAAAATGAGTGTTCTCACTGTAAAATAACGTAAAACGTACAGTGCACCAAGTTGAATGCAGGTCAAGCTGACCTGCTTGCAAGGTCATGCCATTTATTGGCCGTACCTCTATCTGTGATCGGGACGGCTGCTTTGATGAAAGTGAGTGCTCTCACTGTAAAATAGCGTAAAAAGTACAGTGCACCAAGTTGAATGCAGGTCAAGCTGACCTGCTTGCAAGGTCATGCCATTTATTGGCCGTACCTTTATCTGTGATCGGGACTGCTACTTTGATGAAAGTGAGTGCTCTCACGGTAAAATAACGTAAAAAGTACAGAGCATCACGTTGAATGCGAATAACAGTAGCTGCTTGCAAGATCATGCCATTTATTGGCCCAACCTTTATCTGTGATCGGGGCTGCTGCTTTGATGAAAGTGAGTGTTCTCACTGTAAAATAACGTAAAAAGTACAGTGCACCAAGTTGAATGCAGGTCAAGCTGACCTGCTTGCAAGGTCATGCCATTTATTGGCCGTACCTCTATCTGTGATCGGGACGGCAGCTTTGATGAAAGTGAGTGCTCTCACTGTAAAATAACGGAAAAAGTACAGAGCATCAAGTTGAATGCGAATAACAGTAGCTGCTTGCAAGGTCATGCCATTTATTGGCCGTACCTCTATCTGTGATCGGGACGGCTGCTTTGATAAAAGTGAGTGTTCTCACTGTAAAATCCAGTAGAAAGTACAGAGGATCAAGTTGAATGCGAATAACAGTAGCTGCTTGCAAGATCATGCCATTTATTGGCCCTACCTTTATCTGTGATCCGGACTGCTGCTTTGATGAAAGTGAGTGTTCTCACTGTAAAATAACGTAAAAAGTACAGTGCACCAAGTTGAATGCAGGTCAAGTTGACCTGCTTGCAAGGTCATGCCATTTATTGGCCGTACCTCTATCTGTGATCGGGACGGCAGCTTTGATGAAAGTGAGTGTTCTCGCTGTAAAATCCAGTAGAAAGTACAGGGAATCAAGTTGAATGCGAATAACAGTAGCTGCTTGCAAGATCATGCCATTTATTGGCCGTACCTTTATCTGTGATCGGGACTGCTGCTTTGATGAAAGTGAGTGCTCTCACGGTAAAATAACGTAAAAAGTACAGAGCATCAAGTTGAATGCGAATAACAGTAGCTGCTTGCAAGATCATGCCATTTATTGGCCGTACCTCTATCTGTGATCGGGACGGTTGCTTTGATGACAGTGAGTGCTCTCACTGTAAAATAACATGAAAAGTACAGAGCATCAAGTTGAATGCGAATAACAGTAGCTGCTTGCAAGATCATGCCATTTATTGGCCGTACCTTTATCTGTGATCGGGGATGCTGCTTTGATGAAAGTGAGTGTTCTCACGGTAAAATAACGTAAAAAGTACAGAGCATCACGTTGAATGCGAATAACAGTAGCTGCTTGCAAGATCATGCCATTTATTGGCCGTACCTTTATCTGTGATCGGGGCTGCTGCTTTGATGAAAGTGAGTGTTCTCACTGTAAAATAACGTAAAAAGTACAGTGCACCAAGTTGAATGCAGGTCAAGCTGACCTGCTTGCAAGGTCATGCCATTTATTGGCCGTACCTCTATCTGTGATCGGGACGGCTGCTTTGATAAAAGTGAGTGTTCTCACTGTAAAATCCAGTAGAAAGTACAGAGGATCAAGTTGAATGCGAATAAAAGTAGCTGCTTGCAAGATCATGCCATTTATTGGCCCTACCTTTATCTGTGATCCGGACTGCTGCTTTGATGAAAGTGAGTGCTCTCACTGTAAAATAACGTAAAAATACAGAGCATCAAGTTGAATGCGAATAACAGTAAGTGCTTGCAAGATCATGCCATTTATTGGTCGTACCTTTATCTATGATTGGGACGGCTGCTTTGATGAAAGTGAGTGCTCTCACTGTAAAATAACGTAAAAAGTACAGAGCATCAAGTTGAATGCGAATAACAGTAGCTGCTTGCAAGATCATGCCATTTATTGGCCGTACCTTTATCTGTGATCGGGACTGCTGCTTTGATGAAAGTGAGTGCTCTCACGGTAAAATAACGTAAAAAGTACAGAGCATCACGTTGAATGCGAATAACAGTAGCTGCTTGCAAGATCATGCCATTTATTGGCCGTACCTTTATCTGTGATCGGGGCTGCTGCTTTGATGAAAGTGAGTGTTCTCACTGTAAAATAACGTAAAAAGTACAGTGCACCAAGTTGAATGCAGGTCAAGCTGACCTGCTTGCAAGGTCATGCCATTTATTGGCCGTACCTCTATCTGTGATCGGGACGGCTGCTTTGATAAAAGTGAGTGTTCTCACTGTAAAATCCAGTAGAAAGTACAGAGGATCAAGTTGAATGCGAATAACAGTAGCTGCTTGCAAGATCATGCCATTTATTGGCCCTACCTTTATCTGTGATCCGGACTGCTGCTTTGATGAAAGTGAGTGCTCTCACTGTAAAATAACGTAAAAATACAAAGCATCAAGTTGAATGCGAATAACAGTAAGTGCTTGCAAGATCATGCCATTTATTGGTCGTACCTTTATCTATGATCGGGACGGCTGCTTTGATGAAAGTGAGTGCTCTCACTGTAAAATAACGTAAAAAGTACAGAGCATCAAGTTGAATGCGAATAACAGTAGCTGCTTGCAAGATCATGCCATTTATTGGCCGTACCTCTATCTGTGATCGGGACGGCAGCTTTGATGAAAGTGAGTGCTCTCACTGTAAAATAACGTAAAAAGTACAGAGCATCACGTTGAATGCGAATAACAGTAGCTGCTTGCAAGATCATGCCATTTATTGGCCGTACCTTTATCTGTGATCGGGGCTGCTGCTTTGATGAAAGTGAGTGTTCTCACTGTAAAATAACGTAAAAAGTACAGTGCACCAAGTTGAATGCAGGTCAAGCTGACCTGCTTGCAAGGTCATGCCATTTATTGGCCGTACCTCTATCTGTGATCGGGACGGCTGCTTTGATAAAAGTGAGTGTTCTCACTGTAAAATCCAGTAGAAAGTACAGAGGATCAAGTTGAATGCGAATAACAGTAGCTGCTTGCAAGATCATGCCATTTATTGGCCCTACCTTTATCTGTGATCCGGACTGCTGCTTTGATGAAAGTGAGTGCTCTCACTGTAAAATAACGTAAAAATACAGAGCATCAAGTTGAATGCGAATAACAGTAAGTGCTTGCAAGATCATGCCATTTATTGGCCGTACCTTTATCTATGATCGGGACGGCTGCTTTGATGAAAGTGAGTGCTCTCACTGTAAAATAACGTAAAAAGTACAGAGCATCAAGTTGAATGCGAATAACAGTAGCTGCTTGCAAGATCATGCCATTTATTGGCCGTACCTTTATCTGTGATCGGGACTGCTGCTTTGATGAAAGTGAGTGCTCTCACGGTAAAATAACGTAAAAAGTACAGAGCATCACGTTGAATGCGAATAACAGTAGCTGCTTGCAAGATCATGCCATTTATTGGCCGTACCTTTATCTGTGATCGGGGCTGCTGCTTTGATGAAAGTGAGTGTTCTCACTGTAAAATAACGTATAAAGTACAGTGCACCAAGTTGAATGCAGGTCAAGCTGACCTGCTTGCAAGGTCATGCCATTTATTGGCCGTACCTCTATCTGTGATCGGGACGGCTGCTTTGATAAAAGTGAGTGTTCTCACTGTAAAATCCAGTAGAAAGTACAGAGGATCAAGTTGAATGCGAATAACAGTAGCTGCTTGCAAGATCATGCCATTTATTGGCCCTACCTTTATCTGTGATCCGGACTGCTGCTTTGATGAAAGTGAGTGCTCTCACTGTAAAATAACGTAAAAATACAGAGCATCAAGTTGAATGCGAATAACAGTAAGTGCTTGCAAGATCATGCCATTTATTGGTCGTACCTTTATCTATGATCGGGACGGCTGCTTTGATGAAAGTGAGTGTTCTCACTGTAAAATAACGTAAAAAGTACAGTGCACCAAGTTGAATGCAGGTCAAGCTGACCTGCTTGCAAGGTCATGCCATTTATTGGCCGTACCTCTATCTGTGATCGGGACGGCTGCTTTGATGACAGTGAGTGCTCTAACTGTAAAATAACGTAAAAAGTACAGAGCATCAAGTTGAATGCGAATAACAGTAGCTGCTTGCAAGATCATGCCATTTATTGGCCGTACCTTTATCTGTGATCGGGGCTGCTGCTTTGATGAAAGTGAGTGTTCTCACTGTAAAATAACGTAAAAAGTACAGTGCACCAAGTTGAATGCAGGTCAAGCTGACCTGCTTGCAAGGTCATGCCATTTATTGGCCGTACCTCTATCTGTGATCGGGACGGCAGCTTTGATGAAAGTGAGTGCTCTCACTGTAAAATAACGTAAAAAGTACAGTGCACCAAGTTGAATGCAGGTCAAGCTGACCTGCTTGCAAGGTCATGCCATTTATTGGCCGTACCTCTATCTGTGATCGGGACGGCTGCTTTGATGACAGTGAGTGCTCTAACTGTAAAATAACGTAAAAAGTACAGAGCATCAAGTTGAATGCGAATAACAGTAGCTGCTTGCAAGATCATGCCATTTATTGGCCGTACCTTTATCTGTGATCGGGGCTGCTGCTTTGATGAAAGTGAGTGTTCTCACTGTAAAATAACGTAAAAAGTACAGTGCACCAAGTTGAATGCAGGTCAAGCTGACCTGCTTGCAAGGTCATGCCATTTATTGGCCGTACCTCTATCTGTGATCGGGACGGCTGCTTTGATAAAAGTGAGTGTTCTCACTGTAAAATCCAGTAGAAAGTACAGAGGATCAAGTTGAATGCGAATAAAAGTAGCTGCTTGCAAGATCATGCCATTTATTGGCCCTACCTTTATCTGTGATCCGGACTGCTGCTTTGATGAAAGTGAGTGCTCTCACTGTAAAATAACGTAAAAATACAGAGCATCAAGTTGAATGCGAATAACAGTAAGTGCTTGCAAGATCATGCCATTTATTGGTCGTACCTTTATCTATGATCGGGACGGCTGCTTTGATGAAAGTGAGTGCTCTCACTGTAAAATAACGTAAAAAGTACAGAGCATCAAGTTGAATGCGAATAACAGTAGCTGCTTGCAAGATCATGCCATTTATTTGCCGTACCTCTATCTGTGATCGGGACGGCAGCTTTGATGAAAGTGAGTGCTCTCACTGTAAAATAACGTAAAAAGTACAGAGCATCACGTTGAATGCGAATAACAGTAGCTGCTTGCAAGATCATGCCATTTATTGGCCGTACCTTTATCTGTGATCGGGGCTGCTGCTTTGATGAAAGTGAGTGTTCTCACTGTAAAATAACGTAAAAAGTACAGTGCACCAAGTTGAATGCAGGTCAAGCTGACCTGCTTGCAAGGTCATGCCATTTATTGGCCGTACCTCTATCTGTGATCGGGACGGCTGCTTTGATAAAAGTGAGTGTTCTCACTGTAAAATCCAGTAGAAAGTACAGAGGATCAAGTTGAATGCGAATAACAGTAGCTGCTTGCAAGATCATGGCATTTATTGGCCCTACCTTTATCTGTGATCCGGACTGCTGCTTTGATGAAAGTGAGTGCTCTCACTGTAAAATAACGTAAAAATACAGAGCATCAAGTTGAATGCGAATAACAGTAAGTGCTTGCAAGATCATGCCATTTATTGGTCGTACCTTTATCTATGATCGGGACGGCTGCTTTGATGAAAGTGAGTGCTCTCACTGTAAAATAACGTAAAAAGTACAGAGCATCAAGTTGAATGCGAATAACAGTAGCTGCTTGCAAGATCATGCCATTTATTGGCCGTACCTTTATCTGTGATCGGGACTGCTGCTTTGATGAAAGTGAGTGCTCTCACGGTAAAATAACGTAAAAAGTACAGAGCATCACGTTGAATGCGAATAACAGTAGCTGCTTGCAAGATCATGCCATTTATTGGCCGTACCTTTATCTGTGATCGGGGCTGCTGCTTTGATGAAAGTGAGTGTTCTCACTGTAAAATAACGTATAAAGTACAGTGCACCAAGTTGAATGCAGGTCAAGCTGACCTGCTTGCAAGGTCATGCCATTTATTGGCTGTACCTCTATCTGTGATCGGGACGGCTGCTTTGATAAAAGTGAGTGTTCTCACTGTAAAATCCAGTAGAAAGTACAGAGGATCAAGTTGAATGCGAATAACAGTAGCTGCTTGCAAGATCATGCCATTTATTGGCCGTACCTCTATCTGTGATCCGGGCGGCTGCTTTGATGAAAGTGAGTGCTCTCACTGTAAAATAATGTAAAAAGTACAGAGCATCAAGTTGAATGCGAATAACAGTAGCTGCTTGCAAGATCATGCCATTTATTGGCCCTACCTTTATCTGTGATCCGGACTGCTGCTTTGATGAAAGTGAGTGCTCTCACTGTAAAATAACGTAAAAATACAGAGCATCAAGTTGAATGCGAATAACAGTAAGTGCTTGCAAGATCATGCCATTTATTGGTCGTACCTTTATCTATGATCGGGACGGCTGCTTTGATGAAAGTGAGTGTTCTCACTGTAAAATAACGTAAAAAGTACAGTGCACCAAGTTGAATGCAGGTCAAGCTGACCTGCTTGCAAGGTCATGCCATTTATTGGCCGTACCTCTATCTGTGATCGGGACGGCTGCTTTGATGACAGTGAGTGCTCTAACTGTAAAATAACGTAAAAAGTACAGAGCATCAAGTTGAATGCGAATAACAGTAGCTGCTTGCAAGATCATGCCATTTATTGGCCGTACCTTTATCTGTGATCGGGGCTGCTGCTTTGATGAAAGTGAGTGTTCTCACTGTAAAATAACGTAAAAAGTACAGTGCACCAAGTTGAATGCAGGTCAAGCTAACCTGCTTGCAAGGTCATGCCATTTATTGGCCGTACCTCTATCTGTGATCGGGACGGCAGCTTTGATGAAAGTGAGTGCTCTCACTGTAAAATAACGTAAAAAGTACAGTGCACCAAGTTGAATGCAGGTCAAGCTGACCTGCTTGCAAGGTCATGCCATTTATTGGCCGTACCTCTATCTGTGATCGGGACGGCTGCTTTGATGACAGTGAGTGCTCTAACTGTAAAATAACGTAAAAAGTACAGAGCATCAAGTTGAATGCGAATAACAGTAGCTGCTTGCAAGATCATGCCATTTATTGGCCGTACCTTTATCTGTGATCGGGGCTGCTGCTTTGATGAAAGTGAGTGTTCTCACTGTAAAATAACGTAAAAAGTACAGTGCACCAAGTTGAATGCAGGTCAAGCTGACCTGCTTGCAAGGTCATGCCATTTATTGGCCGTACCTCTATCTGTGATCGGGACGGCTGCTTTGATAAAAGTGAGTGTTCTCACTGTAAAATCCAGTAGAAAGTACAGAGGATCAAGTTGAATGCGAATAAAAGTAGCTGCTTGCAAGATCATGCCATTTATTGGCCCTACCTTTATCTGTGATCCGGACTGCTGCTTTGATGAAAGTGAGTGCTCTCACTGTAAAATAACGTAAAAATACAGAGCATCAAGTTGAATGCGAATAACAGTAAGTGCTTGCAAGATCATGCCATTTATTGGTCGTACCTTTATCTATGATCGGGACGGCTGCTTTGATGAAAGTGAGTGCTCTCACTGTAAAATAACGTAAAAAGTACAGAGCATCAAGTTGAATGCGAATAACAGTAGCTGCTTGCAAGATCATGCCATTTATTTGCCGTACCTCTATCTGTGATCGGGACGGCAGCTTTGATGAAAGTGAGTGCTCTCACTGTAAAATAACGTAAAAAGTACAGAGCATCACGTTGAATGCGAATAACAGTAGCTGCTTGCAAGATCATGCCATTTATTGGCCGTACCTTTATCTGTGATCGGGGCTGCTGCTTTGATGAAAGTGAGTGTTCTCACTGTAAAATAACGTAAAAAGTACAGTGCACCAAGTTGAATGCAGGTCAAGCTGACCTGCTTGCAAGGTCATGCCATTTATTGGCCGTACCTCTATCTGTGATCGGGACGGCTGCTTTGATAAAAGTGAGTGTTCTCACTGTAAAATCCAGTAGAAAGTACAGAGGATCAAGTTGAATGCGAATAACAGTAGCTGCTTGCAAGATCATGGCATTTATTGGCCCTACCTTTATCTGTGATCCGGACTGCTGCTTTGATGAAAGTGAGTGCTCTCACTGTAAAATAACGTAAAAATACAGAGCATCAAGTTGAATGCGAATAACAGTAAGTGCTTGCAAGATCATGCCATTTATTGGTCGTACCTTTATCTATGATCGGGACGGCTGCTTTGATGAAAGTGAGTGCTCTCACTGTAAAATAACGTAAAAAGTACAGAGCATCAAGTTGAATGCGAATAACAGTAGCTGCTTGCAAGATCATGCCATTTATTGGCCGTACCTTTATCTGTGATCGGGACTGCTGCTTTGATGAAAGTGAGTGCTCTCACGGTAAAATAACGTAAAAAGTACAGAGCATCACGTTGAATGCGAATAACAGTAGCTGCTTGCAAGATCATGCCATTTATTGGCCGTACCTTTATCTATGATCGGGACGGCTGCTTTGATGAAAGTGAGTGCTCTCACTGTAAAATAACGTAAAAAGTACAGAGCATCAAGTTGAATGCGAATAACAGTAGCTGCTTGCAAGATCATGCCATTTATTGGCCGTACCTCTATCTGTGATCGGGACGGCAGCTTTGATGAAAGTGAGTGCTCTCACTGTAAAATAACGTAAAAAGTACAGAGCATCACGTTGAATGCGAATAACAGTAGCTGCTTGCAAGATCATGCCATTTATTGGCCGTACCTTTATCTGTGATCGGGGCTGCTGCTTTGATGAAAGTGAGTGTTCTCACTGTAAAATAACGTAAAAAGTACAGTGCACCAAGTTGAATGCAGGTCAAGCTGACCTGCTTGCAAGGTCATGCCATTTATTGGCCGTACCTCTATCTGTGATCGGGACGGCTGCTTTGATAAAAGTGAGTGTTCTCACTGTAAAATCCAGTAGAAAGTACAGAGGATCAAGTTGAATGCGAATAACAGTAGCTGCTTGCAAGATCATGGCATTTATTGGCCCTACCTTTATCTGTGATCCGGACTGCTGCTTTGATGAAAGTGAGTGCTCTCACGGTAAAATAACGTAAAAAGTACAGAGCATCACGTTGAATGCGAATAACAGTAGCTGCTTGCAAGATCATGCCATTTATTGGCCGTACCTTTATCTGTGATCGGGGCTGCTGCTTTGATGAAAGTGAGTGTTCTCACTGTAAAATAACGTATAAAGTACAGTGCACCAAGTTGAATGCAGGTCAAGCTGACCTGCTTGCAAGGTCATGCCATTTATTGGCTGTACCTCTATCTGTGATCGGGACGGCTGCTTTGATAAAAGTGAGTGTTCTCACTGTAAAATCCAGTAGAAAGTACAGAGGATCAAGTTGAATGCGAATAACAGTAGCTGCTTGCAAGATCATGCCATTTATTGGCCGTACCTCTATCTGTGATCGGGACGGCTGCTTTGATGACAGTGAGTGCTCTAACTTTAAAATAACGTAAAAAGTACAGAGCATCAAGTTGAATGCGAATAACAGTAGCTGCTTGCAAGATCATGCCATTTATTGGCCGTACCTTTATCTGTGATCGGGGCTGCTGCTTTGATGAAAGTGAGTGTTCTCACTGTAAAATAACGTAAAAAGTACAGTGCACCAAGTTGAATGCAGGTCAAGCTGACCTGCTTGCAAGGTCATGCCATTTATTGGCCGTACCTCTATCTGTGATCGGGACGGCAGCTTTGATGAAAGTGAGTGCTCTCACTGTAAAATAACGTAAAAAGTACAGAGCATCAAGTTGAATGCGAATAACAGTAGCTGCTTGCAAGATCATGCCATTTATTGGCCGTACCTTTATCTGTGATCCGGGCGGCTGCTTTGATGAAAGTGAGTGCTCTCACTGTAAAATAATGTAAAAAGTACAGAGCATCAAGTTGAATGCGAATAACAGTAGCTGCTTGCAAGATCATGCCATTTATTTGCCGTACCTTTATCTGTGATCGGGACTGCTGCTTTGATGAAAGTGAGTGCTCTCACTGTAAAATAACGTAAAAAGTACAGTGCACCAAGTTGAATGCAGGTCAAGTTGACCTGCTTGCAAGGTCATGCCATTTATTGGCCGTACCTCTATCTGTGATCGGGACGGCAGCTTTGATGAAAGTGAGTGTTCTCGCTGTAAAATCCAGTAGAAAGTACAGGGAATCAAGTTGAATGCGAATAACAGTAGCTGCTTGCAAGATCATGCCATTTATTGGCCGTACCTTTATCTGTGATCGGGACTGCTGCTTTGATGAAAGTGAGTGCTCTCACGGTAAAATAACGTAAAAAGTACAGAGCATCAAGTTGAATGCGAATAACAGTAGCTGCTAGCAAGATCATGCCATTTATTGGCCGTACCTCTATCTGTGATCGGGACGGTTGCTTTGATGACAGTGAGTGCTCTCACTGTAAAATAACGTAAAAAGTACAGAGCATCAAGTTGAATGCGAATAACAGTAGCTGCTTGCAAGATCATGCCATTTATTGGCCCAACCTTTATCTGTGATCGGGACGGCTGCTTTGATGACAGTGAGTGCTCTCACTGTAAAATAACGTAAAAATACAGAGCATCAAGTTGAATGCGAATAACAGTAAGTGCTTGCAAGATCATGCCATTTATTGGTCGTACCTTTATCTATGATCGGGACGGCTGCTTTGATGAAAGTGAGTGCTCTCACTGTAAAATAACGTAAAAAGTACAGAGCATCAAGTTGAATGCGAATAACAGTAGCTGCTTGCAAGATCATGCCATTTATTGGCCGTACCTTTATCTGTGATCGGGGCTGCTGCTTTGATGAAAGTGAGTGTTCTCACTGTAAAATAACGTAAAAAGTACAGTGCACCAAGTTGAATGCAGGTCAAGCTGACCTGCTTGCAAGGTCATGCCATTTATTGGCCGTACCTCTATCTGTGATCGGGACGGCAGCTTTGATGAAAGTGAGTGCTCTCACTGTAAAATAACGTAAAAAGTACAGAGCATCAAGTTGAATGCGAATAACAGTAGCTGCTTGCAAGATCATGCCATTTATTGGCCGTACCTTTATCTGTGATCGGGACTGCTGCTTTGATGAAAGTGAGTGCTCTCACGGTAAAATAACGTAAAAAGTACAGAGCATCAAGTTGAATGCGAATAACAGTAGCTGCTTGCACGGTCATGCCATTTATTGGCCGTACCTCTATCTGTGATCGGGACGGCTGCTTTGATAAAAGTGAGTGTTCTCACTGTAAAATCCAGTAGAAAGTACAGAGGATCAAGTTGAATGCGAATAACAGTAGCTGCTTGCAAGATCATGCCATTTATTGGCCCTACCTTTATCTGTGATCCGGACTGCTGCTTTGATGAAAGTGAGTGCTCTCACTGTAAAATAACGTAAAAAGTACAGAGCATCAAGTTGAATGCGAATAACAGTAGCTGCTTGCAAGATCATGCCATTTATTGGCCGTACCTCTATCTGTGATCGGGACGGTTGCTTTGATGACAGTGAGTGCTCTCACTGTAAAATAACGTAAAAAGTACAGAGCATCAAGTTGAATGCGAATAACAGTAGCTGCTTGCAAGATCATGCCATTTATTGGCCCAACCTTTATCTGTGATCGGGACGGCTGCTTTGATGAAAGTGAGTGTTCTCACTGTAAAATAACGTAAAAAGTACAGTGCACCAAGTTGAATGCAGGTCAAGCTGACCTGCTTGCAAGGTCATGCCATTTATTGGCCGTACCTCTATCTGTGATCGGGACGGCTGCTTTGATGACAGTGAGTGCTCTCACTGTAAAATAACGTAAAAAGTACAGATCATCAAGTTGAATGCGAATAACAGAAGCTGCTTGCAAGATCATGCCATTTATTGGCCGTACCTCTATCTGTGATCGGGACGGTTGCTTTGATGACAGTGAGTGCTCTCACTGTAAAATAACGTAAAAAGTACAGTGCACCAAGTTGAATGCAGGTCAAGCTGACCTGCTTGCAAGATCATGCCATTTATTGGCCCTACCTTTATCTGTGATCCGGACTGCTGCTTTGATGAAAGTGAGTGCTCTCACTGTAAAATAACGTAAAAATACAGAGCATCAAGTTGAATGCGAATAACAGTAAGTGCTTGCAAGATCATGCCATTTATTGGTCGTACCTTTATCTATGATCGGGACGGCTGCTTTGATGAAAGTGAGTGCTCTCACTGTAAAATAACGTAAAAAGTACAGAGCATCAAGTTGAATGCGAATAACAGTAGCTGCTTGCAAGATCATGCCATTTATTGGCCGTACCTTTATCTGTGATCGGGGCTGCTGCTTTGATGAAAGTGAGTGTTCTCACTGTAAAATAACGTAAAAAGTACAGTGCACCAAGTTGAATGCAGGTCAGGCTGACCTGCTTGCAAGGTCATGCCATTTATTGGCCGTACCTCTATCTGTGATCGGGACGGCTGCTTTGATGACAGTGAGTGCTCTCACTGTAAAATAACGTAAAAAGTACAGTGCACCAAGTTGAATGCAGGTCAAGCTGACCTGCTTGCAAGGTCATGCCATTTATTGGCCGTACCTCTATCTGTGATCGGGACGGCAGCTTTGATGAAAGTGAGTGCTCTCACGGTAAAATAACGTAAAAAGTACAGAGCATCACGTTGAATGCGAATAACAGTAGCTGCTTGCAAGATCATGCCATTTATTGGCCGTACCTCTATCTGTGATCGGGACGGCTGCTTTGATAAAAGTGAGTGTTCTCACTGTAAAATCCAGTAGAAAGTACAGAGGATCAAGTTGAATGCGAATAACAGTAGCTGCTTGCAAGATCATGCCATTTATTGGCCCTACCTTTATCTGTGATCCGGACTGCTGCTTTGATGAAAGTGAGTGCTCTCACGGTAAAATAACGTAAAAAGTACAGTGCACCAAGTTGAATGCAGGTCAAGCTGACCTGCTTGCAAGATCATGCCATTTATTGGCCGTACCTTTATCTGTGATCGGGACTGCTGCTTTGATAAAAGTGAGTGCTCTCACGGTAAAATAACGTAAAAAGTACAGAGCATCACGTTGAATGCGAATAACAGTAGCTGCTTGCAAGATCATGCCATTTATTGGCCGTACCTTTATCTGTGATCGGGGCTGCTGCTTTGATGAAAGTGAGTGTTCTCACTGTAAAATAACGTAAAAAGTACAGTGCACCAAGTTGAATGCAGGTCAAGCTGACCTGCTTGCAATGTCATGCCATTTATTGGCCGTACCTCTATCTGTGATCGGGACGGCTGCTTTGATAAAAGTGAGTGTTCTCACTGTAAAATCCAGTAGAAAGTACAGAGGATCAAGTTGAATGCGAATAACAGTAGCTGCTTGCAAGATCATGCCATTTATTGGCCCTACCTTTATCTGTGATCCGGACTGCTGCTTTGATGAAAGTGAGTGCTCTCACTGTAAAATAACGTAAAAAGTACAGAGCATCAAGTTGAATGCGAATAACAGTAGCTGCTTGCAAGATCATGCCATTTATTGGCCCAACCTTTATCTGTGATCGGGACGGCTGCTTTGATGACAGTGAGTGCTCTCACTGTAAAATAACGTAAAAAGTACAGAGCATCAAGTTGAATGCGAATAACAGTAGCTGCTTGCAAGATCATGCCATTTATTGGCCGTACCTCTATCTGTGATCGGGACGGTTGCTTTGATGACAGTGAGTGCTCTCACTGTAAAATAACGTAAAAAGTACAGAGCATCAAGTTGAATGCGAATAACAGTAGCTGCTTGCAAGATCATGCCATTTATTGGCCGTACCTCTATCTGTGATCGGGACGGTTGCTTTGATGACAGTGAGTGCTCTCACTGTAAAATAACGTAAAAAGTACAGAGCATCAAGTTGAATGCGAATAACAGTAGCTGCTTGCAAGATCATGCCATTTATTGGCCCAACCTTTATGTGTGATCGGGACGGCTGCTTTGATGACAGTGAGTGCTCTCACTGTAAAATAACGTAAAAAGTACAGAGCATCAAGTTGAATGCGAATAACAGTAGCTGCTTGCAAGATCATGCCATTTATTGGCCGTACCTTTATCTGTGATCGGGGCTGCTGCTTTGATGAAAGTGAGTGTTCTCACTGTAAAATAACGTAAAAAGTACAGTGCACCAAGTTGAATGCAGGTCAAGCTGACCTGCTTGCAAGGTCATGCCATTTATTGGCCGTACCTCTATCTGTGATCGGGACGGCTGCTTTGATGAAAGTGAGTGCTCTCACTGTAAAATAACGTGAAAAGTACAGAGCATCAAGTTGAATGCGAATAACAGTAGCTGCTTGCAAGATCATGCCATTTATTGGCCGTACCTTTATCTGTGATCGGGGCTGCTGCTTTGATGAAAGTGAGTGCTCTCACTGTAAAATAACGTAAAAAGTACAGAGCATCAAGTTGAATGCAGGTCAAGCTGACCTGCTTGCAAGGTCATGCCATTTATTGGCCGTACCTCTATCTGTGATCGGGACGGCTGCTTTGATAAAAGTGAGTGTTCTCACTGTAAAATCCAGTAGAAAGTACAGAGCATCAAGTTGAATGCGAATAACAGTAGCTGCTTGCAAGATCATGCCATTTATTGGCCCTACCTTTATCTGTGATCCGGACTGCTGCTTTGATGAAAGTGAGTGCTCTCACTGTCAAATAACGTAAAAATACAGAGGATCAAGTTGAATGTGAATAACAGTAAGTGCTTGCAAGATCATGCCATTTATTGGTCGTACCTTTATCTATGATCGGGACGGCTGCTTTGATGAAAGTGAGTGCTCTCACTGTAAAATAACGTAAAAAGTACAGAGCATCAAGTTGAATGCGAATAACAGTAGCTGCTTGCAAGATCATGCCATTTATTGGCCGTACCTTTATCTGTGATCCGGACTGCTGCTTTGATGAAAGTGAGTGCTCTCACTGTAAAATAACGTAAAAAGTACAGAGGATCAAGTTGAATGCGAATAACAGTAGCTGCTTGCAAGATCATGCCATTTATTGGCCGTACCTCTATCTGTGATCGGGACGGTTGCTTTGATGACAGTGAGTGCTCTCACTGTAAAATAACGTAAAAAGTACAGAGCATCAAGTTGAATGCGAATAACAGTAGCTGCTTGCAAGATCATGCCATTTATTGGCCCAACCTTTATCTGTGATCGGGACGGCTGCTTTGATGAAAGTGAGTGTTCTCACTGTAAAATAACGTAAAAAGTACAGTGCACCAAGTTGAATGCAGGTCAAGCTGACCTGCTTGCAAGGTCATGCCATTTATTGGCCGTACCTCTATCTGTGATCGGGACGGCTGCTTTGATGACAGTGAGTGCTCTCACTGTAAAATAACGTAAAAAGTACAGAGCATCAAGTTGAATGCGAATAACAGTAGCTGCTTGCAAGATCATGCCATTTATTGGCCCAACCTTTATCTGTGATCGGGACGGCTGCTTTGATGAAAGTGAGTGCTCTCACTGTAAAATAACGTAAAAAGTACAGAGCATCAAGTTGAATGCGAATAACAGTAGCTGCTTGCAAGATCATGCCATTTATTGGCCCAACCTTTATCTGTGATCGGGACGGCTGCTTTGATGAAAGTGAGTGTTCTCACTGTAAAATAACGTAAAAAGTACAGTGCACCAAGTTGAATGCAGGTCAAGCTGACCTGCTTGCAAGGTCATGCCATTTATTGGCCGTACCTCTATCTGTGATCGGGACGGCTGCTTTGATGACAGTGAGTGCTCTCACTGTAAAATAACGTAAAAAGTACAGAGCATCAAGTTGAATGCGAATAACAGTAGCTGCTTGCAAGATCATGCCATTTATTGGCCCAACCTTTATCTGTGATCGGGACGGCTGCTTTGATGAAAGTGAGTGTTCTCGCTGTAAAATAACGTAAAAAGTACAGAGCATCAAGTTGAATGCGAATAACAGTAGCTGCTTGCAAGATCATGCCATTTATTGGCCGTACCTTTATCTGTGATCGGGGCTGCTGCTTTGATGAAAGTGAGTGTTCTCACTGTAAAATAACGTAAAAAGTACAGTGCACCAAGTTGAATGCAGGTCAAGCTGACCTGCTTGCAAGGTCATGCCATTTATTGGCCGTACCTCTATCTGTGATCGGGACGGCAGCTTTGATGAAAGTGAGTGCTCTCACTGTAAAATAACGTAAAAAGTACAGAGCATCAAGTTGAATGCGAATAACAGTAGCTGCTTGCAAGATCATGCCATTTATTGGCCGTACCTTTATCTGTGATCCGGGCGGCTGCTTTGATGAAAGTGAGTGCTCTCACTGTAAAATAACGTAAAAAGTACAGAGCATCAAGTTGAATGCGAATAACAGTAGCTGCTTGCAAGATCATGCCATTTATTGGCCCAACCTTTATCTGTGATCGGGACGGCTGCTTTGATGACAGTGAGTGCTCTCACTGTAAAATAACGTAAAAATACAGAGCATCAAGTTGAATGCGAATAACAGTAAGTGCTTGCAAGATCATGCCATTTATTGGTCGTACCTTTATCTATGATCGGGACGGCTGCTTTGATGAAAGTGAGTGCTCTCACTGTAAAATAACGTAAAAAGTACAGAGCATCACGTTGAATGCGAATAACAGTAGCTGCTTGCAAGATCATGCCATTTATTGGCCGTACCTCTATCTGTGATCGGGACGGTTGCTTTGATGACAGTGAGTGCTCTCACTGTAAAATAACGTAAAAAGTACAGAGCATCAAGTTGAATGCGAATAACAGTAGCTGCTTGCAAGATCATGCCATTTATTGGCCCAACCTTTATGTGTGATCGGGACGGCTGCTTTGATGACAGTGAGTGCTCTCACTGTAAAATAACGTAAAAAGTACAGAGCATCAAGTTGAATGCGAATAACAGTAGCTGCTTGCAAGATCATGCCATTTATTGGCCGTACCTTTATCTGTGATCGGGGCTGCTGCTTTGATGAAAGTGAGTGTTCTCACTGTAAAATAACGTAAAAAGTACAGTGCACCAAGTTGAATGCAGGTCAAGCTGACCTGCTTGCAAGGTCATGCCATTTATTGGCCGTACCTCTATCTGTGATCGGGACGGCTGCTTTGATGAAAGTGAGTGCTCTCACTGTAAAATAACGTGAAAAGTACAGAGCATCAAGTTGAATGCGAATAACAGTAGCTGCTTGCAAGATCATGCCATTTATTGGCCGTACCTTTATCTGTGATCGGGGCTGCTGCTTTGATGACAGTGAGTGCTCTCACTGTAAAATAACGTAAAAAGTACAGAACATCAAGTTGAATGCGAATAACAGTAGCTGCTTGCAAGATCATGCCATTTATTGGCCGTACCTTTATCTGTGATCGGGGCTGCTGCTTTGATGAAAGTGAGTGTTCTCACTGTAAAATAACGTAAAAAGTACAGTGCACCAAGTTGAATGCAGGTCAAGCTGACCTGCTTGCAAGGTCATGCCATTTATTGGCCGTACCTCTATCTGTGATCGGGACGGCTGCTTTGATGAAAGTGAGTGCTCTCACTGTAAAATAACGTGAAAAGTACAGAGCATCAAGTTGAATGCGAATAACAGTAGCTGCTTGCAAGATCATGCCATTTATTGGCCGTACCTTTATCTGTGATCGGGGCTGCTGCTTTGATGAAAGTGAGTGTTCTCACTGTAAAATAACGTAAAAAGTACAGTGCACCAAGTTGAATGCAGGTCAAGCTGACCTGCTTGCAAGGTCATGCCATTTATTGGCCGTACCTCTATCTGTGATCGGGACGGCTGCTTTGATAAAAGTGAGTGTTCTCACTGTAAAATCCAGTAGAAAGTACAGAGCATCAAGTTGAATGCGAATAACAGTAGCTGCTTGCAAGATCATGCCATTTATTGGCCCTACCTTTATCTGTGATCCGGACTGCTGCTTTGATGAAAGTGAGTGCTCTCACTGTAAAATAACGTAAAAATACAGAGGATCAAGTTGAATGCGAATAACAGTAAGTGCTTGCAAGATCATGCCATTTATTGGTCGTACCTTTATCTATGATCGGGACGGCTGCTTTGATGAAAGTGAGTGCTCTCACTGTAAAATAACGTAAAAAGTACAGAGCATCAAGTTGAATGCGAATAACAGTAGCTGCTTGCAAGATCATGCCATTTATTGGCCGTACCTTTATCTATGATCGGGACGGCTGCTTTGATGAAAGTGAGTGCTCTCACTGTAAAATAACGTAAAAAGTACAGAGCATCAAGTTGAATGCGAATAACAGTAGCTGCTTGCAAGATCATGCCATTTATTGGCCCTACCTTTATCTGTGATCCGGACTGCTGCTTTGATGAAAGTGAGTGCTCTCACTGTAAAATAACGTAAAAATACAGAGCATCAAGTTGAATGCGAATAACAGTAGCTGCTTGCAAGATCATGCCATTTATTGGCCGTACCTTTATCTGTGATCCGGGCGGCTGCTTTGATGAAAGTGAGTGCTCTCACTGTAAAATAACGTAAAAAAAAAATATTTTAAAAAAAAATGTGACCGACTTCGAAAACTGACAAAGTTCCAGAGAGCTGAAAACTAAAAGAGCTGAAAAGTACAAAATAAGCAACACAAAAAATGCTCTGAAAAGTAAAAAATAACTTCTTGTTGTCATGGATACAGAAATTTGCATCAAGCCTAAATATTCTGCAACTTTTCGGAGGCGGCGCAAATATAAGTAAAATATTACTGGCAATCGTGTGTCTTACCCGCGCTTATCCGCATTTTCTTTCTTAGAAAATCTATCTTTCGTGCTTACTCACTCTTGCTTTCGTACTCTTCCTCCCGCCTCTCAATCTCTCTCTTTCGATCTATCTCTATCCTTATATCTCTCTACCTGTCCAACCACAGGATGACTTTAATGATTGACGAAGACAAAATGCTACACAGGAGAGTAACGATAGTTCTATTGCCTGCAGTCTGTTATATGTATTTGCGTATTTGCTAGATTAACCTACAGTTATGAGATGTCGGAATTGTTCGGAATTGTGGAATACCAGACCAGTTAATGTTAACAATATTAGCATATTCGATAGGGTATACTTCGCCGCTTCAATTTGTAGATATATATGTACATAGAGCCTACGAGTATTTTCAGATTTGAGTGTGAGGATTTCGTGACGTTTGTAATATTTTACTTATATTTGCGCCGCCTCCGAAAAGTTGCAGAATATTTAGGCTTGATGCAAATTTCTGTATCCATGACAACAAGAAGTTATTTTTTACTTTTCAGAGCATTTTTTGTGTTGCTTATTTTGTACTTTTCAGCTCTTTTAGTTTTCAGCTCTCTGGAACTTTGTCAGTTTTCGAAGTCGGTCACATTTTTTTTTAAAATATTTTTTTTTTATTTAATGCTTTTTAGTATAGGAAATCAATAAATTGATGGTTCGCGGTCGATTTCATTTTGAACTTCATCGTTGCACTGGTGTAACAGTTATAGACGAAGAAATGTAGCAGAATTTGTTGACGAAAGAAAAGCTTGTACATTCCGAAATTTATGCAAGAGGGTGTACCGCGAGAACTTCCCTTATGAGTTACTCAAAGTTTCATCCTTATCGCACAAGCGATCCCAAAGCTATCGCCGGACAATCGAAAGTTCGGTTTTTATGCAATAACAATTGTTAGCGTTAAACAATTTAGGGAGAATTTACATTGGAACCAAGCCGTGAGCATCCTCTATAAGATAGGCAAGGTTTCATCAAGATCGGTCCATCCATCTCGGAAATATAGCCGGACAAACGAAATTTGTAATAGAAATGTGAAATTAGCGCGAAATTCGAATTTTAAGCAATAACAATGGTTAATGTTAAACAATTTCGACAAAATTTATATTCGGACCAAGTTGTGAGCATCCTCTATAAGATAGGCAAGGTTTCATTAAGATCGGTCCATCTATCTCGGAAATATCGCCGGACAAACGAAATTTGTAGTAGAAACGTGAAATCAGCGCGAAATTTGGTTTTTAAGCAATAACAATGGTTACTGTTAAACAATTTCAACAAAATTTACATTGGGACCAAGCCGTGAGCATCCTCTATAAGATAGGCAAGGTTTCATCAAGATCGGTCCATCCATCTCGGAAATATCGCCGGACAAACGAAATTTGTAGTAGAAACGTGAAATCAGCGCGAAATTCGGTTTTTAAGCAATAACAATGGTTAATGTTAAACAATTTCAACAAAATTTACATTGGGACCAAGCCGTGAGCATCCTCTATAAGATAGGCAAGGTTTCATCAAGATCGGTCCATCCATCTCGGAAATATCGCCGGACAAACGAAATTTGTAGTAGAAACGCGAAATCAGCGAAAAATTCGGTTTTTATGCAATAACAATGGTTAGCGTTAAACAATTTCGAAAAAATTTATAATGGGACCAAACTGTGAGCATCCTCTATAAGATAGGTTCGGTTTCATCCCGATCGGTCCACCCATCTCAGAGTTCTCGCCGGACAAACATTAAAAAAAAAAAAAAAAAAAAAAAAAAAAAATATAGCGGTCGAATTGAGTACCTCCTCCTTTTCGAAGTCGGTAAAAAGTGAGTGTTCTCACTGTAAAATCCAGTAGAAAGTACAGAGGATCAAGTTGAATGCGAATAACAGTAGCTGCTTGCAAGATCATGCCATTTATTGGCCCTACCTTTATCTGTGATCCGGACTGCTGCTTTGATGAAAGTGAGTGCTCTCACGGTAAAATAACGTAAAAAGTTCAGAGCATCAAGTTGAATGCGAATAACAGTAGCTGCTTGCAAGATCATGCCATTTATTGGCCGTACCTTTATCTGTGATCGGGGCTGCTGCTTTGATGAAAGTGAGTGTTCTCACTGTAAAATAACGTAAAAAGTACAGTGCACCAAGTTGAATGCAGGTCAAGCTGACCTGCTTGCAAGGTCATGCCATTTATTGGCCGTACCTCTATCTGTGATCGGGACGGCTGCTTTGATAAAAGTGAGTGTTCTCACTGTAAAATCCAGTAGAAAGTACAGAGCATCAAGTTGAATGCGAATAACAGTAGCTGCTTGCAAGATCATGCCATTTATTGGCCCTACCTTTATCTGTGATCCGGACTGCTGCTTTGATGAAAGTGAGTGCTCTCACTGTAAAATAACGTAAAAAGTACAGAGCATCACGTTGAATGCGAATAACAGTAGCTGCTTGCAAGATCATGCCATTTATTGGCCGTACCTCTATCTGTGATCGGGACGGTTGCTTTGATGACAGTGAGTGCTCTCACTGTAAAATAACGTAAAAAGTACAGAGCATCAAGTTGAATGCGAATAACAGTAGCTGCTTGCAAGATCATGCCATTTATTGGCCGTACCTCTATCTGTGATCGGGACGGTTGCTTTGATGACAGTGAGTGCTCTCACTGTAAAATAACGTAAAAAGTACAGAGCATCAAGTTGAATGCGAATAACAGTAGCTGCTTGCAAGATCATGCCATTTATTGGCCCAACCTTTATGTGTGATCGGGACGGCTGCTTTGATGACAGTGAGTGCTCTCACTGTAAAATAACGTAAAAAGTACAGAGCATCAAGTTGAATGCGAATAACAGTAGCTGCTTGCAAGATCATGCCATTTATTGGCCGTACCTTTATCTGTGATCGGGGCTGCTGCTTTGATGAAAGTGAGTGTTCTCACTGTAAAATAACGTAAAAAGTACAGTGCACCAAGTTGAATGCAGGTCAAGCTGACCTGCTTGCAAGGTCATGCCATTTATTGGCCGTACCTCTATCTGTGATCGGGACGGCTGCTTTGATGAAAGTGAGTGCTCTCACTGTAAAATAACGTGAAAAGTACAGAGCATCAAGTTGAATGCGAATAACAGTAGCTGCTTGCAAGATCATGCCATTTATTGGCCGTACCTTTATCTGTGATCGGGGCTGCTGCTTTGATGAAAGTGAGTGCTCTCACTGTAAAATAACGTAAAAAGTACAGAGCATCAAGTTGAAAGCAGGTCAAGCTGACCTGCTTGCAAGGTCATGCCATTTATTGGCCGTACCTCTATCTGTGATCGGGACGGCTGCTTTGATAAAAGTGAGTGTTCTCACTGTAAAATCCAGTAGAAAGTACAGAGCATCAAGTTGAATGCGAATAACAGTAGCTGCTTGCAAGATCATGCCATTTATTGGCCCTACCTTTATCTGTGATCCGGACTGCTGCTTTGATGAAAGTGAGTGCTCTCACTGTCAAATAACGTAAAAATACAGAGGATCAAGTTGAATGCGAATAACAGTAAGTGCTTGCAAGATCATGCCATTTATTGGTCGTACCTTTATCTATGATCGGGACGGCTGCTTTGATGAAAGTGAGTGCTCTCACTGTAAAATAACGTAAAAAGTACAGAGCATCAAGTTGAATGCGAATAACAGTAGCTGCTTGCAAGATCATGCCATTTATTGGCCGTACCTTTATCTATGATCGGGACGGCTGCTTTGATGAAAGTGAGTGCTCTCACTGTAAAATAACGTAAAAAGTACAGAGCATCAAGTTGAATGCGAATAACAGTAGCTGCTTGCAAGATCATGCCATTTATTGGCCCTACCTTTATCTGTGATCCGGACTGCTGCTTTGATGAAAGTGAGTGCTCTCACTGTAAAATAACGTAAAAATACAGAGCATCAAGTTGAATGCGAATAACAGTAGCTGCTTGCAAGATCATGCCATTTATTGGCCGTACCTTTATCTGTGATCCGGGCGGCTGCTTTGATGAAAGTGAGTGCTCTCACTGTAAAATAACGTAAAAAGTACAGAGCATCAAGTTGAATGCGAATAACAGTAGCTGCTTGCAAGATCATGCCATTTATTGGCCGTACCTTTATCTATGATCGGGACGGCTGCTTTGATGAAAGTGAGTGCTCTCACTGTAAAATAACGTAAAAAGTACAGAGCATCAAGTTGAATGCGAATAACAGTAGCTGCTTGCAAGATCATGCCATTTATTGGCCGTACCTTTATCTGTGATCGGGGCTGCTGCTTTGATGAAAGTGAGTGTTCTCACTGTAAAATAACGTAAAAAGTACAGTGCACCAAGTTGAATGCAGGTCAAGCTGACCTGCTTGCAAGGTCATGCCATTTATTGGCCGTACCTCTATCTGTGATCGGGACGGCAGCTTTGATGAAAGTGAGTTCTCTCACTGTAAAATAACGTAAAAAGTACAGAGCATCAAGTTGAATGCGAATAACAGTAGCTGCTTGCAAGATCATGCCATTTATTGGCCGTACCTTTATCTGTGATCCGGACTGCTGCTTTGATGAAAGTGAGTGCTCTCACTGTAAAATAACGTAAAAAGTACAGAGGATCAAGTTGAATGCGAATAACAGTAGCTGCTTGCAAGATCATGCCATTTATTGGCCGTACCTCTATCTGTGATCGGGACGGTTGCTTTGATGACAGTGAGTGCTCTCACTGTAAAATAACGTAAAAAGTACAGAGCATCAAGTTGAATGCGAATAACAGTAGCTGCTTGCAAGATCATGCCATTTATTGGCCCAACCTTTATCTGTGATCGGGACGGCTGCTTTGATGAAAGTGAGTGTTCTCACTGTAAAATAACGTAAAAAGTACAGTGCACCAAGTTGAATGCAGGTCAAGCTGACCTGCTTGCAAGGTCATGCCATTTATTGGCCGTACCTCTATCTGTGATCGGGACGGCTGCTTTGATGAAAGTGAGTGCTCTCACTGTAAAATAACGTGAAAAGTACAGAGCATCAAGTTGAATGCGAATAACAGTAGCTGCTTGCAAGATCATGCCATTTATTGGCCGTACCTTTATCTGTGATCGGGGCTGCTGCTTTGATGAAAGTGAGTGCTCTCACTGTAAAATAACGTAAAAAGTACAGAGCATCAAGTTGAAAGCAGGTCAAGCTGACCTGCTTGCAAGGTCATGCCATTTATTGGCCGTACCTCTATCTGTGATCGGGACGGCTGCTTTGATAAAAGTGAGTGTTCTCACTGTAAAATCCAGTAGAAAGTACAGAGCATCAAGTTGAATGCGAATAACAGTAGCTGCTTGCAAGATCATGCCATTTATTGGCCCTACCTTTATCTGTGATCCGGACTGCTGCTTTGATGAAAGTGAGTGCTCTCACTGTCAAATAACGTAAAAATACAGAGGATCAAGTTGAATGCGAATAACAGTAAGTGCTTGCAAGATCATGCCATTTATTGGTCGTACCTTTATCTATGATCGGGACGGCTGCTTTGATGAAAGTGAGTGCTCTCACTGTAAAATAACGTAAAAAGTACAGAGCATCAAGTTGAATGCGAATAACAGTAGCTGCTTGCAAGATCATGCCATTTATTGGCCGTACCTTTATCTATGATCGGGACGGCTGCTTTGATGAAAGTGAGTGCTCTCACTGTAAAATAACGTAAAAAGTACAGAGCATCAAGTTGAATGCGAATAACAGTAGCTGCTTGCAAGATCATGCCATTTATTGGCCCTACCTTTATCTGTGATCCGGACTGCTGCTTTGATGAAAGTGAGTGCTCTCACTGTAAAATAACGTAAAAATACAGAGCATCAAGTTGAATGCGAATAACAGTAGCTGCTTGCAAGATCATGCCATTTATTGGCCGTACCTTTATCTGTGATCCGGGCGGCTGCTTTGATGAAAGTGAGTGCTCTCACTGTAAAATAACGTAAAAAGTACAGAGCATCAAGTTGAATGCGAATAACAGTAGCTGCTTGCAAGATCATGCCATTTATTGGCCGTACCTTTATCTATGATCGGGACGGCTGCTTTGATGAAAGTGAGTGCTCTCACTGTAAAATAACGTAAAAAGTACAGAGCATCAAGTTGAATGCGAATAACAGTAGCTGCTTGCAAGATCATGCCATTTATTGGCCGTACCTTTATCTGTGATCGGGGCTGCTGCTTTGATGAAAGTGAGTGTTCTCACTGTAAAATAACGTAAAAAGTACAGTGCACCAAGTTGAATGCAGGTCAAGCTGACCTGCTTGCAAGGTCATGCCATTTATTGGCCGTACCTCTATCTGTGATCGGGACGGCAGCTTTGATGAAAGTGAGTTCTCTCACTGTAAAATAACGTAAAAAGTACAGAGCATCAAGTTGAATGCGAATAACAGTAGCTGCTTGCAAGATCATGCCATTTATTGGCCGTACCTTTATCTGTGATCCGGACTGCTGCTTTGATGAAAGTGAGTGCTCTCACTGTAAAATAACGTAAAAAGTACAGAGGATCAAGTTGAATGCGAATAACAGTAGCTGCTTGCAAGATCATGCCATTTATTGGCCGTACCTCTATCTGTGATCGGGACGGTTGCTTTGATGACAGTGAGTGCTCTCACTGTAAAATAACGTAAAAAGTACAGAGCATCAAGTTGAATGCGAATAACAGTAGCTGCTTGCAAGATCATGCCATTTATTGGCCCAACCTTTATCTGTGATCGGGACGGCTGCTTTGATGAAAGTGAGTGTTCTCACTGTAAAATAACGTAAAAAGTACAGTGCACCAAGTTGAATGCAGGTCAAGCTGACCTGCTTGCAAGGTCATGCCATTTATTGGCCGTACCTCTATCTGTGATCGGGACGGCTGCTTTGATGACAGTGAGTGCTCTCACTGTAAAATAACGTAAAAAGTACAGAGCATCAAGTTGAATGCGAATAACAGTAGCTGCTTGCAAGATCATGCCATTTATTGGCCCAACCTTTATCTGTGATCGGGACGGCTGCTTTGATGAAAGTGAGTGTTCTCGCTGTAAAATAACGTAAAAAGTACAGAGCATCAAGTTGAATGCGAATAACAGTAGCTGCTTGCAAGATCATGCCATTTATTGGCCGTACCTTTATCTGTGATCGGGGCTGCTGCTTTGATGAAAGTGAGTGTTCTCACTGTAAAATAACGTAAAAAGTACAGTGCACCAAGTTGAATGCAGGTCAAGCTGACCTGCTTGCAAGGTCATGCCATTTATTGGCCGTACCTCTATCTGTGATCGGGACGGCTGCTTTGATGAAAGTGAGTGCTCTCACTGTAAAATAACGTGAAAAGTACAGAGCATCAAGTTGAATGCGAATAACAGTAGCTGCTTGCAAGATCATGCCATTTATTGGCCGTACCTTTATCTGTGATCGGGGCTGCTGCTTTGATGACAGTGAGTGCTCTCACTGTAAAATAACGTAAAAAGTACAGAACATCAAGTTGAATGCGAATAACAGTAGCTGCTTGCAAGATCATGCCATTTATTGGCCGTACCTTTATCTGTGATCGGGGCTGCTGCTTTGATGAAAGTGAGTGTTCTCACTGTAAAATAACGTAAAAAGTACAGTGCACCAAGTTGAATGCAGGTCAAGCTGACCTGCTTGCAAGGTCATGCCATTTATTGGCCGTACCTCTATCTGTGATCGGGACGGCAGCTTTGATGAAAGTGAGTTCTCTCACTGTAAAATAACGTAAAAAGTACAGAGCATCAAGTTGAATGCGAATAACAGTAGCTGCTTGCAAGATCATGCCATTTATTGGCCGTACCTTTATCTGTGATCCGGACTGCTGCTTTGATGAAAGTGAGTGCTCTCACTGTAAAATAACGTAAAAAGTACAGAGGATCAAGTTGAATGCGAATAACAGTAGCTGCTTGCAAGATCATGCCATTTATTGGCCGTACCTCTATCTGTGATCGGGACGGTTGCTTTGATGACAGTGAGTGCTCTCACTGTAAAATAACGTAAAAAGTACAGAGCATCAAGTTGAATGCGAATAACAGTAGCTGCTTGCAAGATCATGCCATTTATTGGCCCAACCTTTATCTGTGATCGGGACGGCTGCTTTGATGAAAGTGAGTGTTCTCACTGTAAAATAACGTAAAAAGTACAGTGCACCAAGTTGAATGCAGGTCAAGCTGACCTGCTTGCAAGGTCATGCCATTTATTGGCCGTACCTCTATCTGTGATCGGGACGGCTGCTTTGATGACAGTGAGTGCTCTCACTGTAAAATAACGTAAAAAGTACAGAGCATCAAGTTGAATGCGAATAACAGTAGCTGCTTGCAAGATCATGCCATTTATTGGCCCAACCTTTATCTGTGATCGGGACGGCTGCTTTGATGAAAGTGAGTGTTCTCGCTGTAAAATAACGTAAAAAGTACAGAGCATCAAGTTGAATGCGAATAACAGTAGCTGCTTGCAAGATCATGCCATTTATTGGCCGTACCTTTATCTGTGATCGGGGCTGCTGCTTTGATGAAAGTGAGTGTTCTCACTGTAAAATAACGTAAAAAGTACAGTGCACCAAGTTGAATGCAGGTCAAGCTGACCTGCTTGCAAGGTCATGCCATTTATTGGCCGTACCTCTATCTGTGATCGGGACGGCTGCTTTGATGAAAGTGAGTGCTCTCACTGTAAAATAACGTGAAAAGTACAGAGCATCAAGTTGAATGCGAATAACAGTAGCTGCTTGCAAGATCATGCCATTTATTGGCCGTACCTTTATCTGTGATCGGGGCTGCTGCTTTGATGACAGTGAGTGCTCTCACTGTAAAATAACGTAAAAAGTACAGAACATCAAGTTGAATGCGAATAACAGTAGCTGCTTGCAAGATCATGCCATTTATTGGCCGTACCTTTATCTGTGATCGGGGCTGCTGCTTTGATGAAAGTGAGTGTTCTCACTGTAAAATAACGTAAAAAGTACAGTGCACCAAGTTGAATGCAGGTCAAGCTGACCTGCTTGCAAGGTCATGCCATTTATTGGCCGTACCTCTATCTGTGATCGGGACGGCTGCTTTGATGAAAGTGAGTGCTCTCACTGTAAAATAACGTGAAAAGTACAGAGCATCAAGTTGAATGCGAATAACAGTAGCTGCTTGCAAGATCATGCCATTTATTGGCCGTACCTTTATCTGTGATCGGGGCTGCTGCTTTGATGAAAGTGAGTGTTCTCACTGTAAAATAACGTAAAAAGTACAGTGCACCAAGTTGAATGCAGGTCAAGCTGACCTGCTTGCAAGGTCATGCCATTTATTGGCCGTACCTCTATCTGTGATCGGGACGGCTGCTTTGATAAAAGTGAGTGTTCTCACTGTAAAATCCAGTAGAAAGTACAGAGCATCAAGTTGAATGCGAATAACAGTAGCTGCTTGCAAGATCATGCCATTTATTGGCCCTACCTTTATCTGTGATCCGGACTGCTGCTTTGATGAAAGTGAGTGCTCTCACTGTAAAATAACGTAAAAATACAGAGGATCAAGTTGAATGCGAATAACAGTAAGTGCTTGCAAGATCATGCCATTTATTGGTCGTACCTTTATCTATGATCGGGACGGCTGCTTTGATGAAAGTGAGTGCTCTCACTGTAAAATAACGTAAAAAGTACAGAGCATCAAGTTGAATGCGAATAACAGTAGCTGCTTGCAAGATCATGCCATTTATTGGCCGTACCTTTATCTATGATCGGGACGGCTGCTTTGATGAAAGTGAGTGCTCTCACTGTAAAATAACGTAAAAAGTACAGAGCATCAAGTTGAATGCGAATAACAGTAGCTGCTTGCAAGATCATGCCATTTATTGGCCCTACCTTTATCTGTGATCCGGACTGCTGCTTTGATGAAAGTGAGTGCTCTCACTGTAAAATAACGTAAAAATACAGAGCATCAAGTTGAATGCGAATAACAGTAGCTGCTTGCAAGATCATGCCATTTATTGGCCGTACCTTTATCTGTGATCCGGGCGGCTGCTTTGATGAAAGTGAGTGCTCTCACTGTAAAATAACGTAAAAAAAAAATATTTTAAAAAAAAATGTGACCGACTTCGAAAACTGACAAAGTTCCAGAGAGCTGAAAACTAAAAGAGCTGAAAAGTACAAAATAAGCAACACAAAAAATGCTCTGAAAAGTAAAAAATAACTTCTTGTTGTCATGGATACAGAAATTTGCATCAAGCCTAAATATTCTGCAACTTTTCGGAGGCGGCGCAAATATAAGTAAAATATTACTGGCAATCGTGTGTCTTACCCGCGCTTATCCGCATTTTCTTTCTTAGAAAATCTATCTTTCGTGCTTACTCACTCTTGCTTTCGTACTCTTCCTCCCGCCTCTCAATCTCTCTCTTTCGATCTATCTCTATCCTTATATCTCTCTACCTGTCCAACCACAGGATGACTTTAATGATTGACGAAGACAAAATGCTACACAGGAGAGTAACGATAGTTCTATTGCCTGCAGTCTGTTATATGTATTTGCGTATTTGCTAGATTAACCTACAGTTATGAGATGTCGGAATTGTTCGGAATTGTGGAATACCAGACCAGTTAATGTTAACAATATTAGCATATTCGATAGGGTATACTTCGCCGCTTCAATTTGTAGATATATATGTACATAGAGCCTACGAGTATTTTCAGATTTGAGTGTGAGGATTTCGTGACGTTTGTAATATTTTACTTATATTTGCGCCGCCTCCGAAAAGTTGCAGAATATTTAGGCTTGATGCAAATTTCTGTATCCATGACAACAAGAAGTTATTTTTTACTTTTCAGAGCATTTTTTGTGTTGCTTATTTTGTACTTTTCAGCTCTTTTAGTTTTCAGCTCTCTGGAACTTTGTCAGTTTTCGAAGTCGGTCACATTTTTTTTTAAAATATTTTTTTTTTATTTAATGCTTTTTAGTATAGGAAATCAATAAATTGATGGTTCGCGGTCGATTTCATTTTGAACTTCATCGTTGCACTGGTGTAACAGTTATAGACGAAGAAATGTAGCAGAATTTGTTGACGAAAGAAAAGCTTGTACATTCCGAAATTTATGCAAGAGGGTGTACCGCGAGAACTTCCCTTATGAGTTACTCAAAGTTTCATCCTTATCGCACAAGCGATCCCAAAGCTATCGCCGGACAATCGAAAGTTCGGTTTTTATGCAATAACAATTGTTAGCGTTAAACAATTTAGGGAGAATTTACATTGGAACCAAGCCGTGAGCATCCTCTATAAGATAGGCAAGGTTTCATCAAGATCGGTCCATCCATCTCGGAAATATAGCCGGACAAACGAAATTTGTAATAGAAATGTGAAATTAGCGCGAAATTCGAATTTTAAGCAATAACAATGGTTAATGTTAAACAATTTCGACAAAATTTATATTCGGACCAAGTTGTGAGCATCCTCTATAAGATAGGCAAGGTTTCATTAAGATCGGTCCATCTATCTCGGAAATATCGCCGGACAAACGAAATTTGTAGTAGAAACGTGAAATCAGCGCGAAATTTGGTTTTTAAGCAATAACAATGGTTACTGTTAAACAATTTCAACAAAATTTACATTGGGACCAAGCCGTGAGCATCCTCTATAAGATAGGCAAGGTTTCATCAAGATCGGTCCATCCATCTCGGAAATATCGCCGGACAAACGAAATTTGTAGTAGAAACGTGAAATCAGCGCGAAATTCGGTTTTTAAGCAATAACAATGGTTAATGTTAAACAATTTCAACAAAATTTACATTGGGACCAAGCCGTGAGCATCCTCTATAAGATAGGCAAGGTTTCATCAAGATCGGTCCATCCATCTCGGAAATATCGCCGGACAAACGAAATTTGTAGTAGAAACGCGAAATCAGCGAAAAATTCGGTTTTTATGCAATAACAATGGTTAGCGTTAAACAATTTCGAAAAAATTTATAATGGGACCAAACTGTGAGCATCCTCTATAAGATAGGTTCGGTTTCATCCCGATCGGTCCACCCATCTCAGAGTTCTCGCCGGACAAACATTAAAAAAAAAAAAAAAAAAAAAAAAAAAAAATATAGCGGTCGAATTGAGTACCTCCTCCTTTTCGAAGTCGGTAAAAAGTGAGTGTTCTCACTGTAAAATCCAGTAGAAAGTACAGAGGATCAAGTTGAATGCGAATAACAGTAGCTGCTTGCAAGATCATGCCATTTATTGGCCCTACCTTTATCTGTGATCCGGACTGCTGCTTTGATGAAAGTGAGTGCTCTCACGGTAAAATAACGTAAAAAGTTCAGAGCATCAAGTTGAATGCGAATAACAGTAGCTGCTTGCAAGATCATGCCATTTATTGGCCGTACCTTTATCTGTGATCGGGGCTGCTGCTTTGATGAAAGTGAGTGTTCTCACTGTAAAATAACGTAAAAAGTACAGTGCACCAAGTTGAATGCAGGTCAAGCTGACCTGCTTGCAAGGTCATGCCATTTATTGGCCGTACCTCTATCTGTGATCGGGACGGCTGCTTTGATAAAAGTGAGTGTTCTCACTGTAAAATCCAGTAGAAAGTACAGAGCATCAAGTTGAATGCGAATAACAGTAGCTGCTTGCAAGATCATGCCATTTATTGGCCCTACCTTTATCTGTGATCCGGACTGCTGCTTTGATGAAAGTGAGTGCTCTCACTGTAAAATAACGTAAAAAGTACAGAGCATCACGTTGAATGCGAATAACAGTAGCTGCTTGCAAGATCATGCCATTTATTGGCCGTACCTCTATCTGTGATCGGGACGGTTGCTTTGATGACAGTGAGTGCTCTCACTGTAAAATAACGTAAAAAGTACAGAGCATCAAGTTGAATGCGAATAACAGTAGCTGCTTGCAAGATCATGCCATTTATTGGCCGTACCTCTATCTGTGATCGGGACGGTTGCTTTGATGACAGTGAGTGCTCTCACTGTAAAATAACGTAAAAAGTACAGAGCATCAAGTTGAATGCGAATAACAGTAGCTGCTTGCAAGATCATGCCATTTATTGGCCCAACCTTTATGTGTGATCGGGACGGCTGCTTTGATGACAGTGAGTGCTCTCACTGTAAAATAACGTAAAAAGTACAGAGCATCAAGTTGAATGCGAATAACAGTAGCTGCTTGCAAGATCATGCCATTTATTGGCCGTACCTTTATCTGTGATCGGGGCTGCTGCTTTGATGAAAGTGAGTGTTCTCACTGTAAAATAACGTAAAAAGTACAGTGCACCAAGTTGAATGCAGGTCAAGCTGACCTGCTTGCAAGGTCATGCCATTTATTGGCCGTACCTCTATCTGTGATCGGGACGGCTGCTTTGATGAAAGTGAGTGCTCTCACTGTAAAATAACGTGAAAAGTACAGAGCATCAAGTTGAATGCGAATAACAGTAGCTGCTTGCAAGATCATGCCATTTATTGGCCGTACCTTTATCTGTGATCGGGGCTGCTGCTTTGATGAAAGTGAGTGCTCTCACTGTAAAATAACGTAAAAAGTACAGAGCATCAAGTTGAAAGCAGGTCAAGCTGACCTGCTTGCAAGGTCATGCCATTTATTGGCCGTACCTCTATCTGTGATCGGGACGGCTGCTTTGATAAAAGTGAGTGTTCTCACTGTAAAATCCAGTAGAAAGTACAGAGCATCAAGTTGAATGCGAATAACAGTAGCTGCTTGCAAGATCATGCCATTTATTGGCCCTACCTTTATCTGTGATCCGGACTGCTGCTTTGATGAAAGTGAGTGCTCTCACTGTCAAATAACGTAAAAATACAGAGGATCAAGTTGAATGCGAATAACAGTAAGTGCTTGCAAGATCATGCCATTTATTGGTCGTACCTTTATCTATGATCGGGACGGCTGCTTTGATGAAAGTGAGTGCTCTCACTGTAAAATAACGTAAAAAGTACAGAGCATCAAGTTGAATGCGAATAACAGTAGCTGCTTGCAAGATCATGCCATTTATTGGCCGTACCTTTATCTATGATCGGGACGGCTGCTTTGATGAAAGTGAGTGCTCTCACTGTAAAATAACGTAAAAAGTACAGAGCATCAAGTTGAATGCGAATAACAGTAGCTGCTTGCAAGATCATGCCATTTATTGGCCCTACCTTTATCTGTGATCCGGACTGCTGCTTTGATGAAAGTGAGTGCTCTCACTGTCAAATAACGTAAAAATACAGAGGATCAAGTTGAATGCGAATAACAGTAAGTGCTTGCAAGATCATGCCATTTATTGGCCGTACCTTTATCTGTGATCCGGACTGCTGCTTTGATGAAAGTGAGTGCTCTCACTGTAAAATAACGTAAAAAGTACAGAGGATCAAGTTGAATGCGAATAACAGTAGCTGCTTGCAAGATCATGCCATTTATTGGCCGTACCTCTATCTGTGATCGGGACGGTTGCTTTGATGACAGTGAGTGCTCTCACTGTAAAATAACGTAAAAAGTACAGAGCATCAAGTTGAATGCGAATAACAGTAGCTGCTTGCAAGATCATGCCATTTATTGGCCCAACCTTTATCTGTGATCGGGACGGCTGCTTTGATGAAAGTGAGTGTTCTCACTGTAAAATAACGTAAAAAGTACAGTGCACCAAGTTGAATGCAGGTCAAGCTGACCTGCTTGCAAGGTCATGCCATTTATTGGCCGTACCTCTATCTGTGATCGGGACGGCTGCTTTGATGACAGTGAGTGCTCTCACTGTAAAATAACGTAAAAAGTACAGAGCATCAAGTTGAATGCGAATAACAGTAGCTGCTTGCAAGATCATGCCATTTATTGGCCCAACCTTTATCTGTGATCGGGACGGCTGCTTTGATGAAAGTGAGTGTTCTCGCTGTAAAATAACGTAAAAAGTACAGAGCATCAAGTTGAATGCGAATAACAGTAGCTGCTTGCAAGATCATGCCATTTATTGGCCGTACCTTTATCTGTGATCGGGGCTGCTGCTTTGATGAAAGTGAGTGTTCTCACTGTAAAATAACGTAAAAAGTACAGTGCACCAAGTTGAATGCAGGTCAAGCTGACCTGCTTGCAAGGTCATGCCATTTATTGGCCGTACCTCTATCTGTGATCGGGACGGCTGCTTTGATGAAAGTGAGTGCTCTCACTGTAAAATAACGTGAAAAGTACAGAGCATCAAGTTGAATGCGAATAACAGTAGCTGCTTGCAAGATCATGCCATTTATTGGCCGTACCTTTATCTGTGATCGGGGCTGCTGCTTTGATGACAGTGAGTGCTCTCACTGTAAAATAACGTAAAAAGTACAGAACATCAAGTTGAATGCGAATAACAGTAGCTGCTTGCAAGATCATGCCATTTATTGGCCGTACCTTTATCTGTGATCGGGGCTGCTGCTTTGATGAAAGTGAGTGTTCTCACTGTAAAATAACGTAAAAAGTACAGTGCACCAAGTTGAATGCAGGTCAAGCTGACCTGCTTGCAAGGTCATGCCATTTATTGGCCGTACCTCTATCTGTGATCGGGACGGCAGCTTTGATGAAAGTGAGTTCTCTCACTGTAAAATAACGTAAAAAGTACAGAGCATCAAGTTGAATGCGAATAACAGTAGCTGCTTGCAAGATCATGCCATTTATTGGCCGTACCTTTATCTGTGATCCGGACTGCTGCTTTGATGAAAGTGAGTGCTCTCACTGTAAAATAACGTAAAAAGTACAGAGGATCAAGTTGAATGCGAATAACAGTAGCTGCTTGCAAGATCATGCCATTTATTGGCCGTACCTCTATCTGTGATCGGGACGGTTGCTTTGATGACAGTGAGTGCTCTCACTGTAAAATAACGTAAAAAGTACAGAGCATCAAGTTGAATGCGAATAACAGTAGCTGCTTGCAAGATCATGCCATTTATTGGCCCAACCTTTATCTGTGATCGGGACGGCTGCTTTGATGAAAGTGAGTGTTCTCACTGTAAAATAACGTAAAAAGTACAGTGCACCAAGTTGAATGCAGGTCAAGCTGACCTGCTTGCAAGGTCATGCCATTTATTGGCCGTACCTCTATCTGTGATCGGGACGGCTGCTTTGATGACAGTGAGTGCTCTCACTGTAAAATAACGTAAAAAGTACAGAGCATCAAGTTGAATGCGAATAACAGTAGCTGCTTGCAAGATCATGCCATTTATTGGCCCAACCTTTATCTGTGATCGGGACGGCTGCTTTGATGAAAGTGAGTGTTCTCGCTGTAAAATAACGTAAAAAGTACAGAGCATCAAGTTGAATGCGAATAACAGTAGCTGCTTGCAAGATCATGCCATTTATTGGCCGTACCTTTATCTGTGATCGGGGCTGCTGCTTTGATGAAAGTGAGTGTTCTCACTGTAAAATAACGTAAAAAGTACAGTGCACCAAGTTGAATGCAGGTCAAGCTGACCTGCTTGCAAGGTCATGCCATTTATTGGCCGTACCTCTATCTGTGATCGGGACGGCTGCTTTGATGAAAGTGAGTGCTCTCACTGTAAAATAACGTGAAAAGTACAGAGCATCAAGTTGAATGCGAATAACAGTAGCTGCTTGCAAGATCATGCCATTTATTGGCCGTACCTTTATCTGTGATCGGGGCTGCTGCTTTGATGACAGTGAGTGCTCTCACTGTAAAATAACGTAAAAAGTACAGAACATCAAGTTGAATGCGAATAACAGTAGCTGCTTGCAAGATCATGCCATTTATTGGCCGTACCTTTATCTGTGATCGGGGCTGCTGCTTTGATGAAAGTGAGTGTTCTCACTGTAAAATAACGTAAAAAGTACAGTGCACCAAGTTGAATGCAGGTCAAGCTGACCTGCTTGCAAGGTCATGCCATTTATTGGCCGTACCTCTATCTGTGATCGGGACGGCTGCTTTGATGAAAGTGAGTGCTCTCACTGTAAAATAACGTGAAAAGTACAGAGCATCAAGTTGAATGCGAATAACAGTAGCTGCTTGCAAGATCATGCCATTTATTGGCCGTACCTTTATCTGTGATCGGGGCTGCTGCTTTGATGAAAGTGAGTGTTCTCACTGTAAAATAACGTAAAAAGTACAGTGCACCAAGTTGAATGCAGGTCAAGCTGACCTGCTTGCAAGGTCATGCCATTTATTGGCCGTACCTCTATCTGTGATCGGGACGGCTGCTTTGATAAAAGTGAGTGTTCTCACTGTAAAATCCAGTAGAAAGTACAGAGCATCAAGTTGAATGCGAATAACAGTAGCTGCTTGCAAGATCATGCCATTTATTGGCCCTACCTTTATCTGTGATCCGGACTGCTGCTTTGATGAAAGTGAGTGCTCTCACTGTAAAATAACGTAAAAATACAGAGGATCAAGTTGAATGCGAATAACAGTAAGTGCTTGCAAGATCATGCCATTTATTGGTCGTACCTTTATCTATGATCGGGACGGCTGCTTTGATGAAAGTGAGTGCTCTCACTGTAAAATAACGTAAAAAGTACAGAGCATCAAGTTGAATGCGAATAACAGTAGCTGCTTGCAAGATCATGCCATTTATTGGCCGTACCTTTATCTATGATCGGGACGGCTGCTTTGATGAAAGTGAGTGCTCTCACTGTAAAATAACGTAAAAAGTACAGAGCATCAAGTTGAATGCGAATAACAGTAGCTGCTTGCAAGATCATGCCATTTATTGGCCCTACCTTTATCTGTGATCCGGACTGCTGCTTTGATGAAAGTGAGTGCTCTCACTGTAAAATAACGTAAAAATACAGAGCATCAAGTTGAATGCGAATAACAGTAGCTGCTTGCAAGATCATGCCATTTATTGGCCGTACCTTTAT
Organism: Ectemnius cavifrons; assembly: GCA_964023945.1. Taxonomy (NCBI): domain Eukaryota; kingdom Metazoa; phylum Arthropoda; class Insecta; order Hymenoptera; family Crabronidae; genus Ectemnius; species Ectemnius cavifrons. The sequence continues at coordinate 5,541,442 of OZ030377.1, forward strand.
CTGTGATCCGGGCGGCTGCTTTGATGAAAGTGAGTGCTCTCACTGTAAAATAACGTAAAAAAAAAATATTTTAAAAAAAAATGTGACCGACTTCGAAAACTGACAAAGTTCCAGAGAGCTGAAAACTAAAAGAGCTGAAAAGTACAAAATAAGCAACACAAAAAATGCTCTGAAAAGTAAAAAATAACTTCTTGTTGTCATGGATACAGAAATTTGCATCAAGCCTAAATATTCTGCAACTTTTCGGAGGCGGCGCAAATATAAGTAAAATATTACTGGCAATCGTGTGTCTTACCCGCGCTTATCCGCATTTTCTTTCTTAGAAAATCTATCTTTCGTGCTTACTCACTCTTGCTTTCGTACTCTTCCTCCCGCCTCTCAATCTCTCTCTTTCGATCTATCTCTATCCTTATATCTCTCTACCTGTCCAACCACAGGATGACTTTAATGATTGACGAAGACAAAATGCTACACAGGAGAGTAACGATAGTTCTATTGCCTGCAGTCTGTTATATGTATTTGCGTATTTGCTAGATTAACCTACAGTTATGAGATGTCGGAATTGTTCGGAATTGTGGAATACCAGACCAGTTAATGTTAACAATATTAGCATATTCGATAGGGTATACTTCGCCGCTTCAATTTGTAGATATATATGTACATAGAGCCTACGAGTATTTTCAGATTTGAGTGTGAGGATTTCGTGACGTTTGTAATATTTTACTTATATTTGCGCCGCCTCCGAAAAGTTGCAGAATATTTAGGCTTGATGCAAATTTCTGTATCCATGACAACAAGAAGTTATTTTTTACTTTTCAGAGCATTTTTTGTGTTGCTTATTTTGTACTTTTCAGCTCTTTTAGTTTTCAGCTCTCTGGAACTTTGTCAGTTTTCGAAGTCGGTCACATTTTTTTTTAAAATATTTTTTTTTTATTTAATGCTTTTTAGTATAGGAAATCAATAAATTGATGGTTCGCGGTCGATTTCATTTTGAACTTCATCGTTGCACTGGTGTAACAGTTATAGACGAAGAAATGTAGCAGAATTTGTTGACGAAAGAAAAGCTTGTACATTCCGAAATTTATGCAAGAGGGTGTACCGCGAGAACTTCCCTTATGAGTTACTCAAAGTTTCATCCTTATCGCACAAGCGATCCCAAAGCTATCGCCGGACAATCGAAAGTTCGGTTTTTATGCAATAACAATTGTTAGCGTTAAACAATTTAGGGAGAATTTACATTGGAACCAAGCCGTGAGCATCCTCTATAAGATAGGCAAGGTTTCATCAAGATCGGTCCATCCATCTCGGAAATATAGCCGGACAAACGAAATTTGTAATAGAAATGTGAAATTAGCGCGAAATTCGAATTTTAAGCAATAACAATGGTTAATGTTAAACAATTTCGACAAAATTTATATTCGGACCAAGTTGTGAGCATCCTCTATAAGATAGGCAAGGTTTCATTAAGATCGGTCCATCTATCTCGGAAATATCGCCGGACAAACGAAATTTGTAGTAGAAACGTGAAATCAGCGCGAAATTTGGTTTTTAAGCAATAACAATGGTTACTGTTAAACAATTTCAACAAAATTTACATTGGGACCAAGCCGTGAGCATCCTCTATAAGATAGGCAAGGTTTCATCAAGATCGGTCCATCCATCTCGGAAATATCGCCGGACAAACGAAATTTGTAGTAGAAACGTGAAATCAGCGCGAAATTCGGTTTTTAAGCAATAACAATGGTTAATGTTAAACAATTTCAACAAAATTTACATTGGGACCAAGCCGTGAGCATCCTCTATAAGATAGGCAAGGTTTCATCAAGATCGGTCCATCCATCTCGGAAATATCGCCGGACAAACGAAATTTGTAGTAGAAACGCGAAATCAGCGAAAAATTCGGTTTTTATGCAATAACAATGGTTAGCGTTAAACAATTTCGAAAAAATTTATAATGGGACCAAACTGTGAGCATCCTCTATAAGATAGGTTCGGTTTCATCCCGATCGGTCCACCCATCTCAGAGTTCTCGCCGGACAAACATTAAAAAAAAAAAAAAAAAAAAAAAAAAAAAATATAGCGGTCGAATTGAGTACCTCCTCCTTTTCGAAGTCGGTAAAAAGTGAGTGTTCTCACTGTAAAATCCAGTAGAAAGTACAGAGGATCAAGTTGAATGCGAATAACAGTAGCTGCTTGCAAGATCATGCCATTTATTGGCCCTACCTTTATCTGTGATCCGGACTGCTGCTTTGATGAAAGTGAGTGCTCTCACGGTAAAATAACGTAAAAAGTTCAGAGCATCAAGTTGAATGCGAATAACAGTAGCTGCTTGCAAGATCATGCCATTTATTGGCCGTACCTTTATCTGTGATCGGGGCTGCTGCTTTGATGAAAGTGAGTGTTCTCACTGTAAAATAACGTAAAAAGTACAGTGCACCAAGTTGAATGCAGGTCAAGCTGACCTGCTTGCAAGGTCATGCCATTTATTGGCCGTACCTCTATCTGTGATCGGGACGGCTGCTTTGATAAAAGTGAGTGTTCTCACTGTAAAATCCAGTAGAAAGTACAGAGCATCAAGTTGAATGCGAATAACAGTAGCTGCTTGCAAGATCATGCCATTTATTGGCCCTACCTTTATCTGTGATCCGGACTGCTGCTTTGATGAAAGTGAGTGCTCTCACTGTAAAATAACGTAAAAAGTACAGAGCATCACGTTGAATGCGAATAACAGTAGCTGCTTGCAAGATCATGCCATTTATTGGCCGTACCTCTATCTGTGATCGGGACGGTTGCTTTGATGACAGTGAGTGCTCTCACTGTAAAATAACGTAAAAAGTACAGAGCATCAAGTTGAATGCGAATAACAGTAGCTGCTTGCAAGATCATGCCATTTATTGGCCGTACCTCTATCTGTGATCGGGACGGTTGCTTTGATGACAGTGAGTGCTCTCACTGTAAAATAACGTAAAAAGTACAGAGCATCAAGTTGAATGCGAATAACAGTAGCTGCTTGCAAGATCATGCCATTTATTGGCCCAACCTTTATGTGTGATCGGGACGGCTGCTTTGATGACAGTGAGTGCTCTCACTGTAAAATAACGTAAAAAGTACAGAGCATCAAGTTGAATGCGAATAACAGTAGCTGCTTGCAAGATCATGCCATTTATTGGCCGTACCTTTATCTGTGATCGGGGCTGCTGCTTTGATGAAAGTGAGTGTTCTCACTGTAAAATAACGTAAAAAGTACAGTGCACCAAGTTGAATGCAGGTCAAGCTGACCTGCTTGCAAGGTCATGCCATTTATTGGCCGTACCTCTATCTGTGATCGGGACGGCTGCTTTGATGAAAGTGAGTGCTCTCACTGTAAAATAACGTGAAAAGTACAGAGCATCAAGTTGAATGCGAATAACAGTAGCTGCTTGCAAGATCATGCCATTTATTGGCCGTACCTTTATCTGTGATCGGGGCTGCTGCTTTGATGAAAGTGAGTGCTCTCACTGTAAAATAACGTAAAAAGTACAGAGCATCAAGTTGAAAGCAGGTCAAGCTGACCTGCTTGCAAGGTCATGCCATTTATTGGCCGTACCTCTATCTGTGATCGGGACGGCTGCTTTGATAAAAGTGAGTGTTCTCACTGTAAAATCCAGTAGAAAGTACAGAGCATCAAGTTGAATGCGAATAACAGTAGCTGCTTGCAAGATCATGCCATTTATTGGCCCTACCTTTATCTGTGATCCGGACTGCTGCTTTGATGAAAGTGAGTGCTCTCACTGTCAAATAACGTAAAAATACAGAGGATCAAGTTGAATGCGAATAACAGTAAGTGCTTGCAAGATCATGCCATTTATTGGTCGTACCTTTATCTATGATCGGGACGGCTGCTTTGATGAAAGTGAGTGCTCTCACTGTAAAATAACGTAAAAAGTACAGAGCATCAAGTTGAATGCGAATAACAGTAGCTGCTTGCAAGATCATGCCATTTATTGGCCGTACCTTTATCTATGATCGGGACGGCTGCTTTGATGAAAGTGAGTGCTCTCACTGTAAAATAACGTAAAAAGTACAGAGCATCAAGTTGAATGCGAATAACAGTAGCTGCTTGCAAGATCATGCCATTTATTGGCCCTACCTTTATCTGTGATCCGGACTGCTGCTTTGATGAAAGTGAGTGCTCTCACTGTAAAATAACGTAAAAATACAGAGCATCAAGTTGAATGCGAATAACAGTAGCTGCTTGCAAGATCATGCCATTTATTGGCCGTACCTTTATCTGTGATCCGGGCGGCTGCTTTGATGAAAGTGAGTGCTCTCACTGTAAAATAACGTAAAAAGTACAGAGCATCAAGTTGAATGCGAATAACAGTAGCTGCTTGCAAGATCATGCCATTTATTGGCCGTACCTTTATCTATGATCGGGACGGCTGCTTTGATGAAAGTGAGTGCTCTCACTGTAAAATAACGTAAAAAGTACAGAGCATCAAGTTGAATGCGAATAACAGTAGCTGCTTGCAAGATCATGCCATTTATTGGCCGTACCTTTATCTATGATCGGGACGGCTGCTTTGATGAAAGTGAGTGCTCTCACTGTAAAATAACGTAAAAAGTACAGAGCATCAAGTTGAATGCGAATAACAGTAGCTGCTTGCAAGATCATGCCATTTATTGGCCCTACCTTTATCTGTGATCCGGACTGCTGCTTTGATGAAAGTGAGTGCTCTCACGGTAAAATAACGTAAAAAGTTCAGAGCATCAAGTTGAATGCGAATAACAGTAGCTGCTTGCAAGATCATGCCATTTATTGGCCGTACCTTTATCTGTGATCGGGGCTGCTGCTTTGATGAAAGTGAGTGTTCTCACTGTAAAATAACGTAAAAAGTACAGTGCACCAAGTTGAATGCAGGTCAAGCTGACCTGCTTGCAAGGTCATGCCATTTATTGGCCGTACCTCTATCTGTGATCGGGACGGCTGCTTTGATAAAAGTGAGTGTTCTCACTGTAAAATCCAGTAGAAAGTACAGAGCATCAAGTTGAATGCGAATAACAGTAGCTGCTTGCAAGATCATGCCATTTATTGGCCCTACCTTTATCTGTGATCCGGACTGCTGCTTTGATGAAAGTGAGTGCTCTCACTGTAAAATAACGTAAAAAGTACAGAGCATCACGTTGAATGCGAATAACAGTAGCTGCTTGCAAGATCATGCCATTTATTGGCCGTACCTCTATCTGTGATCGGGACGGTTGCTTTGATGACAGTGAGTGCTCTCACTGTAAAATAACGTAAAAAGTACAGAGCATCAAGTTGAATGCGAATAACAGTAGCTGCTTGCAAGATCATGCCATTTATTGGCCGTACCTCTATCTGTGATCGGGACGGTTGCTTTGATGACAGTGAGTGCTCTCACTGTAAAATAACGTAAAAAGTACAGAGCATCAAGTTGAATGCGAATAACAGTAGCTGCTTGCAAGATCATGCCATTTATTGGCCCAACCTTTATGTGTGATCGGGACGGCTGCTTTGATGACAGTGAGTGCTCTCACTGTAAAATAACGTAAAAAGTACAGAGCATCAAGTTGAATGCGAATAACAGTAGCTGCTTGCAAGATCATGCCATTTATTGGCCGTACCTTTATCTGTGATCGGGGCTGCTGCTTTGATGAAAGTGAGTGTTCTCACTGTAAAATAACGTAAAAAGTACAGTGCACCAAGTTGAATGCAGGTCAAGCTGACCTGCTTGCAAGGTCATGCCATTTATTGGCCGTACCTCTATCTGTGATCGGGACGGCTGCTTTGATGAAAGTGAGTGCTCTCACTGTAAAATAACGTGAAAAGTACAGAGCATCAAGTTGAATGCGAATAACAGTAGCTGCTTGCAAGATCATGCCATTTATTGGCCGTACCTTTATCTGTGATCGGGGCTGCTGCTTTGATGAAAGTGAGTGCTCTCACTGTAAAATAACGTAAAAAGTACAGAGCATCAAGTTGAAAGCAGGTCAAGCTGACCTGCTTGCAAGGTCATGCCATTTATTGGCCGTACCTCTATCTGTGATCGGGACGGCTGCTTTGATAAAAGTGAGTGTTCTCACTGTAAAATCCAGTAGAAAGTACAGAGCATCAAGTTGAATGCGAATAACAGTAGCTGCTTGCAAGATCATGCCATTTATTGGCCCTACCTTTATCTGTGATCCGGACTGCTGCTTTGATGAAAGTGAGTGCTCTCACTGTCAAATAACGTAAAAATACAGAGGATCAAGTTGAATGCGAATAACAGTAAGTGCTTGCAAGATCATGCCATTTATTGGTCGTACCTTTATCTATGATCGGGACGGCTGCTTTGATGAAAGTGAGTGCTCTCACTGTAAAATAACGTAAAAAGTACAGAGCATCAAGTTGAATGCGAATAACAGTAGCTGCTTGCAAGATCATGCCATTTATTGGCCGTACCTTTATCTATGATCGGGACGGCTGCTTTGATGAAAGTGAGTGCTCTCACTGTAAAATAACGTAAAAAGTACAGAGCATCAAGTTGAATGCGAATAACAGTAGCTGCTTGCAAGATCATGCCATTTATTGGCCCTACCTTTATCTGTGATCCGGACTGCTGCTTTGATGAAAGTGAGTGCTCTCACTGTAAAATAACGTAAAAATACAGAGCATCAAGTTGAATGCGAATAACAGTAGCTGCTTGCAAGATCATGCCATTTATTGGCCGTACCTTTATCTGTGATCCGGGCGGCTGCTTTGATGAAAGTGAGTGCTCTCACTGTAAAATAACGTAAAAAGTACAGAGCATCAAGTTGAATGCGAATAACAGTAGCTGCTTGCAAGATCATGCCATTTATTGGCCGTACCTTTATCTATGATCGGGACGGCTGCTTTGATGAAAGTGAGTGCTCTCACTGTAAAATAACGTAAAAAGTACAGAGCATCAAGTTGAATGCGAATAACAGTAGCTGCTTGCAAGATCATGCCATTTATTGGCCGTACCTTTATCTGTGATCGGGGCTGCTGCTTTGATGAAAGTGAGTGTTCTCACTGTAAAATAACGTAAAAAGTACAGTGCACCAAGTTGAATGCAGGTCAAGCTGACCTGCTTGCAAGGTCATGCCATTTATTGGCCGTACCTCTATCTGTGATCGGGACGGCAGCTTTGATGAAAGTGAGTTCTCTCACTGTAAAATAACGTAAAAAGTACAGAGCATCAAGTTGAATGCGAATAACAGTAGCTGCTTGCAAGATCATGCCTTTTATTGGCCGTACCTTTATCTGTGATCGGGGCTGCTGCTTTGATGAAAGTGAATGTTCTCACTGTAAAATAACGTAAAAAGTACAGTGCACCAAGTTGAATGCAGGTCAAGTTGACCTGCTTGCAAGGTCATGCCATTTAATGGCCGTACCTCTATCTGTGATCGGGACGGCTGCTTTGATGACAGTGAGTGCTCTCACTGTAAAATAACGTAAAAAGTACAGTGCACCAAGTTGAATGCAGGTCAGGCTGACCTGCTTGCAAGGTCATGCCATTTATTGGCCGTACCTCTATCTGTGATCGGGACGGCTGCTTTGATGACAGTGAGTGCTCTCACTGTAAAATAACGTAAAAAGTACAGTGCACCAAGTTGAATGCAGGTCAAGCTGACCTGCTTGCAAGATCATGCCATTTATTGGCCGTACCTTTATCTGTGATCGGGACTGCTGCTTTGATAAAAGTGAGTGCTCTCACGGTAAAATAACGTAAAAAGTACAGAGCATCACGTTGAATGCGAATAACAGTAGCTGCTTGCAAGATCATGCCATTTATTGGCCGTACCTTTATCTGTGATCGGGGCTGCTGCTTTGATGAAAGTGAGTGTTCTCACTGTAAAATAACGTAAAAAGTACAGTGCACCAAGTTGAATGCAGGTCAAGCTGACCTGCTTGCAAGGTCATGCCATTTATTGGCCGTACCTCTATCTGTGATCGGGACGGCTGCTTTGATGAAAGTGAGTGTTCTCACTGTAAAATCCAGTAGAAAGTACAGAGGATCAAGTTGAATGCGAATAACAGTAGCTGCTTGCAAGATCATGCCATTTATTGGCCCTACCTTTATCTGTGATCCGGACTGCTGCTTTGATGAAAGTGAGTGCTCTCACGGTAAAATAACGTAAAAAGTACAGAGCATCACGTTGAATGCGAATAACAGTAGCTGCTTGCAAGATCATGCCATTTATTGGCCGTACCTCTATCTGTGATCGGGACGGTTGCTTTGATGACAGTGAGTGCTCTCACTGTAAAATAACGTAAAAAGTACAGAGCATCAAGTTGAATGCGAATAACAGTAGCTGCTTGCAAGATCATGCCATTTATTGGCCGTACCTCTATCTGTGATCGGGACGGTTGCTTTGATGACAGTGAGTGCTCTCACTGTAAAATAACGCAAAAAGTACAGAGCATCAAGTTGAATGCGAATAACAGTAGCTGCTTGCAAGATCATGCCATTTATTGGCCGTACCTTTATCTGTGATCGGGGCTGCTGCTTTGATGAAAGTGAGTGTTCTCACTGTAAAATAACGTAAAAAGTACAGTGCACCAAGTTGAATGCAGGTCAAGCTGACCTGCTTGCAAGGTCATGCCATTTATTGGCCGTACCTCTATCTGTGATCGGGACGGTTGCTTTGATGACAGTGAGTGCTCTCACTGTAAAATAACGTAAAAAGTACAGAGCATCAAGTTGAATGCGAATAACAGTAGCTGCTTGCAAGATCATGCCATTTATTGGCCGTACCTTTATCTGTGATCGGGGCTGCTGCTTTGATGAAAGTGAGTGTTCTCACTGTAAAATAACGTAAAAAGTACAGTGCACCAAGTTGAATGCAGGTCAAGCTGACCTGCTTGCAAGGTCATGCCATTTATTGGCCGTACCTCTATCTGTGATCGGGACGGCTGCTTTGATGAAAGTGAGTGCTCTCACTGTAAAATAACGTGAAAAGTACAGAGCATCAAGTTGAATGCGAATAACAGTAGCTGCTTGCAAGATCATGCCATTTATTGGCCGTACCTTTATCTGTGATCGGGGCTGCTGCTTTGATGAAAGTGAGTGCTCTCACTGTAAAATAACGTAAAAAGTACAGTGCACCAAGTTGAATGCAGGTCAAGCTGACCTGCTTGCAAGGTCATGCCATTTATTGGCCGTACCTCTATCTGTGATCGGGACTGCTGCTTTGATGAAAGTGAGTGCTCTCACTGTAAAATAACGTAAAAAGTACAGAGCATCAAGTTGAATGCGAATAACAGTAGCTGCTTGCAAGATCATGCCTTTTATTGGCCGTACCTTTATCTGTGATCGGGGCTGCTGCTTTGATGAAAGTGAATGTTCTCACTGTAAAATAACGTAAAAAGTACAGTGCACCAAGTTGAATGCAGGTCAAGTTGACCTGCTTGCAAGGTCATGCCATTTAATGGCCGTACCTCTATCTGTGATCGGGACTGCTGCTTTGATGAAAGTGAGTGCTCTTACCGTAAAATAACGTAAAAAGTACAGAGCATCAAGTTGAATGCGAATAACAGTAGCTGCTTGCAAGATCATGCCATTTATTGGCCGGTCATTTATCTGTTATCGGGACTGCTGCTTTGATGAAAGTGAGTGTTCTCACTGTAAAATAACGTAAAAAGTACAGTGCACCAAGTTGAATGCAGGTCAAGCTGACCTGCTTGCAGGGTCATGCCATTTATTGGCCGTACCTCTATCTGTGATCGGGACGGCTGCTTTGATGACAGTGAGTGCTCTCACTGTAAAATAACGTAAAAAGTACAGAGCATCAAGTTGAATGCGAATAACAGTAGCTGCTTGCAAGATCATGCCATTTATTGGCCGTACCTTTATCTGTGATCGGGACGGCTGCTTTGATGAAAGTGAGTGTTCTCGCTGTAAAATCCAGTAGAAAGTACAGGGAATCAAGTTGAATGCGCATAACAGTAGCTGCTTGCAAGATCATGCCATTTATTGGCCGTACCTTTATCTGTGATCGGGACTGCTGCTTTGATGAAAGTGAGTGCTCTCACGGTAAAATAACGTAAAAAGTACAGAGCATCACGTTGAATGCGAATAACAGGAGCTGCTTGCAAGATCATGCCATTTATTGGCCGTACCTTTATCTGTGATCGGTGCTGCTGCTTTGATGAAATTGAGTGTTCTCACTGTAAAATAACGTAAAAAGTACAGTGCACGAAGTTGAATGCAGGTCAAGCTGACCTGCTTGCAAGGTCATGCCATTTATTGGCCGTACCTCTATCTGTGATCGGGACGGCTGCTTTAATGAAAGTGAGTGTTCTCGCTGTAAAATCCAGTAGAAAGTACAGGAAGTCAAGTTGAATGCGAATAACAGTAGCTGCTTGCAAGATCATGCCATTTATTTGCCGTACCTTTATCTGTGATCGGGACTGCTGCTTTGATGAAAGTGAGTGCTCTCACTGTAAAATAACGTAAAAAGTACAGAGCATCAAGTTGAATGCGAATAACAGTAGCTGCTTGCAAGATCATGCCATTTATTGGCCGTACCTTTATCTGTGATCGGGACTGCTGCTTTGATGAAAGTGAGTGTTCTCACTGTAAAATAACGTAAAAAGTACAGTGCACCAAGTTGAATGCAGGTCAAGCTGACCTGCTTGCAAGGTCATGCCATTTATTGGCCGTACCTCTATCTGTGATCGGGACTGCTGCTTTGATGAAAGTGAGTGTTCTCACTGTAAAATAACGTAAAAAGTACAGTGCACCAAGTTGAATGCAGATCAAGTTGACCTGCTTGCAAAGTCATGCCATTTATTGACCGTACCTCTATCTGTGATCGGGACTGCTGCTTTGATGAAAGTGAGTGCTCTCACTGTAAAATAACGTAAAAAGTACAGAGCATCAAGTTGAATGCGAATAACAGTAGCTGCTTGCAAGATCATGCCATTTATTGGCCGTACTTTTATCTGTGATCGGTGCTGCTGCTTTGATGAAAGTGAGTGTTCTCACTGTAAAATAACGTAAAAAGTACAGTGCACCAAGTTGAATGCAGGTCAAGTTCACCTGCTTCCAAGGTCATGCCATTTATTGGCCATACCTTTATCCGTGATCGGGACTGCTGCTTTGATGAAATCGAGTGTTCTCACTGTACAATCCAGTAGAAAGTACAGTGCATCAAGTTGAATGCGAATAACAGTAGCTGCTTGCAAGATCATGCTTTTTATTGGCCGTACCTCTATCTGTGATCGGGACTGGTGCTTTGATGAAAGTGAGTGTTCTCACTGTAAAATAACGTAAAAAGTACAGTGCACCAAGTTGAATGCAGGTCAAGTTGACCTGCTTGCAAAGTCATGCCATTTATTGACCGTACCTCTATCTGTGATCGGGACGGCTGCTTTGATGAAAGTGAGTGCTCTCACTGTAAAATAACGTAAAAAGTACAGAGCATCAAGTTGAATGCGAATAACAGTAGCTGCTTGCAAGATCATGCCATTTATTGGCCGTACCTTTATCTGTGATCGGGGCTGCTGCTTTGATGAAAGTGAGTGTTCTCACTGTAAAATAACGTAAAAAGTACAGTGCACCAAGTTGAATGCAGGTCAAGTTGACCTGCTTGCAAGGTCATGCCATTTAATGGCCGTACCTCTATCTGTGATCGGGACTGCTGCTTTGATGAAAGTGAGTGCTCTTACCGTAAAATAACGTAAAAAGTACAGAGCATCAAGTTGAATGCGAATAACAGTAGCTGCTTGCAAGATCATGCCATTTATTGGCCGGTCATTTATCTGTTATCGGGACTGCTGCTTTGATGAAAGTGAGTGTTCTCACTGTAAAATAACGTAAAAAGTACAGTGCATCAAGTTGAATGCAGGTCAAGTTGACCTGCTTGCAAGGTCATGCCATTTAATGGCCGTACCTCTATCTGTGATCGGGACTGCTGCTTTGATGAAAGTGAGTGCTCTTACCGTAAAATAACGTAAAAAGTACAGAGCATCACGTTGAATGCGAATAACAGTAGCTGCTTGCAAGATCATGCCATTTATTGACCGTACCTCTATCTGTGATCGGGACTGCTGCTTT